>CM060732.1:54528433-54931433 GCA_030704615.1 Takakia lepidozioides
CGTTCGTCCGACCAGCCCTCACGAATGACATTGCAAAGCTGGAACAGGATTTTTGCCATGGGTACATAGAGGGTCAATCTGTGTTCTACGTTTCATTGGGCGACGCCAACGGCAGGGAAGTTTTGGTGGATGAGACCATTGTTGGAGGCTGGGATCCAATATGGCGACGCATCAACGAAGAGTTTGAAACAATTATTTGCATGAGGCTTGTTACACAGCCTTTCTCAGGCAAGATGTTCCATGTCTAGGATGGCAACCACCGATTGCTTGCCTGGCAAAACATGATATCGAGGTATCATAGCACCGAGGAGGAGTGGCACTATTGTGTGGCCTCCATGGTGCTGGATCCCAAGGGAAACATCACTGCTCTCTTGACAGCAATGCATGACGTGAACAAGTAATTGTCTTTCCTGATCCTGGTCTGGCTCGAAGTGCTCAACAAAAAGCGGCAGAATATCCTAAGCTGATGGGTGAAGGGCTTCGAGGGCAGTGACAGTATCTGGTGATGGACTGGTGAGGAAGGTGCTAAAGCCTTGGCCGCGCGTGAGTACTCGCCAACGCGGCCTAACATGAAACTATGACGAAGTCGCATGTGGGCCGATGAGGGTGGTTGCGTGGAGGAAGCGGGAGGGGCGCGTGCCGCAAGGGCTAGTGCCCATAATTGATGCTCATCTTGCAGACTCTCCCAATCTCCAGATAAAAAACGGCGAAGACGGATGCGCGTCTCTCTGTGCCCTGACTGACCGCCACGAAGGGGCAAAACCAAACACCACTGAGGAAATAACAAGAAAAGATACCATGCTGGTATATCATCATGATCACGAGCCAGCCTGTCTAAAGGTAGACGGAATGTCAGTTGGACCTCATGACGTAGTGCCACCAGAATTCTTGTATAAAGATGAGGCCTTGGCAGTCCTAGCTGAAATGCGCCCAGAACATCTAGCGCTGAAAGCCAATGCCAAGCAGAGGCAGGAGGTGGCGCGTGTAAGACACTGGGCTGAAATGGAGAAGTACCATTTGTGTGGGACTGATGAAGAGCCGCACACGTGCGCTGGTGTCGCGCAAGCCCTCTGATACGCGCAAAAAGACGACCGCAAGCTGGGCATGGGGTACGGTCTGATGGGAGAGGCGCCTACTGTTGGGGTAAGAGTGATGGGGTCGGCAATGTAGGCTGCACAACTGGAGAAGAAGGCACGTGGAGAGGCTCATGACCAAGAGGAGTTGGGCTGCCTTGAAGCCGCTGCCGAGAATGGGATGGAGAACCTGGAGGAGAAGTGACTGGCGTGGGACCTCGAACCCTACTTGAGAGGCGCAGTGGGGGAGGGCTCAACAGACACTGTGGGAGTTCTTCAGTCGGTGGGGCGCCAATGGAAGAACCTGGAATCAGTGGTGGAGAAGACCGTTGTGAAGATGACGACTCTTCTTGAACTTGGTATCTGGAGCTTGGACTCTGGTGCGCATCAGGAACATGTGAGCTAGGGGTAGGGGTACGTTGGCGTTGGGGTCTTCCAAGAGGAGCAAGTCTTCCAGTAGGAGCAGTTGCGGCTGTGTTCAGCACCTCTCATTGCTCTGGGGAGCAAATTGCTAGGAATGGTGGAGTAGGCACTAAAGGGGTTGTGGTGAGGGCTGGAGTTGGCTGCATGTATGGCGTGGGGGCTGAACGGGCTGGGGACGAGCCGATCGAGGCCACCTAACCGGCGTGGGGCCCACTGTTGCACAACGGCCACTTGCTCACTTAGCGCTGCTACCACTATCGCTACTGCCAACACCTCCACTAAGTTGGCGGCGTTGCAGGCCTCGCCGAGGTCTGGCGGCGACGCAGCTCATCGTAGCTATATCTTTGTTCCTCAAGACTTCGTCAAAGGAAAGTAATAAACACGTGATGGGATATGTTGTTTGGATCATATCTGTTCTCACAACTGTAAAAGTAACAGAGTATCCGCTGCAGACTGAGGCAGAATACTAATAAAGCATCTTGCTATGGCCGTCATTATGCCTTTGTACTTCATGCAAGTCGGCTCAGTTATGGGGCCTCTGGGGCCTCTGAATTTTGTGTGGCCTCGTCGTTATGAGGCCACACAAAGGCCGTGGAGGAGAGTGGCTCCAGGCAGCGCATGCAAAGTTGGAAATACGTTTGAAAGCAGCGCAGCGTCTTGTGGGTCCAAGTTGATTTTAACCCCGCAATGCTCTGTACGCGCGTTCCAAAGTCTTCACACCGAATGTTCTTGTTTGGCCGAGAGCTGCTCCTTCGTCTGCTGATCCACAGCACAAAGACCATATCAGGCACTATCTGGACTGCTTCAGCTGCCTTGTTAATCTTACGTATGCAACGTTGATCTGTTCAGTGTTTGGTGCGATACACATTCCACAACAATTATGTGTACGCTGTTCTTGTCGAGTTTTTGTCCTCCGTCACTTTCCACATGCACTGCAGCACTTTCGGGTTTTGTTTTTGGTGTGATCTGCATGTTCAACAACTGTAGGTGCCCTGTTCTTGACCTAAATGCGGCTGCTTTACCCTTCTGTCTTCCATGCGATTCCTACCGTTGATATAACATTCCAAGCAGGCCCTTACCACTTCCCTTTTGGTGTGTTGACAGAGAGCGCTCGTCTGCTAATCAAGATCATACGAAACAATGTGCCACTGAACTCCTGCACCTGCCTGGTCAATCTCTCCGAGTCAAAATTGATCTATTCTGTTCGCGTCACATAGGGTGCAACAGAAGGTATGTACAACTTCAAGTCAGCTCCACCCTCGGCCTTTGGCACAGTCCTGTTCTCCTCCAACCTTTGATATGTTAATTCACTGGGCGCACGGAGCATGTGTGTTGCAAAAGGGCACACAAGCAGTGGTTCTAATATGAAGACACGTTAAATGCACTGTACATATATGCAAAAGTGTCATCAGGCCCGCGTAACCCCATTTTCTTGTGTTGGCGGGGACCTCGACTGGTCATCCACATCCTGCAATACAAAGCCCTTGTCAGTTGCCTTGGACTACTTCATGTGCCTGGCCAAATTCTCTCACTCTCTGATTTACTACAACAGATGTATGTACCCTGTTCTTCACCTCAATTCAGCTGTAGCCTGGCTCCCTAATCACACTCTTGTCTCCGTCACTTTCCTGCCTTGATACATTCCACCAGCCATATGCAGTAAAAATGCTTGAAAACAACACTTGGTGATAAGGATACTCTCTGCAGCGAAAGCCGCTGAACTCACCATGGAAGGAGTCAACAGGCACTACAGCAATGCCACCACACAGAAGCACTCAGTTCAAATGACATTTGATTAAATGTTTTCTTCTTCCTACAGGCGCCCTTTGAAGCCAAGAAGGTTGACTGTACACCCATAGTGCTTTCCCTGTTCGTGTGATGTGACATAATTATTGACTTGCGGAAAGAGGTGGGAAAGCAGGGGAATGCACAACATCTTAGACTTTGCTAACGAGCTCGTCTAGAAGTGACGAAAAATTGTTGACTCCAGCACTGCTGATGTAGCCCGAGTTCACCCAAATGTGGGTGTCAGTGCTTCTGGCGGAGAGAGAGTTTATAGAGGGACGATCTGGTCGAGAACGCAGTGGGTGACAGGGTTGTTGTTGGACCAACTGAGCATGGACATGAAGTACGTTGACGCTGTTGGGCAAACCTCTCTGGGATCTCTGGTCGTCATACTTGCATGTGTTGTATGAGTGGACCAATGAGTGGCACCCTGACAAAAAAGCACATGAAGATGCCACATGACAGCCTGTGACTGTGACAGAAGGTATGCACCTGTACCTAGCATTTTTGCAACGGTCAAAGCTGTGATTACTCTTTCAGAGAGGCAAGTTCTTTCCCATTTCTTGTGAGTGTGTTTTAATTCCACATCTTTCTCTTGAATCAGGCCTCTCCACTGGTAGTATGTTTAGGTGCTTTTACAGCCTCTATATAGGAGAAAGGCCCCAGTAGACCTGACTGAACTATTATTTTGCATATGGACTTCCCTTTGCGAACCTAAGAACAACCATGGCATTCAGCAAAAATAAGAAGGTTAGCTATACACCCATAGTATTATCGCCGTTGGTGTGATGCTGCATATTGACTCCTGGAAAGTGGTGGGAAAGAGGGAAAGCACACCAGAAGCTAGTCTTGAAGGAAAATTTGTTCCTTCCAGCACTCTGCTGTTGCCCCCCGTGTTGTCCCCAATGTAGGTCTGTGTATGTCAGAGAGAAAGACAGTCTGGTGAAGGCCACAGTGGGTGGCAGGTTGTTGGACGGGCTGAGCAAGGATTATAAGGACGATGAAGCTGCTGGGCATTTTCTAAACATTCCTGTGCATCTTATGTGGTAAGCTTACTTCGCATATTTCAGATAAATGGACCAATTGTGAATCCCTTAGGTAGAAGGGCAACATGGCAGAGGCTGTGATTGGAACAGTAGGCATGTGTCTTACCTAACATTCCTGCTTGAATCAAAGCTGTGGTTATTGGTGAAATTCAAATTAGTTGTACTTTGAAAAGTCAAGCTTTTATATTCATCATGGTCATTTCTGTGCTTGGAGTCCACATCTTTCCTGTTGTGTGAGGCCTCGTCAATGGTAGTAATTTGAAGTGATTTACAGCCTATGTATAACAGTGAAGGCCCCAGTACCCCTGGCCAACCTATTTTGTCCCCCTGTGGACTTTCCATTTGAGAGCCTAAGAACATTCGTGGGATTCTTTTTTTGAGGAAATCAGTCAGAATGTGGGAACTGACAGAGTTGATCAGCAGGACAGCACCCACTCACCAGGATGTGATCCGCATCCTAGGAGATGGAACCTGCGCGGATATCAGTGGGCAATTTTCCGCCAGGGACAACAGCAAAGCAACTTGCCACCTATCTGGAGAGAAAAGTGGGCATTGTGGACCGTTGCAAAGTGAAGCAGGGAGTGACACCTCATGCATTCATCCAATTTGCATGTGCTGATGTGGCCAAGAAAGCCTGCCGATTGGCAGAACAAAACCATCTTGTGATTCAAGGCATGCCTTTGAAGGTGTTCATGAGCAATGAGGAAGTACAACTAAGTCGAAGCAAGTCAGGTACCTTGATCTCCTTCTCTTTCTCATGGCTTAAACTGTTCTTCATTTTCAACAGCATGTTGGTTTCTGTTTTCTTGGTGGTTTATCTCACATTGGCAAGGCCATCACATGGATGTTTTCAACTTCAATCACTTCTTTCATCCCCAGGGAACGTCATCCAGTTTACTCGGGCCCAGCTTTGTCTGGGTTGCCTCACTGGTCCCCACGAGCTGCTGCTCAGCTGGGAAGGTCCTCCAGCAGGGTGCACTTTCGAGGTTGACACACAGGAGAAGCAATTGCACTTCTTGTTTAGCCACAACAAGGACATTGGAGAGAAGGAGAATGCATCCGTGCCATGTGATATCAAGCTGGCGTTTCTGTTGAGACAGGTCAGGACTGTAAAGGCAGTTCAGTATTCAAGGCAGCAGGAGCCAGCCTTGATCATTCTTTTGCAGATGTCGGCACCCCCATTCATCTTCTACCGCACAGCTGATGATGATGTCTACTGCACAACCTCGTCAGAGCTGCTGGATGATGAGGACCCTTGGATCCGAACCACTGACTTCACATCCGACAAAAGCCTCGGTCGGTGTTTAACCTACAAGATCAGTTTTCCTCCTCAGCAGGGTTCTTCCTTCCGGAAACTTCTTGAGTATTTTAGGGTCCAGCGTGTGGGCGCCTCAACGTCCCTGCCATGTCTACAGCTGCCATATGAACGGAAGTCTCAGTATCAGAGGGCTGCTTTCTTCGTTGTACCAAAGCAGACAGGAATTAGCTTTGACCTCATGTTCTTGGTCAATGTGCTTGTCCATCAGGGCATTGTGAATGACAGAAGCTTGACAGATGGTTTCTACGACTTGCTGCAATCTGAACCTAACCTGGCAACACATGCACTGCGGCACATGGTAACGTACACACATCCTGTGTTTGATGCTCACAAAAGGCTACAGCAAGTCATTGACTGGACACGCAACTTTAATAATCCAAAGGAGAGCAGGTCAGCAAAAGGGAACATGCTGGTGCGGCGTTTGGTGATTACACCGACTAGGGCATATTGCCTTCTCCCTGAGGTGGAGCTATCGAACCGAGTGGTGCGCCACTTTTACAGTTTCTCAGACCGTTTCCTTAGAGTGTCATTCTGGGATGACAATTTGCAGCGGATGACTAGGGCAGAGCTGACAGTACCTGTCGCGGTCATTCTTCGTGATCTCTCCTCCCTCTGTGGATATCCTCGCACCGATCTGTACAAAAGGGTTCTGAAATTACTCAAGGAAGGGTTTGAGCTATGTGGTCGGAGGTATTCATTCTTAGCTTTCACATCTAATCAGCTTAGAGATAACTCTGCATGGTTTTTCGCAGGAGACAAATATGTGACAGCACACCAGATTAGGGGCTGGATGGGTAGATTTCCCTTGCGAAATGTAGCCAAATTTGCGGCGCGCATGGGGCAGTGCTTTTCATCCACCTTCCTCACCCTCAAGGTTCCCAAAAACGAGGTACATCATCTTCCTGACATTGAGCGCAATGGCTACAACTTCTCTGATGGTTGTGGAGTAATTGCTGCTGACTTTGCTCTGCAAGTTGCAATGAGCCTGCAGTTGCATAAGCCACCTTCTGCATTCCAGATCCGCTACGCAGGCTACAAAGGTGTGGCAGCTAAGTGGCCCTCAGAACCAGGTGCTAAGTGGAAGCTGGGGCTGCGCAATAGTATGAAGAAGTTTGATTCAGACCACAGTGAACTTGAAGTCGTGGCCTGGACCCGGTTTCTACCCGGCTACCTCAACCGGCAGATTGTTACTTTGCTGTCAACGCTTCAGGTTGACAATGCAGTCTTTCAAGCGCGACAGGATGCACAGGTGCAGCGCTTGCAAGCAATGCTGGACCTCCCTAATGTGGCCTTAGATGTGCTAACTTTCACCTGTTCGGGGGATCTGCAGAACACAGCAGTGAGTATGCTGCATGGTGGCTTCCACCCATCTATGGAGGCTCACCTCCATGACATGCTGCTTTCAATCCGTGCCTCTCAGCTGGATGAGCTGGTGTCCAAGGCCAGAATCTTCATTCCAGAAGCTCGGTGGCTGATGGGCTGCTTGGATGAGACAGGGGTTCTGCAGTACGGGCAATGTTTATTTCAAGTGTCTGGCCCTTCAAATCATGGTTGCTTCCCTGGAGATGGCTTTGTTGAAAGGTCTAGAAGGAATGATTTCGTACAGGTAGTACAGGGAAAAGTGGTGATGACGAAGAATCCATGCATGCACCCTGGTGATATCCGGGTGCTGGATGCTGTCGATGTGCCTGCTTTGCACCACATGGTGGATTGCCTTGTGGTTCCTCAGACTGGAGAACGTCCCCATCCAAATGAGGTATCTGGCAGCGACCTTGATGGGGATCTCTATTTTGTATCCTGGGATCCTGGTCTGATTCCACCCAGCAGAACAAGTTGGAATCCTATGGACTACATTGCACAAGAGGCCAAGAACCTTGGACGTGAAGCAAAAATAGAGGTGGAGATTTCATCTATGCTGGGAAGGTTAATGCATGTGCTGATGTCCCTTTGCTGCTGACAAAAGATCATATTTCCACCTGCTTCTGGCTCTGTAACTTCTCTGCCTGTCAATTTTGCCTGCTTGTCTTCTTGTTCTTCTCTGTGTGTGAGTCATGTGTTTGTCTTGCAGGATGTCATGGAGTTTTTTGTCAAGCATATGGTGACTGACAGCCTGGGGGTCATATGCAATGCACATGTGGTGCATGCAGACCGCAGTCCCCTAGGGGCTTTGGATGAGGCCTGCCTTCACCTTGCTGAGCTTGCAGCTATGGCGGTAGATTACCCCAAGACAGGAAAGGCAGTTATCATGCCCCCCCATCTGAGACCACACGAATACCCAGACTTCATGGAAAAGGACAAGGCTGTGACTTACAGGTCACAGGGTATTTTAGGTATATTGTACAGGGAGTTGAAACACATTACCGATAAGCAGCTGCAACAAGCAGAGGGCATGAGTGAGTCTGAGCCCTTTTATGACAACGATTTGGAGGTGGTAGGCTTTGAGGCTTACGTGGAAGATGCCTGGGCGTTAAAATGCTTATATGAGGAACAATTGCGGGGCTTGATGCTGCACTTCGGCGTGCATCGTGAGGCCGACCTTGTGACAGGCCATGTAGTGTTATGGCCCCGCCGCAATAGCCGGGGCCAAGGGGATTTAAAAGACCGCATGAAGCATGCCTACGTTGCCCTCCGAAGGGAATTTCGTGGTGTGTTTGAGACTCGTTCTCGACTGGAGCATGCTGCAGCTCATCAAGATACAGATGACTCAGTGACACTTGCAACAGAGGACATAGGGGACTTGACAGCCAAAGCTTCAGCGTGGTACCACGTGACCTACCATCCACTGTGGATTCAGAAAGCAAGGGATATCCCGAATGCTACCGAGAATGTAAGCATGAACCCTCTTCTCAGCTTCCCATGGATTGCTGTTGATGTACTGGCTCAGATAAAGGCTCAGAAGTTGACAGCTATGTGAAGAGCGGGTGGCTATATTTCCCAATGTTTCCCCTATGCATTGTATGAGACAATCAGCCCACTCAGCAGCCTGTTTTGCTTGCTTGGACAATAGCCAGGGGACTCCGTCAGCTTAGTGAGGGCATGTCGTTCCTCACATCGTCACTGACATCAAGTAGGGAAAATCCTTCCCTGGCCAAAGGTCCACTATGAAAGATTTGAGCAATGCAGACACTGTGATATGCAAGTTGCTGAAAAAGATTTGGGACCACAGGCACCTGACTACCAAATACCAAGGCCACCAAGATGCGATGCTACTTAGGCAAGGATGTTGGGCACTTCATAGGAAGATGTGGTGGTTGCCTACAAGGAGTTCAGCATCAAGGTCACCTGCAGTGCCTGAATCGTCAATTGTGCTGCTGCTTCCAGTTGACCATCAACCCATGCAGATTTCTTGTAGCTATCAATCCACATTGAATCATAATTTTTGGGCTTGAAATCTGGCCCTCTAGGATGACACTCCATCTCTTCTCCGTTAGCTAGCCCTGCCTCTGCACCAATCATGTATAGACCCTAGCCTTGCCGCTGACAAAGACAGCCAGATTTGTTCTAGCAAACATCCAACCCTACCTATCACACACTAGTTCCTATGCTGAATTGCTCCCAAGACTTTAACAATGTGCTTTGGGGAAGAGGGGATGACAATTTCCAGGAAAGATTTCCGAAGTATCTTGCTGTGTGCTTCTCTCGGTAATTTAACAGGCATTCACCTGCTTCCCTCAATTGTCCAACCATTGACTGGGTTCTGAAAAATATTCCTTCCAAAGCTTCTCCTCGTCTCCTTGTGCGTCCTACTTTCATTCCCTGCTCCGGAAGAACAACCTGCGATATGGACGGTAAAAGCAGTTTTTGCAGAGCAAAACGAGATTCTAACTTCACTCATGTATGAGGGACCAGTGCTGGCCATATACCTTGCCATCCAATCAAAACCTCCTGGCTCAGTGATGGGGACTTGGTGACAGAGCTATGGACCTGGGGGTTAAGACTTCAAAGTTGTGATAGAAATGGCTAGTTCCTCAGTACTTGTAATTTATCTCATGAAGTGTCTTCCTCCTCATCAATCTGTAATGTAATCTGCATTCAGTTGTGGGAAAGCTTGTTCATTCTTTGGTGATGGATGTAGTCAATTGATGGAAACAGTTGGATTATCTTGATCATTACATCTGAAAACTCTAATGAGTGGTTATTACTGAAACTGAAGTCCATTTTTGTACCGGCAACTCCTGTTGTTTTGTACATATTTCCAAGGATGAGAGACATGCGGTCGAATCCGGGGTACTGAAATTCTGTAATCCTGGATCTGTAATCTGTTGAGTCCGACATTGGGTGAATTGGGGCATCAGTTTAGGTACATTGCAAGTAATGTGATCTCTTTCTAATCACAGCAGCTTATAATACTGAAGATAGTGCCCCTCGCGCATCCCAACATTTTTGGACGATATGCTGCTCACCAGGTAACTGTAGTTCTGGTCTCAAGTAACCATCAGATGCTTATGTAAATGGGGACCACCGCTGGCAGCTGCCGGTTGTATAGAATGTGATGGGAACTGTAACAAGGATGGTGATAAGTTTCTCCAGTAGTGAGCTAGTCAATCGAAATTTTGGTAGGATCAACTCTTTCATCATAAGTCTCTGGTTCTATGGATTCTGGAGATGGCATTCTATTCCAGTGTCGAATGAAAGTGTCATGGGTAGGTCTGTTGGTGGTAATGTTCAAAGTGACAATGGGGAAGATGCCAACATCTCCCCGACAGTCAACAGTCGGGTGTGCTGCACCTTCACCTCACTTTGTTCTTTAAGATAATGTGATGCAATGGTACCTATCCTCAAGAGATTAGTGAAGAAATTTGCTGATGTCTGAGTATTGCTTGGGATGTTCTCTGTGCAATGATATGTCTCTGGATCTAAATCATGAGCTTGATGCAACAATGCTGGTATCAGTTTAACGGACAGAGTTGAGGAACTTGTTTTGCTGGAATGTCCATGTGAACAGATTCTGTGTTGAGCAATGGACTTCCCACTTCTAGATTCCTAAGAGCAGCTCATGAAATGATGTTTTCATCCATTTTCTGCCCATTTACACGTCCTTAGAGACAATGTTTTCGTCCAAACTGTTGCAAGACAATTTGTTATAACTACCAACCTCTTTCACAGTGATGCAGGCTCTTGAAGCTGCTTTCCATCTTCTTCTCTACCTTTTCATGTATTACACATCTCTTCACCTTCTGGGACACTGAACATATTCTCCGTCTATCATGTCTTCAGTCGTGGAGGGATGCAGCTAGATCAAAATGGAGCTACCCATTTCCTTCCTACCTTCCTAGGCTGCTTCTTTTATAGAGCACTTTGCTTCATTTCCCACCCAATTCATCTCCGGTCATTCCTTTGTACAGGGGGAACCACCCCTGTTTTTTCAAGTTGGATCCTGAATTCAACGTCTTTAGACTGGAAATCGAGTTGTGGAGATGCCGGAGAAGAAATTATACGAGTATATTATCATTGGGGGAGGTGTGGCAGCAGTAAGGCTTCCACGTCTCAGTTCCTTGAGAGATTTGTGTGTACAATTGTAGCCGAGCCAGACTTGTTTGTTCCAAGGTCACCAACTTACTAACAGGGTGAAAAGAGTAGGGAGGGAGGGGCATTGTTGTACAATATTCGCCACTAAACTTTTAGCTGCGCTAGTTCGATAATATTTTCTTTCTGTGCACACCATGATTGGGCAGGGCTATGCAGCACGGGAGTTTGTGAAGCTAGGTCTCAAGCCTGGAGAGCTTGCCATCTTCTCCAAAGAAGGAGTACATCCCTCAAACATAAAATTGCGTGTGTTTGTTAGAGCTTGTCAGGGAAATGATTTTGGAAGAAGCTGGAAGGACGAACTCGTGGAGGACCTGGGGAGAATTGAAGAGATGAGTTTATAGAGTACAAGCTTAGATATACAGCCATGTTAGATCACTCATATCAACACCCATATGATGGTCTTGAAAATAATCTTGAGTTAGTGAATGTCAAATGTATAAGTTCTCCAGTCCTGAATACTGACTTAAATTCTGTTTGAACACGTCTAATTTGTGTACTGTTCACATCTTGCAGGCAGCACCTTATGAGCGACCTGCTCTAAGCAAGGGTTATTTTTTCCCTCAAGGTATACACTGTTTCCTATCAAATCTTAGTTTGGACATAAATCCACCGAGAGGTTTACATATTATAAGCTGAATGCTGATACTTCGTGCACTCAGAATAGTTCTTATTCTTGGCTTTGGTTTTGTTTCCTCTCTCATGTTTTCTTCCATTTTGTCCCATAAGCTCTATGAGCTTTCCGCGGACGTTATAAAGCACCATTTCATTTCTTTTCTTTTCCATGGCAGGAGCTGCGAGGCTGCCTGGGTTTCACGTTTGTGCAGGTGTTGGAGGTGATAAACAACCACCTGAATGGTACACTGAGAAAGGTATTTGAGTTTTAAATGTACGTACTCGTTTTTTTGCTAATATTTTGGACCACTGTGCAATAGGTTATCCCTTTCAAGCAATAATTTGAACTGTGCACATGGATTATAATCGGGTTTTGGTGGGATCCATGCTTTGCAGGCATTGATTTGTATTTGGATACAGAGATTGTAAACACAAATGTGGGACACAAGTGTGTAACCACTTCTGCAGGGGATACTTACAACTACAAGACCTTGATTGTGGCGACAGGAGCTACAGTGAGGCCAACTTTCCCTTGATGAGAGTCTACATTGCAATGTAATTGAGTCCATTGAGTCTGTTTATTTGTTCAAGAAAAAATTTCCTTCAATTTGATTATTTGTATACATGTACAATCAGTATGGTCCCACGTATAGTTGCATCCATACTAGCTTACGAGATTATTCCAAACACTGTAGCTCACGCATAAAATACTTGTTTCAATTGCAGTTTACAAAGCTATCTGAAGCCGAATTCCCTGGAGCTAATGCCCATGGCATATTTTATCTTCGAGCAATTCACGATGCATCTTGTCTTTTAGAAAGCGTCAAGGCAAAGAAGGATGGTTCCGCTGTGGTTGTCGGGGGAGGCTACATTGGTATGGAATTGGCGGCTTGTTTGAGCATTAATGGTGTCAATGTCACCATGATATATCCAGGGCCTCATTGCAGTAAACACACTCTCTCTCTCTGAAAGCTTATCTGCATGAGGCCTTGACCCTTAGGCAATCCCTTGATAGTTGCTTTTGGGCTGCTTTTGGCTCACTCTTTGCGTGGTTATGTCTCATTCTTCTTTCTTGTTTTCCTTTTGTCCCGTAAGCTGTTCGGCCTTCTGCGGACGCTATGAAGTAGCATGTCATTCTTTTCATCTCTCTCTCTCCCTGCCGACTAGGAAGCCTATTGCCATTGGGTGGACTTGATATGCGAGTAAATAATTGTCTCTGTGACTAAATGCCTGCCTTGTGACCTCGTGCCTATGTTTGTTCTGACCTGATGCACTCTACTTCGGGTTTTAAGTTTTGGATTTAGTTGGAGAGAATTGGACCTAGAATATGGCTACACGGGCCATTCCCTGCAGCTCCTTTGGAGTGATGATCTGTGAATAGTAACAAACATATCTTCATGGGGAGTGTTTTGAACCCATTATGAAGCATTGATGTAAGACGGCAAATGTACTCAGTTAGCTATCCTTGCATAAGAATGGACCATGAAATTGATTTAGTTTTCGTTCTTTTCTTGCTGGGAGTGCCTCGTTTGTTCACACCGGAGCTGGCCTCCTTCTATGAGGGTTACTACCAGAACAAAGGCATCACCATCATCAAAGGACATAAGACGGCAGGATTTGATACAAATCAAGATGGACAAGTGAGTTACATCCATGAGAAAACTGCTAAAATTTTGTGTTGAGCTTCATGAAGGCAATTTGAGTAGAATGGCAAGTATTCGCATACAAGGGAAGGTTTAACTTTCAGCAATTTCCAGAGCCCATCAAGGGACAGTTAATCCACTTTGAGCCCGGCTTCTTGTTTGTGTCTTTCGGTGCTGATGATAATGAGATGTCCCTTATTCACAGGGGTTATTGTTGGTTCTTGTTGCAGGTCACGGCAGTGAGGTTGAAAGACGGGAGGTCAGTGAATGCAGATATTGTGGTGGTAGGGGTAGGGGCCAGACCTCTTACAGAACTCTTAAAAGGTCAATTGGAGGAGCAAAACGGAGGCTTCAAGGTGAATATTTAGTATTGCACTCCTAAAAAACAAGTCAACACATAAGCGCATAGTCTGCAAACTCTGTCAGTATATTCTATGTAACAGACAATATTTGATTAGGTGAGGTCCTGTATCCGTTATTGCTACATATGTCCAGAGTCTCCTAACAATTGGTGGATGCTCGCATGTCAACCTTGCAATCAAATTGCAATTGATGTATGAACAGAAGCTCAACATGTTGTAGCACATATGCTTGCAGGTCGATGGATTCTTTAAGTCAAGTAATCCAGACGTGTATGTAGTTGGCGACATAGCTACCTTTCCACTGAAAATGTATCGGGACTACCGAAGAGTGGAACATGTGGACCATGCCCGAAAATCAGCTATTCAAGCAGTTCAGGTTTCTCTACAAACCTTACATTCTCTCTATTGCCTCCTTGATGGGCTGTGTGTAGACACAAAATAAATAATCAACTTACCATTCACTAATGGTCCTGTTCGGGGGTTCCAGGCAATCAAAGCAGCTGAGGAAGGAACCACTATTGCAGAGTATAACTACCTCCCATACTTCTACTCCCGCTCCTTCGATTTGTCATGGCAATTCTACGGAGACAACGTGGGCGAGAGTGTTACGTGGGGCAAGATGGGCGATTCTACGTTTGGCGCCTATTGGGTTGATGAGGGGAAGGTCGTGGGCGCATTTCTGGAAGGGGGAACCCCGGAAGAGAACAAGCTCATAGCCAAGGTTGCCAAAGACCAACCTCGTGTCCGCAGCAAAGAGGAACTTGAAGCTGGTCTGCAGTTTGCTTCCAAGATTTAGCTTTGTGGGCGTTCACGGTTTTGCCCATACATGCTTCGAGTCACATCAAAATTGAATTCTTCACTTCAATGGCAATGCTTCTTAACAATAAAGAACCCGGGACACATTAGCCTGGTTTCAGTTGCAAATGTGACCATGTTTGCTGGTAGTGTTTTTCAAATAAAGATGTCTGCTGATATAGAAAGAAATTCTTAAGAAGATGGGCTATGTTCTTGAACAAAACCAATTCTTCCAAAGCTTGACGTGCAAAACTCGCCCTCTCCTCTCAACTTCAGCTAAAGAGACTCCAAGGCCGATGACACTACTGTCCTTCTTCTTAAGGCAAACACAATCAATACGCAAACAAGGTTCTCCATACCTTGTGTCTGGTTTCAAGGTCAACTTGTCGAAATCTGTGCCTTGATGTGGTCGCTGGTTATTGCTTTCTATATATCACAACTGGAGTCATTTTCCTCACAATCCCTCCCCCCATTCTCCCTCTCTTGGATTACTGGGCAATGAGTGAGACTTCTGATTTGCCTTGTGTGGGCCTGTCTTAGAGCTCATTCTCGTTGGCAATTGTGCAAGTCTCATCTCTTTCCGGTTACCCTAGTCGGCAGGCTGATCCGGCAGTGAAGTGCCGAATATTTATTTTCTTTAACGGCAATGCCAAGAGGAGATTTTAAGTAATTTGGCGGACAAACTTACTCCATGCGGTTGAGCAGGTAGCCCAGTGGTTGGGTATATGTGCCTTGCCTGTGCATAACCTTGGTGATCCTGGGTTCAATCCTTCAACATGTGCCTTCAGACCGTCCAATGGGCCCTCGATGGCCTGTGTGTTGAGGAGTAGGCTCTGTAAATTCACTGGACGTTAAAGAATCTTTATCTTTATCTTTATCTATCTACTGTACCAGATGTGGTAAAAACATTATGTGGGTTGTTAAGAGCCATGAGAGCATCTGGTCAATCATTAAATGCAGTGATTGTTCAGCCAATTATTCTAGGATTTCTCAGAGCTAAAGCACCACAAGCTCTAGGAAAATATTTTGTGCCTTGAAACATCTTTGAGTAGTTTGTTTGAGAATTTAGGCATTTTTTTCTAATTTTCATTATTTATTAAGCATGTTCATTTCTAATTATTTATTGGCGAATCAGCCTGCCGACTATGGTATATGTGATACCTGGCTATGGTATATGTGATACCTGGCTATGGTATATGTGATACCTGGCTATCTGCTAGAAAACTCATACTCTAGAGGCCTAACATTAAAGCAGGGTTGACTCTAAGGATGTTGAAGACCGACTCTAGAGGCCTAAGGGCCAACTTCCATGTAGTGATTTTTTGGAGGGCGAGACAGCGAAGGTGACGGCGAGCGTGAGTGCTAATATAAGCACCTTGGGAATGTAGAATCAGAAGTGAAGAATGGTTGTCCCGTCTAGCTTTATTGATTACTCTAATCCCAATCAGAAAAGTTTGTTACACTAGTTATATTTTCAGGGAAGGATGTTCAAACTATGAATATTGTCATATGATCATAGAGGCAGTGGAGTACTGGATACCCAAAGACTTATTACAAGTCAGATACACTGAGAAAGACAAATGATATTATTGTGCCCATTAAAAGATTGGTGATCAATCAGTAAAGGGAAAATTAAGTCGTAATACGGATTCTGGCAAGATAAGGTAAATCTTGGAGAAAGGGTAGATACCACTATAATTTTTCTTTACTGACATACCAAGGCTGATTAAAAGGTGCTGAAAAGGAATTCTGTATATGATGTGGGAATGAATGAGGAAATTAAAGACAAAGCTAAGCAAGACAGAGCTGAAAGAATAGAGAAATATGTTGCAGAAATGGAAGCTCGGTTGAGAAAAGAGTTTCCAGAATTACAAAACTTGAATATTATTCAAGGTGAGACATCAAAACAAATTGACGGTGATAAACCAGAAGATCAGGAAATCGGATCGTTGGAAAGTGAAAATATTACTCCAGAAGGAGTTGCCAGTAATGCACTTGATGAATGGTTACCACAAGAAAGATCTGAAGGACCTTCTACAGTAACAAGCCCAAATCAAGGCTTTGCTGAAATATTAGAAGAAAGATTTGAGAATATTCTGTGTGAAGAAGGTGAAAGAAGTGAAACCACTTCTCCAGAAAGGATAACCAGGATTGCACTCAAAGCTTTTAAAGATTCATTAAGCTTAGTAGGGACAGCAGCTGGAAGACGGCTATCATTGGGACAAGGGCCTCCTAGCTTTGAATCATTGTTTGGAAGACAAACACCAATAACACCACTAGCCTTGACAATCCCAACACCACCACAGCTGGCAGCAGCGGGACCATCCCAGTTTGGACAACCAGTTGCACCAGCAGCACCAATGGCGTTAGCAGCAAGCAAAACCAGACCGTCGTTTCCTTTATATGATGGGAAATCTGATCCGGATATCCATCTTAATCAATTCGAGAACATGTGCACCATTTACAATGAAGCAACAGACCAAGAAAAGATCCGATTATCTCCTTGTTTAATGGCCAGAAAAGGCATTGAATGGTTGGCAACATTTCCAGCCAATCACTTTGTAAATTGGGCGGATATGAGAGCCGCATTTCAAGAAAGATATAGATCCAACAAATCCACGTCTGAAATCTTCACAGGATTACAGAACCTGAGATAGAAAAAGAAAGAATTGGTAGTCGACTACCTGGAGAGAATGAAGACTCTGATCAGGAAGCTACCTCAAGCACCAGGTGATGACTTACAAAAATCATGGTTCATCAACGAACTTCGTTCTGAATATGTAACCATGGTTACAGTCATGCCTAACAACACTTTGGCTGAAGCAGTAGGAACTGCAAAGAAATTGGAATTGGGATTTCATCAGAGCAGAAGTAAAGATTCCAAGGATCCCTTGGAAGAAGAAGACTCTGATGATGAAGAAAAGCCCAAGCAGAAGAAGAAAGAAGTGATTGACAAAACCACTTTGGATCAGAAGATAACAGAGGCTATCAAGAATTTTAAAGATGAAGGGCCACGGAAGGCAACATGGTGTCACAAATGCGAGACTGCAGGACACTTGGCAACGGAATGCCACATGAAAGACAAATATTGTGATATTTGTCATATGAACAATCATAATACCAGCCATTGTATTTACAATCAACGGGCCAAGAAGAGTGGGTACACACGAGAGGTGGGGGTACACCAAGTCCAAATCCGACGGGGAGGATCGGATAGACCAAGACGATACAATATGGGTAATCGTTATCAAAGGCCACGAGATGACTATCCACCACGGGATAGATAACATCAACCCAGAAACAAAGAAATCACGAGATGCCACTACTGCAAGAAAGAGGGACACTGGAAACATGAATGCCAGTTACGAATCAAGCATGAGGCAGAAGTGGGAAATATGGAAGCCGGACCGAGTGTAGCCGTGAGTGTGGTAACTCCTGTAGTGGATACCCTTGCGGTAACCCGAACTCAGGCCAAGAAACAGAAACCTCCAGATAAGGAGAGTGAAGAAGAATGGAAACAATATCCAGAAAGTGCAGCATGGCCGGAAGAAAAGAGCTTACACAGGGAGGTAAGTAAAGCCATAGCTCAAATGCAAGAGGGAACCCATATACCTTCTGGAGAGCCTCCAGATAATCAAATCAGACCAACGATGAAGACCACGAATGCAACCACGAAAACAGAATTGGCTGAAGTAATCTGCCAGACCAAGACAATTATTAAAAATTGCTCCACACTGCAAGAAAACTTTATTTCAGGCAATCGAGGCATTGACCCCCACACAAAAACAAAAACCAACACCAGAGGTTTACACGATTAAACCCACAACTATACGACAAACTCCAAACTACGACGAAGCAATACCCGTAATACAAGTACGTATTGGACGAAAGATGGTAACGGATGTACTCATCGATGGAGGATCCGGAGTGAATATCATGACAGATAAGATGAAGAAGTCACTAGGATTGGGGCACATGGAACCTGCTCCATCCACGGAAAGTGCAACCATTGGGTATCATCAGACGACTTGCAATGGAAGTAGAAGGACTGGTATATGAAGTATCAGTAATCATTCTCAGAATGGAGGATGTGGCAGAAGGATATTCGCTACTACTTGGCCAACCATGGTTAACACAAGCCCAATCACACCACAATTGGGGAAGTCAGACGCTCACGATCAAAAAGGGATCAGAACAAGTCACCATTACTACGAAGCAACGAGGTACCATTCCACGAGAGAAACGACCTTGCATAGTGGAAGAATATGATTGGTCCAATGGACTGTCGGATGAAGAAGAAGCCACAGTATATGCAACACATCCACAGTTGGAACCTATTGGGCAATTAATGGTCAAGCATACCACAACAGTAGGGTGTCACATGGTGAACACCTAAGGAGAACCGAATACTTCGAGAACGGAAGATCCAGAGGAAGAAGCTATGGACACACCTCAACACCCTGCCCGTTTTTATCAAGAAAGGGAAGAGGACATTAAAATCAGTGAAGTACCTGCCACGATTGCAACCATCGGACAAGAGATTACAGGATGGACAGTAACGGAAGAAACTCAATTGATTCAAGTGAATCTGGGAAGAGTGGAACAACCACAGATAATACGAGTAAGTGCAGGTCTTGACGAATCATTTCTACAAGAAGCCACTGCATTATTTACTGAATACAATGATGTATTTGCCTGGAACTACAAAGATTTGAAGGGTATACCTTCTAACATCTGTCAACACCGAATTGAATTGGAAGTTGACACAAAACCAATTCGTCCGAACCATTACAGAATGAACCCCAACTATGCAACTAAAGTTTGGGAAGAAATCAAGAAATTACTGGATGCAGGATTCATATACCCAGTGGAGACACCACAATGGTTATCACCCATGTGATAGTACCCAAGAAAAATGGAAAATTACGAGTATGTGTGGACTACCGCAAGTTAAACGCAAGAACCAAGAAGACCCCTTCGAATACCGATATCTTGCTTCGGTATTCGAATACCGATGGTCTCCAGCTTGCCATGAATCATTTGATTCACTAAAAAGGGCACTCACAGCAGCACCAATTCTGATAAATCCAAGATGGGATTTACCATTTCATGTACATAGGCATTGCTTTGGGAGCAGTTCTAGCTCAGAATGTGACAGGCACAATAGATTCACCAATCTATTATGCAAGCAGATTGTTGACAGCAGCCGAAAAGAACTATAGCACCACAGAAAGGGAAGCATTGGCAATGATTTATGTTGTTCAAAAATTTCGGCATTATTTACTTGGCAATCGCTTTAAGTTTATTGTTGTTCATCAGGCTCTAGTTCATTTAGCAAATCGACCATTATCTAGTGGCAGGGTTGCTCGATGGTTATTACTTCTTCATGAGTATGATTTTGAAGTTGTTCATAAACCAGGGAGATTACATGTTACAGCAGATCATCTGTCAAGGATTACCACAGGAGAACCAGCCACGGGGGTAGAGGATCAACTTCCCGACGCATTTATGTTTACTGTTCAACCAAAAGCACCAGATGAAGAGACAAATCCTATAGACGCTCTGGGAATGTTTCAAGGAGACTATGACCTTCCAGATGCTCTTAAACTCATGGATGACACTGATGAAGACGATGACTCATCAGATGAAGATGAACCTCTTGATGAAGGACCTATTATTGAGGAAGAACCAGATCCAAAAGAAGAAGATGACAAGGAAAACAAAGAAACAAACAATCAAGAATTGGCCAATATCAGTATTGGAGCTTATACAGTGACCAAGGAAGAATCAGAAGACAATCGGAATCAAGATCAAGATGATTGGCAATGGCCAATCAAATACTATTTGAACAGAGGGAAATTTCCTGAAGACTACACCAAAGATGACAGGAAAAAGCTTTCAATGAAAAGCAAGCCATACACAATAATCAAGGGGATTCTGTACAAAAGAGGAATTGACTCCATAATGAGAAGATGTGTAAACAAAGAGCAAGCCAAAACAGTGATGCAAGAGCTACACGAAGGAATTGCAGGAGGACACTACAGTTCGGACCTGACAGCAAAGAAGATATTATTAGCAGGTTACTGGTGGCCTACTGTATTTGGAGACACTTATGAACACTGTCAACAGTGTGATGTTTGCCAGAGGATGGGACCAGTAGAACGAACGGGGAAGGGTACTCTACACCCAATACCACCAACAGAACCATTTCAGCGCTGGGGGCTAGACTTCGTGGGGCCCATTAAACCTCCAGCAAGGTACACACATAATCAATACATCCTCACAGCCACTGACTACACTACCAAATGGATAGAGGCCAAGGCACTAAGAGACAACACTGCCAGATCGACAGCCAAATTCTTATATGAAAACATCATCACACGATTTGGTTGCCCACTAGAATTTGTCAGTGATCAGGGATCACATTTTATAAATGATGCCATAAAATGCTTGACAGAGGAGTTCAAGATCGTACATCACAAGAGTACTGCTTACTATCCCCAAAGAAATGGCCAGGCCGAATCTACCAACAAGATATTATGCACTATCTTAACCAAGATAGTAAATGCCAATCGTATAGATTGGGGCACCAAATTGAACATAGCACTATGGGCATTCAGGACATCATACAAGGTGACCATGAAACATACACCATTTCAACTGGTGTATGGAGTAGAGGCACTATTACCCATTGAATGTATGATACCCACACTACGAACCGGAACTCATGAACGATGGGGTTTAGAGGAATCTCTACGAGTCAGGGAATATGAGTTATTCCATCTGGAAGAAGTTCGGGCAGATGCCGCAGATAACATGGCACGAATCCAAGAACAACGAAGAAAAAGAATATCCGAAGGGAAAGAGAAATCTTTCCAGGATGGGGACATTGTTTTATGGTTACCAAAAATCAAGAAGATCAAACTGGGCGGAAAATTGAAAATGCCATGGATGGGACCATTTCAAATCAAAAGGTACATGACAATGGAACTGTGGATTTGCAGACCTTGGAACAAGAATTCGTGGGACGAATTAATATTAACAAGTTAAAAGGCTACCAAGGAATACATGACAAAGCCCTTATACATGACTTATACGCCAACGAGGAAGATCAAACTGAAGATGAGGAGGGTGAAACCGCCAGTGCATACTACATTCATCACGACACGGTGAATCGGCATGTACTAAGACAGGTGACAACACGAATTCAGGGCACCACTACGGCTAGACCACCATTCATCTGGAGGACAACATTACCACCCCGTATACCGTATGATGAACCGTGGCCAGCACAGATGCCCTACAGAACCGTGAACGAATATGAAGCAGCCAATGAGTCACTACTTGTGTTAAACTCCGAGATGTACGCTCCAGATCACCCCACCGACCGTGGTAATCATACACCACTAACCATCGATAATAACACGGAGGCAGAACGACGGCGCAATCCAACGGATTGCCAAAAGACGGCGGATGATAAGGGTAAAGCCATTAAACCAAGCTGCAAGTATTGCGGACACGCCGCCCATCTAAAAACAGACCACGTACCAAAGTGGGTGAACACATCCAAGATGGATAAACATAAACTGACCGAAACCGGACAATCATCAATGACCATCAGTTCGATCCAAGACAAACCACGAAGAAAACACCAACGGAAGAAAATCAGGCACAAAAGAGATGAAGTTTACTCAAAACCGTTTCCAGAAGCTAAATGCTTGTTGGTAAGAAGCCTACAGAGGAGAACCCCTACTTAAACCCAGAAACGAACTCCCCACCTTCTCTTCCGCAAACTGGAAATTGTTATCTACACAACTTCCAGTGTGCTTCGTACTTCTTGTGATATAGGAATTGGTGCTCCAATTCCTTACAGCAACCGCAAGACTAAGAGAAATGGCAGGCACCAAGCGGAAGACACCAAGTTTCTTATGCACAAGTGAATTTCAAAATCAGCCCGGCGTTGCGGAAGATTGAGCAGGACACAAAGACACAGGAGACGTTGGACAGTCTTGGCCTGCGATACTTCATCACCACGTTGGACTGGAACCTTAAGCACGACAAGTTGAGCAGGGAGTTCTTGGAGAATTACAACACCAGCACTTGAAGCACAAATGTCCGCGACACACACATTCTGCTGACGGAGAAGTACTTGGCGGAAGTATTTCACCTTCCCAGTATGGACGTACCGGCGCACAGTGAGGTTTGTACTTGCAGATTTGTTTGAGAATCTCAACCAAGCCGATCAGGGCTACACATGCAGTCACAGCAAAAGCGCCGGCTTTAGGAAGATAGCCCCGGTATTTAGCACGTTGCTTTGCCTCAAGCAAAACCACAGCTACTGTACCAAGGAGCTAATCGATCAAGTGTTGATTTGCCTCAATGGGCAAATCGTGAATTGGGCAAGCTTCTTATTGAAGAAGTTAACCCAAGAATTGACTTGGTTGACAAAGAAGAAGAAGAAAGCGACTGTTACCATGGCTACTCCCTTGTTACACCAGATGATTAGACATACTGTACACCTGACACCCGAAGAGCAAACGATGTTGGGGATTATGCAGCGGGTAGATACGATGGAGGAAGAAGGAAGTGACTCGGCAGCAGGTCAAGAAGGAGAAGAGGGCGGACTTGCAAAGAGAGCCCGGATCAATGAAACAACCACAAGTGCAGCAGCAGAGGACATCATCAACTCGACGGCTGATTCCACAGTGCAGAGAGAAGGGGAGAATCAACAGCCAGAAGGAGGGAACCAACCACGGACCAATGAAGCAACACCCATGGAATTTAGCCATGGTAACACCGAAACCCAGCAAACAACACACACAGAGGCCACACAACCACGAACAGAGGAGGGAGACATAGTGGCGCAGCCACAGTAGATGGTGCAAGAGGCACCCAATCAGCAGCAACAGCAGATGGTGCAAGAGGCACCCAGTCAGCAGCAAAAGCAGATGGTGCAAGAGACACCCATTCAGCAGCAATAGCAAGTGGTGCAAGAGGCACAGAATCACCAACAGCAAGACAGTAATTCCAATTTGGAATTACTACTAGCACAATAGGTTCTGGATACAACAGCATGGGACACGGGGTTGGAAGAAACGCCACAGAATGTAATTCTGCAGGCAATACAAGCATTGGGTCAAGTGACAGCTTGTATCGATAGGGCCAATGATTACATCAGCCCGGAGAACCTTAGCATGATCTTAGACCACATCAAAGAGAAACACCAGAGGGAATTGCGACAGCAAGAACAGTATATAACCACGAGGTTACAATCGCAGCGTTAGAAGATCAAAAGACAACCTTACTTCGTCAATACAACACTTTGACACAACGCAGAGATGAGTGGGAGCAGAAGTGGCAAAGACAGAGAGACGAAACACGCCATGTCCAAGCCGACCTCGATATAGAGCGAGAGCGATCTCGGAAAACAGAGACAAAGGTGGAAACACTCACAGGACAGGTGCAGACGCTTAAGCAGCAGGTGGAGACACTCAAGGGGCAGCTGAAAACTGCCAAAGACCAGGGGAACAAGTGGCTCTCATGCAACACTGCACTGCTGAGGAAAAGGGAAAATGCTGAAATTAGGTTGTTTACAGCCACCACAGAAAGAGACATTGTCATGGGCAATGAATAAGAATGGAAACAGCAGCTGGAGAAGCTGACACTGCAAGCAGGGCTGGACGTAGCAGACGCAGCCTTGGCCAGAGCTTGGTTGAATGAAGGGAGTGAACTGGAGATGAAGAAATTCAACAGGGCAATGGTGAGACAGATGAAATGTCAATTGGCGAAGTTGGTGACAAATATTCACGAGGAATTCCTGCCACCAATTCCAGAACAAGATGAGCTCATGGACGAAGATGATCAAGAGGAGCAAGACCATGAACAAGAAGCACCGATACAATCAGCAACACCAGCACAAACACCACCAACAACACAACCACCACCAAGTCAACACGCACTGGTACAGGCCACAGCAGGGCCATCTACTCAAGAGGTAAACCCCATACCACTACCAAGTGTTCTGGTTGCATCAACTTCGGTAGCAGTGGATGATTTCCAAATCATGCCATGCAAACAGAATGGGGAGTGGCTAAAGTATTCGGAGGAATACTTTAAAATGATGGTAGTCCCAGCCCACCAAATCCCAGAAATACTGGAGAAGATATTCAAAACCTTAACCCCCTGTAGATCATTGGGTCAATTGCATCTGCTCAATCAAACTCTTATACCTCTGAGATACAGGATGAGACCACTGGCTAGGGAAGAGACATGGTCAGGGGAAGAATTGGTTAAATTCTGGTACCAGGCTCCCCTAGAATACAAGGAGCTGGTAGCTTACATGTGGGCAGTGGGGCAAGTGAAGATTAATCCTACCCGGCAGTAGACATTGTAATGGGCTGCCCAAGTTTTTATATTGGCAGTTACTTGTACCGGATGTTCGTGACAATGAGGGGAAGTTGGCAACGCAATGAGAGTATTGAAAAAGATACTCACTGGGAATTACCCAAATTCCAGCCACCAGAGAGAGTCGCAGGCACTTCAGCATACATGAACATACCACTATATGCTGAAGCATGGCGCCAGGCGAAAGACCACTTTTCACCATTGGTCTTGGACAGAGACCACCCTTTCAGAGAAACAGGGATTCAAGCTGTTAATTGGTTAATGGGCAGCAGGGCGATTAAACACATTATACCTTGGACCAAGGAGGAGCTGCAAACCTACCAAGAAACCTTGACCACCAAATCGACATGATACGTAGTGCACCCCCCCCAAACGAAAAAAAAACCCCCAAAACCCCCCCCCAAGTACCAGCTGGCTACCCTCCCACCCATCGACGCCGGCGCAACGCCCGGGGGCGACCAGCGACGCTCTTGCAATTCCCAGCAGTCGCAACAGAACCACGCCAACTTGGAGCTAGCGACGCCGCCAGGGCTGCGACGTTGTTGCGAGTCCAGGGAGTCGCACTCGAACGTGCCCCCCCATGGAGCTAGCGACGGCCCCCGGGGGCGCGACGTCCGTGCGATTCCCGGGAGTCGCTAGAGACCTCCCTACCCATGGGGGGTCTAGCGACGCCCGCAGATGGCAGCGATGTCATGACGATTCCCGGGCGTCGCCAGTCCCCTAGGCAGAATAGACCCCATCTACGATGTCCAGGCATCGCAGAGCGGGGGCTTTTGTCCCAGGTTGCGACTTGCCGGCGACGCCGGCGCGTGGCTATTTCTGGGGATGGGCGACGTCCTTGCAACTACCCCATGACACAGGGGGAGGGATGGACCCCCTCCCTGCCCTTTGTTGCGACTCTCAGGAGTCGCCATATTGCAACACCCCGGAGGGGCAGCGTCATTCCGCCGTCGCTGGTCGTGGCTAGGGGACCCGGGGGATTAGCGATTCCCCTAGGTTGCTAATCAGCGACGTTCCGGGAGCGACGTCGGACCGACGTGGCAGCGACTTCCCGACGTTGCAATTTGTCCCCGGCGTGCCCCTGTATTTCTGTGGCTAGGCGCGGCGTTTGGAGGTCGTTGAGGCATCGCTAAACACCCCCCCCCCCAAACGTATAGTGTGTATCGTAACCTCGGATTGCGACAAAACTACAAAAGATGAAGAACGAGATGAGATTGCTGAAAGAACATCTCCCAGCTCCTGGAAAACGTTATCGCTTGCCATTACAAGCGGAAGAAAAGGGACCTTCCCAATGCGACGACCGCTTCCCACAAACCCAAGTTGCTATCGAGGAGCAATAACGGTTTACAAGTTGTTGGTAGCAAAGCAAGGAACGTGGAGAGTAGAGCACTCGAGAATTTGTACTAGATCACCATGTCTCTTCTACGTGCTGTGAAGGTCACCTTTGTGCACATTGCTCATTATTGCTCATCTCTCTTGACTGGATATTGCTCCCGTGCTACCATTCATGCCTCAAATCTCTCTCCAACTCCAAAGCGCCAGGCCCAGACAACATACCTAATGAAATACTCCAGACATTGGACCCACACTTCCATCGATTAATTCATCGCTTCTTTGTGATGTGCTATCAGCTCCATAGAATTCCCAAAGGCTGGAAAAATAGTCGTACAATACTAATTTACAAAAAAGATGACCCTACCCAATTAGGCAACTACAAACCTATAGCTCTTGCTAACACCCTTTACAAGCTATTTACTAGCACGTTAACCACCCTTCTCACATCCTTCGGAGAACAACATCATATTCTTAGTGACTCGCAAGAGGGATTTCGAACTGCCAGAAGCACAAGCCGGCAAATCCAACTTTTTATTTTGGCCTTAGAAGATGCACGTTTTACTCAACAAGACATATTTTTGCTATACATTGACTTTAAAAATGCATTTGGCTCAATTGACCATGCGCGTCTACTAGCCGTGATGACTGATCTAGGATACCTGCAAGACGCAGTCATGCTCATTGGCAATATTTATACTGAACCCACCACATACTCCGGGCCTTCATTTGGCAATACATCACCTATACCAATTCACAGAGGTACCATACAAGGGGACACACTTAGCCCATATCTTTTTTTTGTCTTTCTAGAACCCCTACTTCGCTGGCTCGCTCGAGGTAACATATGATACCAATACATTACGTCTCCCAATAACATCCCAGCAGCTGCCTATGCAGATGATCTTGTACTGCTATCCAACAAATCTAGTCATCTCAATCGACAAGTGAAAAAACTAGAAAGATTCAATAAATGGGTAGCAATGGAACTAAGTTTACATAAATGTGCTATCACGGCGATCAGCCATCATACCAAACACAACACACAAGCCCTCTCAAGAATACTAAATAACACGGTGTTATATAATACCCAACCCTTCCCATATTTGGACCAAGACGACCTATACACATATTTGGGTATACAATTGACGCCATAACGATGTTGGTAAACTGGGGAATATTTATCAAGGACTCCTTAAGCACGTCGCCTCAAAATTTGGTGGCTTAGCAAATTTACCGGCTATCAACCCCATTGCATGCACCCACTCCCCTATCATCAGGACCCTCTTCATACTCAAACATATGCACATTACTCTGGACACTACTATGCCCACAATCCAACTTCATTACACATCCCTAAAAAATGCTTGGGACACAAGCCCACAAATTCATCTCTTCAACCCAGACAACATACCTCGTAAACAAACCACTCTAAAATTCTTTATGCAAATTAACATCACCACAGTCAGACAACTTACAGATGCTAATGGCACCAGATTTATCGACCCACATGCTTTTCGACTAAAATACCCTAAACCATCATCGCGCTCCCAACATGTTCATTTGCAACACCTCCAAACACTACTATGTTTTCCCACTCCTGCTTGTCTAATCCACACATGTCCAAGACAATGTAACTCTTCGCCCCATCACCCATGGGAGCCCTCCCTCGCTATTCTTCGAGCCCGACGCAAAACCAAATCCAATCACTATTCCATGGCTCTGCCCTAAACCCAACAAGCGTCCGCCCCACACAACCAACTCAAACACCCCAACCACAGCCACCACAACCAAATACTATATCATCCCCACTTGCTATTCAACCCACAGGACACCCCGTAACACCCACCCACACATTAGAGGAAATACAAGGCATAACCCAAAAAATGTCCTTGGATCAATATGGAGCCACATGTGTCAAAACTCTATACAATTGTCAATGGAAGGGATCAACCCCCAAGCGTAACACCTGGGAAAACAATGACCACCTTTTTAGCACCCATGGTAACTCAAATCTACACCATAATATTCAAATGGTTATCGAACACCACCGATGAACCAACACCCACTACTTATCGCATATTCATACCCAACATGCGGATGAACCACAAGCCAACGATAGACGTTTCATCAGCCCGCCACGAAGTATCCCAAATCTACACATCTCTATAGCTAAATGTAACCCAGATAAAGACATCATGAAATCCCAGGCCCACATTCACACTCACAATAACTTGGCATGCACACATATATGGACCACTAGGGTACTACATTGGTAACATAACACTCCAAAGATTGGAGTGGTTATGGAAAAGATTTCATTCCAACCCACTCCACCTCACAGACCTGCATACGCCATCAGCATTTGCAGTATAAGTCTCCAGACTCATCCAGCGCTACGCCCAAGACCTACCACCCAAAACACCCACAACAACAAACAAACTTTCACTTGCACACTCCCACTCGACCCTCCCCGCACTCCTTCTAGACTTCCTCACCACGGAGCTGCAACTCACTCACTCATACTACTCTAACCCTCTCACATGCCCATTAGGTTTATCTACTTACTCGAGCTTACACAACATTGATCAGCACTTTTTGGGTTATGGGGTTTTGCAAGGATCATTTGGGTATTTGGGTCTTTGGCTCTTAGGGTTTTAAGGGTTACATAGTTTAGTTTAGGGTTTAGTTTCATAGTTTAGTCTAGGGTTAGTTATAATATAGTTAGTTTAGGATTAGCTGCAATATAGTTTTGTTTTTTTGTGGGGTGGGGACATATGGCTTTACGTTTGTAGGGTTTTTTTTTTCAATTTTTTCCAAGGGTTGGGAGTGTAATTCCTTCGGAGGTTACAGTGGGTCACAATACGGTACTCTACCTCTCTCTCGTGCTAGGTCATGCCGCGTGTTTATCGACGTGTCATGCTTGAGGATTTGTTGCCGGCTGTGCCACAACCACCTGTTGAGGGCGAGACAGCACGTTCGCCTCGTCTACGAGTTCGGCGGCATCGCCATATCCGCACAGCTTTGCCCCCCACGGCCACCATCCCGAGGTCATAGGCCGCCGAGTCCAGAGGCACGAGCCTCGGGGAGACCCCGCCGGGACCACCTCCCCAAGATTGAGTGTTGGTGCAGTTGGTGTTGGGCACGACTACCGGTTGGGAGGACCACACCGATGATGCGGCGACCCCATGTTGTGCAAAAACATTACGCCAAGTACGAGATTGCTGATGCAGCAAAGGTAAGTCGTCCATATATCTTCTCACGTACTCCTCAATTAAAAGTACTATATCTAATGAAACCTCGCGTTTGTGAATTGAGTATTGATGCATTTCATATCATGCATCTTGTAGTCCCGTCTTGATGTCCAAGCTCGCAATTTTTTTGTTGAAGAGGCATACCGATGCAGGTTTCTTCTTTCTTACGAGCCCCACCCCGTTCCAGATATGAACATTTTTTTCTCGCAACATGACGTACATGCAGTTTGTGAGGTAGCGGGGTACGATGCATGTTTTTCTATTTTTGGGCACCGGGCTAGGCGCTTGCCACCTACGCACACACATTCGTCATCCTTGACATCGGCACCCCCATCATCACCATCATCCGCATCGTTCGTTCCTCCTATTGTAGATGATCACCATCATCTGTATCTTCCGTTCCTCCTATTGTACATGTTCTTTCCTCATCACCATCGCCATCTCGGCCATCTCGGCCAGTACTACCTCCACGCGAGATCTCTCATACCAACCTACATGTCCCTTCCCCTCCGTTGCCGAGACCACAGCCGCCACCGAGTCCGTATCCGGGTCCTCCGCTAGAAACCGATGGATCCTACAACTTTTGGGGACTGTGCATGACTGGGACCGATGGATCACTAGGTTCCCACTCCAAGAGAAGGGCCCCCGAAGTGATGGACGGGCGCTGTCCCATAGGAGAGGTGGACCGAAGTTGTTTCGCACGGTTGGTCCGCACCTTCGTCGGCCTGATGACGGCACCATACGTCATCGTGGTGCTAGGGAGCTATTCACGATGGGAGTCCAACCCCATTTCTACCAATGTCTTGTGCCTTGTCCAGTTCCGATTCCCGAGGGTGAGCCCTTTCTTTTTTGGGGTCGCATGTATTACGTGATGGAGGCAACGGACCCTGGTATGGGTCGCGGACTTTATTTTATGGAGGATATAGTTTTGGGGGGAGGAGAGGATTCTGTGGATTTGTTCCCCTATTTTGGGCCGAGGTACACCCACCGGGAGTGGCAATTATTGCAGACACACGGCCTTGGTCCTTGATCCATCCTTACATCCTTGTTGTGAACGACAATGATGTAAGGATGAGAAATTTGGGCCGCAAAACCCATATTTATTGTGACGGAAACCCCGATGTGTACGGCAACATAGTTGGGTCCATCAACAGTTCAGTTACCTACCGCCGGGTCACACCGCCAATGTGTTTTGGGATGAGCACCATGACGAGGATAGTAGATTGGACCCTAACATCACCACTTTTGTGATGACATGTGCAAGGAGGACTATTAGGGCTGGAGAGGAGTTGTTTGCAGAGTATGACTTTAGGCGTTAGCCGACTTTCATCATGTGTAGATGGACGTATGAAGACATTTTGTACATTGAGGTGGCTTCCTCCACCGTGTATATATATACATAGGCATTGATGTGTATTTGGATGCAGTTTTTCATGCTATATTCAAGGGAGTTTGGGTGGACGTTATATGTGAATTTGGGTAATATTTTGAATTATATAGTGTCTCCTTCATGTGGTGAAGCAATGTATGTATTCCCTTCGTGTGTATAGTGTGTACTTTGGGTTTTATCCTGTATGATAATGAACAACGCCATGTATGGAAACTGATAATGACATGGTTGTTTTTGGCATCTTAGGATGCCGGCCACAACCCCATGACGTTAATTCATGAAGTTCATGATCTTGTCATGAACTGGGATTTTGTTCCTTCGGAGGGGGGTGCGTATCAAAGGGACCCGACCCCGTTTGAAATGGCGGTCTCCGATGATGAGGACAACAATGACAATGGAATTATGCATGAGGATGTGGCAGCAATGGAAGACCTCTTAATACATCAGATGGTAGATAAGGACACGGACTCTTTGAATGACATGGAAAAAGAAGCCAAAACTCCCTTATACGAAGGGGCCAAAGTGAGTAGACTTTCAACCATCTTGTTGTTGCTGAATTTGCAAATCCGGTTTGGCATAAGCAATGTGGGTATGTCCGCCATAATGCGGACTATTGTAGACTACATCCTTGCCCCACATTTGAAGCCGAGAATGCCACGATCAAGAAAAGAGGCAAGAGCAGCCTTGGATGCTGTGGGGATGGGCTATAAGATTTTTCATGCATGTCCATGTGATAAAACCCTGTACTTCGGAGAGGATGCAAAACTCACCAAATGTCCAAAGTGCAACAAAGACCGATATCGGGATGATGTTCAAGGGAAGAAAGCCCCGCACAAGGTATATCCGCGCCACAATACACTTGTATATTGCATTCTACCTTTTTGCAACTGTTTTACTTAGAGATATGAATGACACTGATTATGATATAGGGCCGACATGGGGATGGTGTAGAAAATGCACTACTTTCCAATCATCCCGCGATTGCAGGCACACTACCAAAGCCCCTCATTGGCACAACTGATGAGATGGCATGCCTCGCATCGGAGCCCCTCCGGGAAATGTGTGCGGGCCACAAGATTCACAAGCATGGAGGCATACTGAAGAGATGTGGCCTTTTATCTTGGAGGACCCACAACATGTCCGCCTCGGCTTCTCCTCGGATGGGCTCAACCCATACTCTGTCCAGTCATGTAGTCATTCCACTTGGCCGGTGACCATGGTGAATTACAACATCCCTCCGTATCTTTCAATAAAAAAAGGCCATATCATGTTGGCTGCCATTGTACCGGGTGAGTGTTCCCATTTCATGCTTATTATTTCTTTGGATTTTACATTAATCTTCTTCTCTTTGGCGCAATTCCGATGGAAGATTGATGAGTGACGTAATCATGTAGTAAGATGTGTCATTCATTATGAAGTATAATTAGCATGGTGGAGCATTGAAACAATTAATGGTGTGAATGTCTCATAGGGAAAAAACAAGTGAAAGACATGGACACGTACTTGCGACCTCTAGTTGATGAACTGAAGGAGCTATGGAGGGGGGTCCCGCATTGGATGCTTCACTTGACCTATGGCCGGACAATCTTTTCAGATGAGAGACATCTTGCTTTGGACAATGCATGATTATCCAGGTATATTATATTCCCCATGAGAAATCCGCGTACATTTACCTGTCAAGGGATATTGATGAGGATTGGGATTGATTGAAGTAGCGGCGACAGTATTCTGTATCGTAGTGGGGTAGATGCACATGGAAACTTTTTGTCTTTCCTAATGTGGCGGAATGTCTACAAGACTTACTGTTTGCTCGGGGTTGAGCACTAAAGGGTACCACGCATGCCTGCAATGTGGCGATGAACTTGATGCACAAAGCTCCAGCAATCTTCGCAAGATGGTGTATCCCAACTACCGCAAGTTTCTTCCTATGAGCCATCATTGGAGAAGAAAAGACAAACACTTGTTTGATGACAAAGTGGAGTTACGTCCCCCACTTGTGACACCATCCGGGCACTTTTGGGAAGACCGATGGAAGGAGGCCCATCCGGAGGGGTCCGGTGAAGTGGAGGTGCCCCGGCATGAAGTGGCTTTCAATCTTCTACGAGTTGCCATATTGGGCGGTACATATTCCACAAAAATACCATCAATATTGCTATGCATGCATGTGATATTGCATGTTTTGTATGATTTCCATTGTCACTTTCACGACAAAAATAGACGTGTAAGAATGTGTGGGTGGGGATATGTGTAAGACCTGAAGATTTGTCATCTTCTAGATCCCATGCATATTGAGAAGAATATTTGCTCGTCCCTTTTTCGTGTTCTTCATGGCACGCCGGCAAAGAAGGGAGTGGCTGCGAAAGGAGATTCTCTCGGTGTTAGGAAGGAAGAGCAGGGTCGCATGCCCCATCTATGGGCCGAAGAAAATGGTGTGGACCCAAAGGGTGTTGTACGGTGGAAGGATAGGCGTGCACCTTGGCAATGGACAAATGAGGAATACAAGAAAGTGATAGCCACCATAGGAGCTGTCCGAACACCAACTGGTTATGGGTCATCCCTCCGTATGAAGTTCAACGAAGACGGGGTCCATGGTTTGAAGTCTCATGACTACCACAATCTATTGCAAGACATCTTGCCCATTGCAGTACGTGGGACATTGACTCCCGAGGTTCGCAAGACAGTCTATAGATTGGGAGCATTGTTCCGGTGGATTTGCTCCAAAGAGCTGGAGGAAGCGGACTTTCCACGCATGAAGAAGGAGGCGGTGGTGGTCATGTGTATATTGGAGATGCACCTTCCTCCCTCCTTCTTTGACATCCAAGTGCACTTGGTAGTGCACTTAGTGGAAGAGGCTTCGATTGCCGGCCCCCTTCATTCTCGGTGGATGTACTACCTTGAGCGATACATGAAGACTTTGAAAGCACATGTAAGACAAATGGCATACCTGGAGGGTAGCATGGCGGAGGGGTATACATTGCAAGAGGCTATGTTCTACTGCATGGAGTACTTGGCAAGGGTGGATAAGGAAGCCCCTCCGATGTGGAAGGAAGATGAGGATGTACGAACCAAGGACATCGTTTTGCCCAAAAATTCAAAGAGGGTAAAATTACCCATCATGGTGATTAACCAAGCGCATGAGTTCATACTGAAGAACACCCCATCCATACATGAGTGGGAGGCAAGATACAATAACCTTGTTCAGCAACGACAGGAGGAGACGGTTGCGTGGAGGCGGAACCATGCAAGGGCTACTACACGCGCTCCGCGAGCAAGGGGCCGGCGTAGGAATGTGCCTTCACAAGAATTGCCCATGGAATTGCAGCCTCTAAGTTCATTCCGCCATTGGCTTTGGACTGAAGTAGAGGATAGCATTGCGAAAGGTGAGGTGGTTTCAGATTTGGTGCAAGACATTGCAAGGGGCCCCTCTCAATTTGCGACCTCATACACGGCGGTTTGGGTTCATGGTCTTCATTTCCGCATTCGTGCTTTTGACATGAAGCACAAAACAACGTTTGATTCTGGCTTGTGTGCCTCATATTGGCAAGACTCCGTGTGGGGCAGGGGAGATACACGACCTACCATGAGCACACTCAACTACTTTGGAGAGCTTGAGAGCATACTCCAACTTCAGTATACAAGGCATCAGCCTCTTATCTTCAAGGCAAGGGGTTCCAGTCTGTGGGGCCATCTGCAACAATAGGAAGACGAGTGTGGTTTCATGCGCGTCAATACATATAGGCTCGAGTCTACTCATCGTCCCTCCGATGAGCCTTTTTCATGGCCTTCAGACATGGAGCAAGTTTTCTTCTCCGGATCAGGAAATTGGAAGGTGGTTGTGCATGCTCAGCCAAGATGAAGACGTATCTATCATGGTCGGGGATCTACATGGGGCAAGGCAGATGCGGAGGAGGAAGAGACTGGTCATGATGACGGTGATGTTGGCCGAGGTTGGATAGAGGGGGTACAAGAGAATGATGACGCCCCGGACAATGCATCCCGGACCCTATACGATGAGGCTCCATCAGATGCAGATGTTGGAGAAGAAGATGAAGATATGGTCATTGAAACCGAGGTGGAAGATGATTCAGATGTGCCTTTTGGTGACCAGGCCATTTATGACAATGACTCTGATGAGCAAGAAGACTTGCAGCTTGATGAGGACGAAGAAGCTCCGGATGATGATGTTCAAGTTGATTAGACACGTAATCAAAGCTACATAATAATTCTCGCACAAAATTGTACCCATCACTTCGATTGATTGTACATGTACATGCCTGTAGCTTATTTCTATGATTGATTAATGAAAAATCCATGAAAAAAATCCTTTGTTGGTGTGGCGATCTAGGAATGATTCTAGTGAAGTTGTGACTCGAAAAAATGACTCTAGGATTGTTGAGTTTTTGTACGAGGGCAAGAATGTTGGAAGACATGGTTCTTGTTCTACAAGTGCTGACCAAGACTTACCCCTAGAAACCCTTCAATCAAGTTGGTTACCATGATCTCGATGCAACAGAAAGAATCTTCAAAATTGGTGTGAAAGACAACAATGTTGCTAAAGCCATTGCCAAAGCAATCTACCCTCAACCCTCTAATCCCATGGCCCTTCCCTTTTCCTTTCCTAGTGTCCCCACCCCCTCTTCCTGCCTTTTGTCTTTAACAATAAGGCCGCCCGGGTTGATCACGGTCTCCCACATGCAAGATAGACCTGTTATATTGTAGCACAGAAGGAGGACTAAAAAGATTTGCAACAATGGATCCATTCAGCTTGGCCTCTGCCATGACCTTTGCAAAGACACAAAAAAGGCGATATTATGATTCCCCGCCGTCGCAAACCTGTTGGGGCATCGCAATGTCGTCGCAAGGCGATCCCTGGAGGTCGCAACCCCCTACATTTACAATATCTATGGTTGCGGATTTGTCCTACGTAATGATTTTTGTTTTAGCTGTATTTTGTTTTGTGAATGCAAACCCCCACCCACTATCCATGGAAAAAAATGGACCAAACAAAAAAAACAAAGAGTTTCCTTCACTCATTATTGTGGAATTCTCTATGGAGAGTGCATGAAGTTGAAAAGAACTCAACTTGGGAGTGCAAATGAGGGAAGAAAATATGGTTTTCAGTCCAAATGATTTTTGTTCACTCCCAAAATTTGCACACGCATTGCAAACGTTGTCATTACGCACATGACTTGGGAATGGAATACAACAAAATCATATGCATGTGCAAAAAATCATCATCCCACCTGAGGGGATGAGGAGGAGGATGTGGCGGCGGCCGTCAAGTTTGTTGGGATCGGCACCAATGGCGGTAGAAAGAACTTTGGCCTTGTTATACAGCAAGAGAGAAGGAGCACTATAAAGATTGGAAGAAGGGGATCAATTGACCTTGGCCTCAACCATGACCTTTGCAAAGAGACACTAAATAGGGCCTCTTTGCGACTCCCGGACGTCGCAGGCCCGTCGCATTACCGCTGACGGGCGACTTCTAGCAGTCGCAACCCCCGCGAGGTGGCGTGCCCTCGCCATGTGGCGGCCAAGGAGAAAATGGCATCCTTGCGACTCCCCAACGTCGCGGCCCTGCAGGCGTCGCCCTTGCAGGCATGCGACTGCGGGGAATCGCAACCTCGCCATTGTGGCATTTCGGTGACGTCTAGACATCGCAAACCCCAGCACGACCTGACTCGGCCCTCCCCACGCGCCTAAGTATGAGGGGTGTTTGTTGCGATTCCCGACAGTCGCAGCCTTGCGGGAGCGTCGCAGAGGGTAAGTGCGACGCCCAGGCGTCGCAACCCCAGCTCACTGGCTGGTCATCCCCAACAGCAGACGTGGCGGAATCGCAAGTAGGCGAAGCATCACCGGAGCGGCGCGAGCGACGGGCTGACGTCGCAATTTCCGGGCCGGGCGCCTGTGCGGCGCTGCAGTCGCAGAGGGTCGTCGCAGGAGGGTCGTCGCGTCCGGCGCGCCCGGGGTCCCGGCGTCGCTAACCCCCCCTAAACGTAGTAGTGACATTTCGCTAACAATGAGAGTGATGTGTACAAATTTCCTTCGAAGGAAGATACGAGCTGTTACCACCACATTCGGTTGGATGTTGTCCGTGCACTTACTTCCTCCTCCCTAGTGTCTGCCGTGCATGTACAATTTAGAGCCACGAGGGCAGAGGCAGATAACGTAAAAGCGGAGGTGCATGAGTTGTGCAGAGTTGTTGCAGAAATGCTTCGCGTGAACACTTTTCTAAGGGATCTTCATTTGGAGGGTGTAAACCTGAACATGAAGTCAGCTGAGCTAGTGGCTGACGCGTTGCGTCAAAATTGTACTCTGCACTCTCTCGGTCTGCGTGTCAGGAATTTGGATGCAGAGAGTGTGCGAGTGTTGGTGGCTCCGCTTGCTACCACGCATGCCTTGGAATGCAACCGTGCGCTGCAGGAGCTGTACATAGATGCACAAGAGCTCCAACGTGTTTGGTGACGAGGGAGCAAGGCACGTTGCAGCGATGTTGTGCAACAATTCTTCATTGTTGTCGCTCGACAAGTTTGTGGTTGGGAGATGACGGCGGAGGGCGCTGCGGAAATTGTGCGGGCTCTGGCCACCAACAACACCCTGCAAGTGCTAGACCTAGCCTATAACCAAATAGGTGTAGATGGTGTGGAGGCGCTAGCGGCACATCTCAGAAACAATGTGTCGTGCGCATACATATCGCTACACAACTACATCGCTGTCCAAACCACACCACACATATATGCACAATAAAGTAGTCTGCCACAATGAGGTAAGAAAGCTAAAAGACACACTCTCAACACAAGAAATATGAAATCCATCGCTATCACTATTTAAAAATAGAAGTCGAGCCAGGGGCACCCCAAGCTATGGGGACTCCACCCCACAACAACCTACACTCCCATCATAAGCACACTCAGATCTAAACGCATGAAGGAGCTCGGTCGCGCAGGCTCAACTTGAGAGAGATGAGCTGCGCGACTGCCGCTCTCGTGAAGATAAGACGGTTCAGGTGTCAAACTAAACTTGACACCTGACTTAACACTTGACCTAAATCCAAGTGTTAAGTACAAATAACTAGCTTTATTCTAGTCGTTTTCACATTGTGCTTATTTAACTTGACAGCTGTCGTGCGCATACATATCGCTACACAACTACATCGTTGTCCAAACCACACCACACATATATGCACAATAAAGTAGTCTGCCACAATCGCCCCCCTAGCTGGTGGGTAGGTCAATCTACCTCCAGATAGCTACAAGATGTAATAGCCACAGCCGTACTAAGTCCTCTATCACTGCCCCTATTGCACTCAAACTCTATAGACCAAGAGGCCGGGTACAAGTAGCCCCATCGTTAGTCGCCGTCTTGCAATCTGTGAACTTGAGCCAGGACCTCGTGTGTTCAAGGTCTCCTAGTAGCTGGGCCTTGCGTTTCTTGTTAGCCTTCCATGGTTGTATGCACTCCCACTATCCAATGCAATGTGGACATAACCAATCCCCATCCGGAACCATCTCAAGAGGTGGAGTCAAGCATCCCATATGCCAACCTCTAGAGCATTGATCACACACCAGCATGGTGGCTGCCCCTTTAGCATACCCACACAACATGCACCTCAAACCTGCAGCCACTGCCAGGTTTGGGTCAATCCTGCCATCGACATTCGGAAGGTGACATGGCGCACAATTACGCACATGGTCCTTCCAAGTTATGCCATCCCGACCCTCCAAGACCAAGACGCCTGAGGGCAAGACCTCTCGAACCCTCAAAATAACACGTCCTGCAGTCACATCCAGGGTCGTAGGAGTAGTCTGCTGCAGATAGACATAGTCACCAGGGTTGAATCTCCGAACCCCAGGACGATAGCCCCTACCACGTATGGTAGCATACCTCAACGTATCACGGTGTTGTGCAATGGCAAGGTTCTCGAAAGCCATGGGCATGACTCTCTTGAACAACTCTGCACGCTGCTCACATGCACGTGCCCACACGTCCGGATCGTCAAGGTTAAGAACTGTAGCAGCTTCTCTGCGAATGGATGTAGGCAAATCCGGCTCTCGGCCAAAGAGAAGAAAGTATGGTGAGAAGGAGGCAAGTGATGCTTGCTTGCTAAACCTGTAGCCCATGGCTAACCAGGGTAACTGAAGGTCCCAATCTCCTAGGTGTCCATTCTGCAAGCCATACTTGCGCAAACCCCTCTTTACTGTCTGAACAACTCTCTCTGCCAAGCCATCGGCCTCAGGATGATCCCGAGAAGTGGTGCGGTGGTCTATCAAGGCCTTGTCACACAAAGCCTGAAACTCCCCAAGAACTCTCTCCCTTGGTCCGTGAGTACCTCAGCTGAGCACACCGAATCGGCTAAAAACACAATCCAAGAATGCATACTCAGCTCCCTCACTAGCCTTATCAGGTAATGGAACCAATTCAATCCACTTGGAGAAGTGCTCCACCATCACCAACATGTACTTGTTGTGGCGCATGGTCAGTGGCAACGGCCCTGCGAAGTCAAGACTCCACCTGTAGCCCAATCCCATGATCGGAAGAGGGTGCAATTGTGGGTAGGGGCGTTGAATGAAGCACGCACCATGTCACACACCATGCACCTAGCCACAATTGTTGCACCTCTGTGTGCATACCACGCCACCAATACTGCCCCTGCAGTAGACTATGAGTGCGTCGCACCCCAAAATGCCCCAACTCCTCATGGGCATGCCGCACTAACCGTGCCCGACTAACCGTGCCCGCTGTGTTGGGTGAGGCACAATCCTCACTCGACCATCCTCCCACACTCGGAGCAGGTGTGTCCCCTCCCACTTGAACCTCTTGGCTCGTTGTAGGATCCGATCCCTCTCCTTGGCAGTCACAGTGGCTGCAGTGTCTCCAGTGCGGAGGTAGTCCAACACAACTGAATCCTCATGTATATCTTTGGCGCCACTTGCTCATTGCTGGCCTCAGGGTCCTCAGACACTTGATCTACAGTCATCCCTGTTGCAGGTCCATCTTGGCCTTCCGCTGCCAAGATACACAGAAATGCAGATGCATGCCATCCGGGCACCATCTCCTCGTCCATCTCACCATGCCACCGAGCTCCAGTGTCATCCTGCTGGCTCGTGCATGGATTGCGACTCAACCCATCTACATTGCGATTGACCAAACCCAGTCGATGCACCACCTGAAAGTCATACTCTTGAAGGATGAGTGCCCACCGTGCAAGCTTCCCCGTAAGCTTGTCTGACTCCATCAACCACTTGAGTGGTTGGTGATCCGTGACAAGGGTGAAGAGATTGCCATATAGATAGCACCTAAAGTGTGCCATGGCCCACACTGCAGCTAAGCATTCTCCCTCATATGAGCTATACTTAGACTCTGCAGCATTGTTCGAGCGGCTAGAATAAGCCACTACGAACTCTCTTCCCTCATCATCCACCTGTGTGAGCACCGCTCCAAGCCCGCCTGTACCGTCTCGGTAGGCAGAGAGACCGTCAAGGGAAGTGCACTCCGCACTCTACATTGCTCAGCCATAGCCAAGCTGATAATTCAGGTCAAGCAATAGAGATCCATTGCTTGCCCCAACACTTGACGACGTGATGCCTCAGAAAGAGAAGGCACCGCCGTGGTCCCAGTGGAAAATCCCATAGCCCGCTCTCGCTCATCGGCATTAGGCTCCACTAACTGCTGCAACTGAGCATCCCACAGGAGGCCAGGTCCACCATCCCGAAAAGCATGGGATCCTGGGAAGCTGAGCAGTGTAGGTAATGCTGTTCGTGGTTGACTCACCCTGTTGACCACTGCCAAAGGCGAACGGTCATCGTGTCTCACACGTTGAGACTGCCTCCCTGTGTCCAAAATGCTATCCACTATGAGGTGTGTTGGCCGCTTCACCCCATCAAATGCACGCTTGAGCAGTGCGGGTGGCATCAAGTTAGTCCACCATAGCCGTGGACGATGAGCCCGTGATCCCACTGCAGCTGCATCTAGCAGCACTGCTAACCCAAGCCACGACGGGACTTGATGCACACTGGCCATCACCCTGGCCCGAGAATCGCCCATCAGTGGCACATTCTCCAAGATGTATGCTGGCGATACAGCTTGATGAAGCTGCAAGTGGCGCAAAATCCGCACCATCTCCCAAAACAGACCCGTCCTCGAGTCTCGCAATCCATTGCCATGCCCGGCTGATGAATGCCCTTGGCAGGGCCAACCTGCCACTACCAGATCAATGGAGCCAACCTACTCCCACTCCGGCGCCCCCAGCAACGAAATGTCTGCTGGCAAGGCTTGTTGGTATCCACGAACTGCAGACACTGGTAACAAAGCAGGGTACTGCTGTACCAACTGAGCAACATGGCACAGTGAGACACGTCGTGTAGTCTTATCCCTCTCCACATACAGGTAACGCCTTACCCGCACACCTGCCTGTAGCATAGCAGCCAATCCGGTGCTGATCCCGCCAAACAAGTCCAGAAGGCAAATGCCTTCATCCGGATACAACCACACAATAGATGTGGTATCCAATGGTGACAACTGAGGTGGTCTTGGTGCAATACCTGTACTCTCCTCCTCTCCTGATGGTACAAAAGCCTTTACCCAGGCTTGTTGCACCCGTCAATCAGCAACCTGCTGCAAATCCTTGCTCGTACCCCACAATGGAGTGTGAGCAACCATGGCAGGCAACTCCGCCATACCATGCATGTCATCCTGCTCTGCTGGAGGTGGCACATCCTCTGCATTGGCATTTCCTTCCAGCAACTCTCCAGGCCAACTAACTGCAGCTGTAAAGGCGGCTAGTGTTGGCATCTTGCCCCGTTGGGCAGCCGCAATATCCCGAATGAATGTCACAGGGAGCTGTCCACGACGACCATCCCCTGACTGCCATCCAGGCCTGTAGAATGCTGACTCCTCCCAAAAATCCAGGGTGAAGCCCATGGGGTATAACACTGCCCCCCACCACGAGGACATTGTAAGAGACCGCGTCTGTCACAATGGCCTTGGCTCGCATTACTGAGCCATCGATAAAATGATCCGGCTGTAGTCTAATGGCCAACTGATGCCGTGTCATGCCCCGAGCCTGCTCTGATCCTCCCAGAGAAGTCTGTATCTAGAGAGGACAAGGCTCCATATCCGCCTCCATGAGGCCCAAATCTGCAATAGCAGCTCTGCCCAACATCAGTGGCTGAGCTCCCAAGTCCAACAAGATCCGTAGTGGCCGATACTTCTTGCCAGCCGGTCCACTCAAAGAGAAAATGCCATCCTGGTTGTCTAACAAGACAACTCCAGGTGTCACCATGGCGCGCTCAAAGGCTGGCCTAGCTGGCAGCTCTGTCAACCTGGCAGCTGCAGCTCGCCATGGCGCAGCCGTGGCAGTCTTGACCCTCAAATCCGAGGATCCCTCTGCCACTACACCTTCCAGTAACTCCGCAGAAGATGAAGTGACCCCCCACTCTCACAGAGTGTTGCTAGTCTGAACACTGCAGCTGGACTTACCCCGGGCGTCGCAATCATGGTTGCCGAGAATAGTGGGGATTGACACAAAGAGGTGGCTGCCCCCAACAACACACTGGCTGCACTAGCCTTGGTAGCAGGTGTCAGTGTTGCAAGTGTAGCTCTCCCCAATGGCATAGAAACCCCGCCTCGGTAACAGTCGGGCGAGAACTAGGTGCCATGGATGGTGTTGACACTGTCTCCGCCAATGTGAATGACTGAGGCAGCCTCGCCTGACGGCTTGCCTCCCCACATTGTGGATCCAACTCCACCTCTGCACCTCGTGGCTCAGGAACTCGTGCTGCTCCTCGAGTCACGGCTGCAGCAGACTCCACCTGCTCTAGTGGTAGTGCTGCTCCGCACATGAATCCCATGCCTCCCATATCTCCTCCCTCAGGAACAGGAGGTGGACCATCCCGCCTGGGAGCCGGTATCGCCTGAGTTGTAGCCATGGCAGCGAGCCTGTGCTCTAGCTGCTGAAGCCGGTTGGCCATGCCTTGGTCAACACCCTGACCTCCACGTCCTTGGCCATGTTGAGCTTGCCCTTGGCCTGCACCTCGTGCCCGACCACCTCGTCCTCTCTGGGCCGGTCCACCTCACCCCCGACCACCATTGTTCCTTTGGAACTGGCCTGGGCGCAACTCAGGATGCAAGTCATAACACTGGGCATCTCCATGCCCATATTTGCCACAATGCCCACACTGCAACTGTGCTGGCTGTGTTTGTGCTGGCCTTTTGCCACTCTCTGGGCAATTTCTCTTGACATGGGGTCCTCCACATGTCCAACATATCACCCCTGGTTGCTGTTGGCCTGCAAAAGATGCCACGGGCCTCTGCCCCTGAGGTCCCCTGTAAGCTCCATGGAACTTGGGTTGGGAAACCTTGCCCCCCTGACCACGCTGTTGGGTAGTCCCTTGTGCCTGTGGGCTGGCAGCTGCGCCTTGTGCAGGCATGTCCTTGCCAAACCCAATGGTAACAACTCGCTCCTCCACCATATTGAGCTCAATCCGCTCAGCCAGCAGAAACACATCTGCTAATGTGGGTTGGGCTGCTTGTAACAGGGTTGCATCCCGCACCCTTCTCTTGAGCTCCTTGTCCAAAATTCCATACCAGAACTGGATTGCCTGAGCTTCAGTAACCCCTTGGGTCACACTTATCAAGCGCCTCATACGAGTGTAGGCCTCTCGCAAGCTCTCACTGGGTTTGCGCTGGAAGTCTTGCAAACTTCGCAGCTTCTCTGTCCGTACACCTTGGTAGTTCCTCCGCAACTCCTGAAAGAACTCCACCACCAGGTTGAATCTAGGCACATGTGTTGTAGTCGTGGCAGTAGAAGTAGTAGAACCATTTGAACTGGTACCACCTGCAGAAGTACCGGCACTACTTGTTCCACTACTAGTGCTGGCAGTGGGAGATATTGGTACTGATGCAGCTACTAGTCGCGTCATGCCTGGAGTAATGGAGACGTAGTCAGATGACCAATACATCCTCCACTCCTCAATCTCTGCTTCATGTCCTCGCCTGAACTCGTGGTAATCGTCCATAGGCAGGCCTTCCAAATGCTGGAACAGTCCCTTCCACGCCATGAATAGGGTGAATAGCTGTGGATTGCGCATCTGCTGCAAATCACACCTGCTGTCGAACTCCTGGATAAAGTCATCCAACTCGATTGTGCCCATAGCTCCAGAGTACCTACGAGGCCCCTTGGTAGCTCCATACATCTCCTCCATGTCGTCCCACAACAATGGCGAATGAAACTGCACACCTGATGATGAAGCCTCCGAGTCTCTGTCTGACTCTACACTAGTTGAGGGTGGAGGTGAAGGTGGTCTGAAACGAACACCTCGTCTCGTGAACCCACTCTCACTGCTACTGCCTGTAGCCGTACTCCCCTCAAAACCCTTGGGTAACTCCGTGATGACACTCACAATGTGCATCTCCCCCACGTGACACTATAAGGCTCTAGTACTAATTCTAATAGTGACACGGGTGGGCACTTGTTGCAGTTTAAGGGTCATATCCCAATGGCTCAGGGCACTGCACCTGCATCCACCGCAAGAACTCCTATGGTTGGCTGGTCATCAACCCAGCCTCACCATAGAAGAAACACTGGTGGTCTTGCTGGTCGTCACTCCAGCCTCACCACCGACAGCATACTCTAGGATTGACCGGTGATCAAATCCGGCCTAATCCCTATGAAAGCAAGCGCCCACACAAAACCAACATGGCGCACAGTCAAGCATGCAGGTGTTGGGAGGGATCCAAACAAGAAATCAAAACATCAACACCCCCCACACCAAAATCCAGCTGCAATGCTGATCCTGCAGAATAGCCCTGCCCAAAACCCCGAACTGACTGGCCTCCACCAAGAGAGGCTTTGGCAACTACAAGTACAAGGTAATGAAAATAGTACAAAGATGGAGGGGAAGAATAGAAGCCCGACCAAGCAAGATCTAATCCTGATCTATTCTATCAACTGCCAGACTTCTCTCAAAGTGCCTCGCTCTGCATGATGGTAAGGTGTAGGAGGTATATTTATGTCCAGAAACCTGCCACTAACCTTGTCCCAAGCTACAGTAGCTCGCTCTAACCAACCCTCCTCCTCTTTCTGCCAGGTAGAGACAAAGCAACACTCTGTTATCTCCCGCTCACTGAACACTAAAGAAAACAAAGGTAGGGTCTGATAGTCTCTCAACTTGAAAGCTTTGAGACGGTTGCGGGTGTCCACATTGCGAATGACTGCATCTCCTTCAAACAGAACAAACTTGTCATTGCTAATGAACCCCCGCTCGTGGTTGCCTTGTGCAGAGCGTGTCCGGCTGCAACGCTGTCTAATTGCACAAACATGTGTAGCTCCTGCTCCTCTACTCCAATACACCACGGCCTTATGGCTGAACACCTTGGTCCCTGGGGCTGTCTTTGGCTGTGTTCCAAGCCTAGCTTTCACCCACTTTGGTATTTCACCTACAGCTACAGAACTGCTGGCTCCAACAGAGTTCTGACTGTCCAAAGCGCTATTGAGGCCCTCAATGCCAACTACAGCAGTTTGTTGTCTACTGCTAATGCCTGACTCCCAGTATGCAATCAACTCGTCCAACTGTTCTCCACTCAAATCAGTCTGAGTTCCTTGGGAAACATAAATCATGTCCCCTTGTGTGCACACGCTAAGAGAAGAGACCTGCCCTTCAACGACGTCCTCATTTCCCCCAGCCATACAAGGAGTACATCCCCAGATTTATCTCTCATGTAGACCAGGACAGGTTAGAAACAGAATTGTGATCTTTCATGGCACACTCACACTCTAAAATTCCATAGATTTTTAGCAGAGTCCCAAAACAAAAACCAATCTAGATAGGTAGATTTCCCCTTTCTGCAGCTATCCCCTCAAAAACTGAGTCAACGGAGCTCATTTGACAAAGATATGACCAACCACGCTCTTTAAACATAACACCTTTTTCTTTTCCTTTCCCTTTTAAAAAAAAAATAAGACAGAACAAATGCAAAGGAAACTCCTTTTTCTTTTTTTTTTCAATACTTTCTTGGTTCTTCCCTGTTATCTACGGGTTCCCGAGGCCTTCCCCTCCAGGTCTATGCAAAATCAAGCTGGTGCCGACAACGCTCAAGTACTGAGGCACTCAGGATTGAAGACTATCTACTGCCCAACTCTTGCCTGCAGCTCTCACACCAGCAGGGCTTGTACCCGCAGAAAGCGATTCTCCAGCACCATCATTCGTACTCCGATCGAAACCAGCTCTCATGCAATCACCAGGTGCTCCAACAGCATGCGCCATGGAACCAGCTTCAAAACGTCCAACCCCAAAAAGGGTCTCGTTTATCTACAATGAAGGTGCACACCCTTGTCGCGCGGCTTTTACTCACCCATCCCTTCGCTATCCGAGGCGGAAACTCCAAGATAGAAGAGTTGGAAATCTCTAAGTACTCAGCCCGCGCAGAACAATCAGTCATGACCTACAGCTAGTGTATCATGGGGGTGTTTCCTATTTGTTTCCCTTTCCGCATTCATCTTAGCTACCTTACCATTGATAATTAAGTATCAGTTTGCTTCCAATCTATCGGTTTCCTTCACTCATCCATTCAATCCACAGCTTCTCTCAGATCTCTCTACACAGTGTGATTGTATCGTATAAGTATCAGATTATGATTTATCAGGTATCAGGCCGAAGCCATTATGTCTCTAATCTGCTCTCCAATATCACTACAGCTTTGCATATAACAAGCATCTACTAATCCTCTTTTCTCCTTCATCGTGCTCTCCATCTCTTGCCTCCGATCTCCGCTCCCCCTGACTCCGAAGTCCTCCTCCGAATAATGATCATCCCCTTCATTCCCCGTTTCTCCCTTTATCCTCCTATCCGCGGTTCTAACCGTTTCCCTCTCTAACCGTCGTCTGTGAACTAACATGTTCCCTTCACAGGTGTTGTTCCCCACAGTCGTTCCCTGTCCTACTCTTCGTTCCCTATTATCGTGACAGCTGTGTCAAGCGGTGACTGGCTGTGTTTGGCTGTGTCGGGCTGTGACTGGCTGTGTGGGCTGTGTTGCTGTGACGACTGTGACGGCTGTGTGCTGTGTGGGCTACTGTGTTGGCTGTGGGCTGTGACGACTGTGACGGGCTGTGTCGGCTGTGTGACGACTGTGTAACCCCCCTCTACAGTGCGCTGCTGTCACCCCTAAGGCTCCTGTTGGTCTCAGTCTGTGCAAAAATTAAGGGTACCCTACAGATCCCGTATAAGTGTCTAAGTCCCCTACAGTCCTCTAACATTACCCCTTCCCCCTCAAAAAGCCGTGTCCTCACGGTTTACTGTTTTCGAGTAGCAAACCTTTGTGAGTGAGCACCTTTGTTGACGTTGAGAGTTTCGTGGGGGGCTGTGTTGTACGAGGCCCGAGGTCTGTCTCTGGTGATGGAGAGGTTGATAGTACTGGATAAGTGAGGCCTTCTGGAGGCTGATATCGAGGTAATCTTTCCGGCATAGGAGATCCCTTTGTTTCTTCTCTTCCATCTGAATTGCATAGTCTTCTCCCATGTCAAAAGGATTTGTGAAGAAGAAACAGTTTATCAGAATCCTCATCGCCTCTCAGGTGTTTTAATTTTCGAACTTTTTGTGGAAGGAATCATCTGGGGCATACAATGCTGTCCTACCATGTCTGGAAGTTTGTATTTTACAACTTGGTGTAACCGCTGAACAGCAAAATTGGTTGTAGGCACTGAGCTCCTTGTCTGTCCAGAGAGTGAGTGGGTACCAATTAATGGTGCAAGCGTGCAAGTAATTCCATGCCACATGTCCCTTATAGAAAAAATGTCATCAAGTCCGAATTTTGTGTTGACAAATGGTTGCAGGCGCCTGAAACCATGAACGAATTGAGAATCCTTCTGCATCATAACTTTGGGTCATATAGGTACATATGAGGTGGCACGAAGTAATACCCAATGATCTCCACTGGAGTAACTTTGAAAGCGTGTTTGCATCTTTTTGTGCTCAATGTGGTAACGTACCAGAACAAGCAGCGTAGTAGTATAGCCCGCACCCCATGACAATACTTGCTAGCTCCTTGGTCTTGGTATAAATGAGTCCATGTACAACCTGGAAAGCAACCAATTCCCTCAACATGGTACCTGCCTCGTGCCAGTATTGTGCAAAGTGATGATCTTCAATATGTCGATTGTTGGAAGAACTTTAGTCCTAGTTGCCACTGGCAGCCAATACGCATGATTTGGTAGTAATGTGCGAATGACTGCGGAGGACTAAATTCTTTCCAAGCCAATCCAACATGATGGGAATTGGTTGAAGGGCATAAGCATAGCCCTGCTGTACTCCCTTGCAGCTGGAGTTTTAGGTGGGTTAAAAGCGGCATTGCCCCATACCTCCGGCTGTGGTGGCTGTGGTGTGGTTGTAGTAACCACAGGTTCAGCTACTGGTACACTGACCTGTTGTGGTGGTGGTGGTACTGGCTCTGTATCATTGGCATCTCCTGCACCTCCTGTGAAGACTGAAAAGCCAGAGTTCTGGCTTGCAAATAAGAAGCCATTAGCTGTTCCTGAGGGATATAGACTCTTTGGTCGATGTTTGAAGTGAGGTTTCCACTTGAGTCTGGAGTCCGTCTACATCCTCTTGTAACTCTGCTATCCTACTATAGACATTGTCTATAGTAGTTGTGGCAATGTTCTGCACCTGCAGTCTGAGCTCATTCATCTCGCTTTGGGTGAGCTTCCGTGGGCTTTTGCCCTCTACTGGCCCTTGTGCTAACCAGACCTGCATAAGGCTGTTATCCACCAAGCTGCTTGTGGTTCCCCTGAGAGTTTGCTCCTCTCTTAGCTTGTACAATTCCAACTGCTGTTGTAAAGCCTCCATGCGCTTCGCCTGTGGCTCAACCAATTGCGCATAGGCCAGCAAGTAGATTATTGGCTTCCTTCGAAGCCTTGTTACTGACCGCGATTCATTTCTATTGGCCACGATGGTTTGTTGCAACTCCACGATGTGTTTCTCTTGATCAGCTTCCCTCTGCCTGTATTGCTTGAAAGTATCTTCATGGCGACAGATTGTATTCTTCATATCGACAATGAGCTTCATTTGCTCAACATTCTCTTCTTCTGCCTTCGTACATTTTCCGCTTGACTGTTTATTTCTTTTGTTGATTGGTCAAGCATAGTTGTAAATGTAGCACATTGTATCGCCATCCTGTTATGCACTGTCTGCAACTCCGTATGTAGTGCATTCAGTTCTTGCAACTTGCTTTCATGCTGCACCTGCATTTGGTATAGCTGTTGCTTATGTGCTTCGTGCAACTGGTCTTGCGCGAGGTTTGCCTCAATCAATTGTTGCTTGGCCAACTGCAAAGCCATTTCTGTATTGCCCAAGTCCTGCTTCATCTTGAGAGTGACCTCTTCATCGACCTTGTTTGCACACTCAGTGGCAAGTCGAGCCTCAAACTCCTTCCTGAGTTCCTCTTTCAAGGCTGTCAATTGGGTAATTGGAACATGGGATTTGACATAAGTCCCAACAAATTAAGTGTCCTGCCTATGGAACTCATCAGCATTGCCTGTGAGGGTCATCATGGTGAGGTTGCTGCTGTGTTCCTCCCGATCTTCAACAGTATGATGTCTCACTAACCATTCAGGCCATTGTCCCACCGGATTTTCTTCCTGAACTACTTCATCTATGACTGGTGTTACAGTGTCATGACCTTCCGCCTGTGGTACCTCCAACACAGGTGTGTGCATTATATGCACCTCAGGATTTCCCTTGGGCAACTGTTGCACCTCTGGGAATTTCTGTCTCCTTGACCAGACCAGAATATTCATAGAGAAGGTCCCCTTTCTCTATTTCTGCCACTATCTGTTCTGTAGTTGGAATATCTATCCCTTCACTTTCCAAATCAATTATTTCGGGTTGAGCTGCATGGATAACTTGTGACCTTGTGACAAGTCGTTCAAGTGGCTGTGTTGGCTGTGATGCAGAAGTAACTTCCTCCTCCCTCTCTGAAGGTCCTGCTTCCAGTAATAACATTCTTTGTGCTGCTGTGCCCCTTCCTGGTCATGAGCTTGGGAAACATTATCATGCGGAATCCGTGAAGCCAGTGGATCCGCCACTACAGTCTTTCCCCTTCTCTGCCTCTTAGTCTCGGGTTGTGCTGCTAGTCCACCCTCACTGTGTGAAGAGCCTTGCTCTTCCATTGCAGTTGTTTCTGGCTCAAACACTCCCATTTCCTTCCTTTCTTGTGCATTAAGTATGCCAGAATTAAGGATTATTTGAGCAATGATTGGGCCAGACACTATGATAGGAGACTTTGCGGTAGTACCTTGTAATCTTTTCATCTCCTCTACTAGTGCGTTGTACATTATGTCCGCCCATTGTACCTCTTGTCCCTTCAGGCCTTTGAGTATTTCCTCGTGAAGGATCTGCTCAAATATTGTTGGTTCTGTTTCAGGGCAAACAGAACGTTTCAATACCTGGCCTATCTCTTTTAACCCTGGGTACACAGCTTTGGTACAAGCATAACCCTGAGTTTTAAAAGAAACTCCCTTCTTGGAATAAGTCCCCTATTTGCAGTCTTGCCCTGTGTTCCCCCACATGCACCTGACCTGCTGGCAATCGAAACAATTGCTGGAGGTATAGGGGAGTAATCATTAATTCAACTCCCTTCACCGTTGTTGTTTCCTGTCCTTGGCTCAAAGTTCTGCAAAAATTGTAACATGTACTGTCTATGGTGTAGTGTCCAATCTAGGCTTTGCAATCCTTCCAATCTCAGCTCCTCCAGTATCTTTATCGCCTGTGGGGTAGCCATCGTTTGTTTCTGCAGAATTGTGGTGCTCTTCACCCTGATTTCCTCCATTCCTCTCACTCTCTTCATCTTAGACTCACAGAACTGCTTTGGCTGTAACAACTGCAGGAATGCCTGTAGTGCACAAAGCATAAACGTATGGTTGCCGCAGAAAGCTATGGGTAATCTCTTGTAAGCCTGCGGGGCTTGCAAGCATTGCTCAAGAGAAAAGCTCTGCTCTGTCGTTTCGTGTCTATGCCACTGCGTAAGTAATATTGCGAGCGTATAGTCTGTTAGTTCCTCCATAGTTTCCAAGTTATAGCATTTATGGCCTGTCCTGTCGAGACGCCCGTTACTCAGAACGACGCCGCCTCTTGCGCTCAATTTTCCTCCATTTTCTTGATCATTTCTCTGGTTTTCTATTGGCTGTATCCGCTGTGACTGGATTTTAACTTTTATCTTCTTTAGTGGACTTTCCCTGTTGGATAGTCCACTAGGATCACACATGCGACATGAATTCAGCTTTTCTGTACTTGCCGTTCGTTCGTTTCCCTTTTTCCGTATTCATTAATGGGCCCGCCTTTCATCCCATTTGACGGCCGTTCTTGTCCTCTTTTTTTTTGACACCTGTCCTTGCACTTCATTCTCTGCTGTGTGTCGCACCCTGACCTCCACGTGTCTATTTTTAAAGTAATTTCCGTTTCCTCTTCCGTCATCCATTTTCCTGAAGTTATTATGTGTCCACTTGTCACTGATTCTATGGATGGTGTAACTTTAGTAGGCTGTGTTGAGCTGTGACAGGCTGTGTCATACTGTGTTACCCTGTGATAGGCTGTGATGCACTGTGGTAAGCTGTGATAGGCTGTGACACGCTGTGGTATGTTGTTATAGGCTGTGTTGCGCCTTGCTGGGGCTGTGTGTTGGCTGTGTGTGTTGTCACGTCGTGACGGCTGTGGTTGGCTGTGTCACGTCTGTTTTGCCCACCCTGGTCGTATATGCTGGGCCTAGCAACAAGTGTTCCATACTCCGTTCGTAACACTGGTGCAGCCCGTGACTGTTCTTGCGGTTCTATATGCAAATCATGCTGCAGGGGTTTGTCATGGATACCACTGTACCCTTCAACTTATTTGCATTGACTCTTCCCAGCATTTCTTTGTTAATGGTTTGTAACATGGCGTGTTGTTATCATACATCTTTTGTATGACATAAGGTCCTTTCCACGGTGATTTAAGCTTAGAAGCTTGAATCTTTCCTTTCTTCTGCAACCATAGAACCAAATCCCCCGTCTTAAAAGTCTTTAATTGCCTTCATCAAACTGTTCCTTTCGCTTCATCTGAATTCTGGTCATATTATCAGCTGCATCAGCACGTACTTCTTCCACATGGTATAATTCATGTTTCCTGACCTTGATGGAGTCTTGCAATTCCATTCTTTTTCCCCACTCCGTTCTCATGGTAGGTAACAGGAATTCCACTGGAAGTAAGGCTTCCATACCATAAACTAATTGGAATGGTGTATACTTAGTGGTGACTTTATATGAAGTCCTGTATGACCACAAAGCTGTCAGCAGCTTTGTATCCCAATCCGTTCTGTTTGCATTGACTATCTTAGCCAAGATAGTACATAGTATTTTGTTGGTAGCCTCTGCCTGCCCATTACCCTGTGGGTAATATGTTGTACTCTTTCTATGCACAATCATAAACTCTTTAGTCAACAACTCAATGGTCTCATTCATGAAGTGACTTCCTTGATCACTGATAAATTCTAAGGGACATCCAAATCGTGTAAGTATGTTCTCGTACAGGAACCTTGCTGTGGACTTGGCTGTGTTGTCCCTCAAAGCTTTAGCTTCCACCCACTTTGTAGTATAATCAGTGGCTGTAATTATGTACCTGTTTCGTGTATTCTTGGATGGTGGATTAATTGGTCCAACAAAGTCTAGTCCCCATTTCTGAAATGGTTCCGTAGGCATTGTAGGATGCAAGGCCATTCTTCCAGATCTCTGCAAAGGTCCTAGCCTCTGACATTCATCACACTTCTGACAATACTCATGTACATCTTTGAACAAAGTAGGCCACCAGTATCCTGCGAGTAGTATCTTTCTACTGGTAGTCTCTTCTCCAAAATGACCTCCAGCCACTCCTTTATGAACTTCCTCCAAGACTTTATTTACTTCATGGTGGTACAAGCATCGTTTTAGTACTCCATCAGGTCCTAACTTATACATTCTGCTTCCTACCATAGTATAAGGTAAAGCTTTGATAGCAATTCTCTTCCTCTGCTCCTTACCATAACTAGGTGGGCACTGACCATGAGCAAGGTAGTATCTGATTGGCCACTGCCAATCTAACCATTCATCTGCACTTCCTTGCACCTCCATTACAAATAAACTCGCATCAGGTAACTGATCGTCCACTCCTGTGGCGGCCTCTCCTGTTGTTAGTCGTGACAAATGATCTGCCACAAGATGCAAACGGCCAGGCTTGTAAATAACCTCGAACTCAAACTCATGCAAGATTATTAACCACCTCGCTATCCTTCCACTTATCAAAGGTTTGTTCACCAGATATATCAGAGCCTGGTGATCCACATAAAACATAAACTTTCTTCCCAATAGGTAATGCCTGAATTTCTTGACTGCATAAATCATTGCCAATGCTTCTCTTTCCGTTGTACTATAGTTCCTCTCAGCACTGTTCATCAACGGCTAGCATAGTACACAGGTGAATCTATATTCCCTGTAACATTCTGGGCTAACACCGCACCCAACGCTTCTCCTGATGCATCGCAGTGAACATGAAATACTACATGCCAGTGAGGGTTAATCAGCACAGGTGTAGTTGTTACTGACAGTGTAAGTTCCTCAAACGCCTGTTGACATTCAGCTGTCCAGGCAAACACTGCATCTTTCTTCAGAAGCTTGCTCAATGGTGCTGCTATTTGTGCATACCTTTTGACAAATCTTCTGTAATAACTGGTTTGCCCAAGGAATCTCCTTAAACTCTTAACATTCACTGGTGGTGGAGAGACTTTAATGGACTCTGTCTTCCTGGGATCCACAAGAAGTCCCTTCTTACACACAATGTGTCCCAGAAGCACCCCTGAGTTCACACAGAAAGTACACTTCTCTGGATTCAAGCCCAGACCTCTCATCCTGCATCTGGCCAGGCATAACTCCAATTTATGCAAGTGCTCATTCTTAGAGCTGTACACACTGAAATCATCCAAAAACACCTGCATGAAATCATCCAGATACTCATGAAAAGATTCACTTATCACTCTCTGAAAGGTCGCTGGTGCATTACAAAGTCCAAAGGGCATGACTTTGTATGCATAAGCCCCCCAGTCTGTGATGAAAGCTGTTTTCCCTTGGTCTTCTTCTGCCACTTGCACTTGATTATAACCACTGAAGCCATCCATGAATGAGTACATCTCATGGCCTGCCACAGTGTCTAATACTGCTTCTGTGAATGGCAAAGGGAAAGGATCTTTCTTCGTACAAGCATTCAGCTTCTTATAGTTCACACATACTCTTAGTTTGCCATTCTTCTTTGGAACTATAACAATGGGTGACAACCAAGTTGTATACTCTATTGGGTATATAAACTTAGCCTCAGCCAACTTCTTTATCTCTTCTCCAACCTTCTGTGCGTAGTTGGGATTCATTCTATACCTCGCCTGCTTGATTGGTACTGACCCTGGTTCCAGTTCAATCTTATGCTGACAGACTTCAGGTGGTATCCCTTTTAGATCCTCATAGCTCCAAGCAAATACATCTCTGTATTTGATGAACAAGCTTTTAGCTTCTTCGAAGAATTCCGGCTCCAAATCAGCTCCTACTTTCACCATTCTCGGTTCCTCCTGAGTTCCCACATTTACTTCTCTCACCTGCTCATCAGCTGTGATTGTCCAACCAGTCACCACTTCATCCTTTAAGCTCACAGTGGCTGGTTCTTCTAGGATTTCTATCTCTCCTTTTCTTCATAGAAATGTGGTGGGTAACTGCTGGTTTCCTCTTCAATTGGTGTTGCGACACTACACCACAGCAGATACCTCTTAAACAACTTAGGCTTTCCAGCCGCATCTCCGCAACCTGCTCCCATTCTGGGTGTGCAGCAAATAGGGTAGCTTCCTGCTCCTCATCCAGTCCTCCTCTCCAGTCATACTCTCTGACTCCTCGAGGTCTTCTTGTAGCAGGTAATCTACTAGATTTCTTTGTGGTAATTTGTATCTCGTGCATCCCATTATGCACAGTTAGTAACTGAGAATTCCAGTCATGGAATACCCTGGCCTGTTTCAGCCACGGACGTCCCAATAATAAGGAGTAAGCCTCCATGACTTCATCCATTTTTAATACAGTTACTGTGATCATAAAGATCATTTTCTGTATCTGTATCTTAACTCCTCTTATTAATCCCAATGGCTGTACACTTCTTTGATCTGCCATTGTTACTGTAAATGGGGCTGGTTTCATGTTACTTAGACCAAGCTTCTTCCTTAATTGGTCTGTCATGATATTTACTCCAGAACCACCATCTATCAGTACATCAGTTAGTTCTGTGCTTCCAATTCTCAATTGGATTACTGGCATAGAATCATCAAAGTCCATGACTGGTTCTCGCCCTTCCGGCTTCACATTATAACTGGTCACCTTGCTGTTCAGGTCTGTGTTTCCTGTCTCTTGGGCAATTCGATTGATTGCCTGATACAGCCTGTGCCTACAATAAGGTGCCACAGCTAATAGCTGTCCAATGGTAATTTCTGCTTTGGTCTGACATATTACTGCAGCCAAAGTCTCTTCATTACTTTGCATGTCTGCATCTTTTTTTTCCTTTCTTCCTCACTCCCTTCTTTTTCTCCATCCGAATCAGAGGAATCTGCCACAGGAATATCAGTACTCTTTTGCATTTCCCTTATAGTATCTGCCACTTCCTTGTGCAGTTCCTTCTCATCTTTCCAAGTCTCTTCATCTTCAGGCATATCATTGCCACTTCCATTCTCATCTTCTTCCTCTTCTACTGGAGGTATTAGTTTGGCTTTACTTCTTGTTACTATCATTGTACTTACTTCTGGTACAACACATGGCCTAACCATGTGAGCTGCCACCACTGGGCCCTCATTCACAGGAGCTCTCATCTCATTCTGGTGTCTTATCCAGAATGAACAGGCTGCCTTGCGATGTCCTGGCTGATTACAATAGTAACATAGCTCTTCACCATTGGGTCCTCGCCCTTGGTCTGTTCTTGGATTATTTCTATAATCCTGATTCCCGGGCTGGTAATTCCCCCTTGGATTACCCTGATAGTTGCCTCTGGAATTTCCTTGGTAATTCCCTCTTGAATTACCTCTCCCTTCCATGCCATTGTTATAACCACCAGACCTACCATAGTGGTCCTGATCATTATTTCTTCTTGGCTGGGGCTGCACCTGATGCACCCTTACTTGCCTAGGTTCTCTTGCAGCTGTCCTTCTGTTGTAGTAACAATTCTCAGTAGAATGGTTATCCATTTTACAGATAGTACAGTGTTTCTCCTTCATGTGGCATTCTGTGGTGGTATGGCCTTCATTCTGGCACTTTGCACACCATACACCCTTCCTCCAATGTGTTGCAGCCTCTGTGGCATACTTCTTCAAGATTTCTTCCAATTTTTTTTCATAGTTATCCCTCTTCAACTTCTCCTTTCTCTTACTCTTTCTTTTTAGTTCTTGCTCTTCTTCTTCATCTGACTCATCCTCAGAGTCCTCATCTTCTTTTTCTCTCTCCTGAGCATTCCCAATTGCTCAATTCTGTTCGCAGTTTCAAATGCCTCCTCCACTGTATTATGGGGTAACATATCCACTTTCTTTTGCAACTCTGGTCTTAATCCACTCACAAACCAAGTCTTCTGTAAACCGGGCGCTGGTACTGCAGCCAGCTTTTCATCATCAATTCCATCTTCTCCATATACTCTTCAACAGTTTCATGCTTCTTCTGCTTCAGCTGTTGTAAACTTCCATACACTTCATCCTCAGTTTTACTTGTCCTGAACCTATTTCGAAATGCTGTATTCAAGCCATTCCAGGTTAGGAAATGATTATCAGGGAATCTTGCATACCATTCACTTGCTTTCTTGATAAGTGAACAAGGAAACAGTCTCATCTTGGCATCATCGCCATTCTCATTGTTCACTATACACATGTGCTCAAATTGGCTAATGTGTACATCGGGATCCCCTTTTCCTGAATATATTGGAAAGGGTGGTTTTGCCCGTGTTGGTTGTAACGCCATCTGTGGCCCTACCTTCTGCCCACTGACAGGTGCTGGCACCCTTGCTGGTGCTGGTCCTTCTGGACCTGTTGTTTTTGTGGTGGATCTTCCACCAAGTGGTGGCCCTTGAGCACTCCTTGCTTCTGGTCCCACGATATTCACAGTATTCCCAGCTTCAGTTGCACTACTTCCCACACTCCCTGTCCCCCAGAGCCAGATCCAGGCAGCCCGCCTGATCCCCCTGAGCCGACACCTTCGTTGGCCTGTGATCCAAGTGCTCCACTTGATCCAGGTCCAACGGGTTGGGATGTCCTGGTTGTAGTCTCAACCTCAGCTGTTGGGTCTACTTCTTCATATTCTTCCTCTTCTAATTTCTTCTCTCTGTTTTCATCCTCCAAGTTCTGCCCTTGGGTTTCTTCTTCACTCATGTAACTCAACTGTAATGGTGTTGGAGAGTCTGAACTCTCCGTTGGCTCTGCCACATCCTCTTCTCCTTCTTCATCTTCTGCTTCAGAAACTGGAGTTCCTGCTTTTGGTGTTCCATGCCAACTCTTATCAAAGATTTCTGTCAAGTCTTTTATCCAAGGATGTACCTCAGATCTTTCACCTCGTGATTGATCTTCTTCCTGTACCAATTCCCTTAATCTTTCTTGCAAAGAAACAGAAGGAGTGGCATCCAACTCTAGTTCTTCCGGTATAGGTGATGCACTTTTTGATCTTGATGGTGTGAGAGGTCCAGATGATTCCCCTATGTCTATTCCTCTCTCCCAAAGATATGGATAATTAGCTTTCAGATAGCTTTCTCTTTTTGATGAATATCTCTGTCGTCTAGCTTCTCTTTCATCACTCATGTCCCATGTCTTTCATTTCTTTTAATGTGGCAATAACCAAAACTCTCTTCTGTAATATCTCTCGTATATGCCTGGGTTTCTTTCAAGCTTCAATGCACCCTTGGCTATACTTGAAGTCTCCGTTACCATATAACCATATGGCAAACAAGTCTGAAAAGCTGTTCTTGGTGTGAGTTTGATCCACAAAATATCCTTTGGAATCCAATTCTTTACCAGTACAAGCTCTTCATGCATATGAGTATAAACATTCACCTTTCTTTCTTCCCAGCCTTCAAACTCTACTCGTTTAATGGATAGCAACGCTATCACATAAACCAATGTTGGTAACCAACGTGCTCTTCCTCTACAGGCTACCTGATAAATCTTTATCACTCCTTTCTCCAGACCCCATTCTGGATCAGCATCATGCACTCGTTTAAGAATATTTTCTTTACATCCGTCTGGCAATTCCAAGAACCTTTGAAAGAATTGTTTGGACAATCTTTCTTCCTTCGTTCCACAGGGAATTTGATTCACTTCAAATTCTTTAATGGTCCAACCACCATGATCCCACCAGATGCCTGTCACATCTGGTTGTTCATGTCCCAGGTCCCCAGTATGGTCGCCAAATGTCGCGCGGCTTTTACTCACCCATCCCTTCGCTATCCGAGGCGGAAACTCCAAGATAGAAGAGTTGGAAATCTCTAAGTACTCAGCCCGCGCAGAACAATCAGTCATGACCTACAGCTAGTGTATCATGGGGGTGTTTCCTATTTGTTTCCCTTTCCGCATTCATCTTAGCTACCTTACCATTGATAATTAAGTATTAGTTTGCTTCTTCAATCTATCGGTTTCCTTCACTCATCCATTCAATCCACAGCTTCTCTCAGATCTCTCTACACAGTGTGATTGTATCTTATAAGTATCAGATTATGATTTATCAGGTATCAGGCCGAAGCCATTATGTCTCTAATCTGCTCTCCAATATCACTACAGCTTTGCATATAACAAGCATCTACTAATCCTCTTTTCTCCTTCATCGTGCTCTCCATCTCTTGCCTCAGATCTCCGCTCCAGCCTGACTCCGAAGTCCTCCTCCGAATAATGATCATCCCCCTTCATTCCCCGTTTCTCCCTTTATCCTCCTATCCGCGGTTCTAACCGTTTCCCTCTCTAACCGTCGTCTGTGAACTAACATGTTCCCTTCACAGGTGTTGTTCCCCACAGTCGTTCCCTGTCCTACTCTTCGTTCCCTATTATCGTGACAGCTGTGTCAAGCGGTGACTGGCTGTGTGGGCTGTGTCTGCTGTGACGACTGTGACGGGCTGTGTTGGCTGTGTGGGCTGTGTCGGCTGTGTGGGCTGTGTTGGCTGTGTGGGCTGTGACGACTGTGACGGGCTGTGTCGGCTGTGACGACTGTGTAACCCCCCTCTACAGTGCGCTGCTGTCACCCCTAAGGCTCCTGTTGGTCTCAGTCTGTGCAAAATTAAGGGTACCCTACAGATCCCGTATAAGTGTCTAAGTCCCCTACAGTCCTCTAACAACCCTTTTGCAACCCTCAACGCAGCAGTGACCTGCTCCCTTCCACTGGCCATCAGTATTTTTCTCACCTCTGCAGTGACATCCACCTGCCAGTTGCATCATGAATCCAGAGCTTATCCTCGTCTCTGTTTTCGGTTTTTGGATTTCTGCCTACAATCCCATAGGCAATAGAATGTTGAAACACTTCGGGCGACCATAGATCTACCCATGGAGCAGAAGGCGTGCTGCTTATATCTATAAGCTGCGAGCTTGGAGTGGTCTCAGAAAACCAACAAAATGCGGCTCAGCAGCCAGCCTCCTCAGAACAAGCCAACCCTGCCAAGTAGCTTCAATGCACTAGGAGAAACCTTAGAACACGGTGTTTTCATGCCCTACTTAGGAGGAACAAAACAAACCTACAAATCCGGCAGTAAGCGCCACTGTTGTAGCGCGGACAAACTCCTTCACGGTAGCGGGATGGCTGGACATGCTCGACGCGCACATGGATGCGCTTCCGAATGATCCTGGGACCAACCTGCTTGTTAACAACTACACCAACAGCCCGCTTGGTGACATTCCAGACGATACCAGTGCGGCCATGGTAGAACTTGTGGGGCATGCCCTTGTGCACAACGCCATTCACCTTGATGTCCACATAATCTCCAATCCTGTAATTTCTCAGATACGTGGTCAAGTGAATGTACCCCTTCTGCCTGAATGGCCGCGAGAACAGATCCCTGGTGCGCGATCGCAATCCATGACCTGCCGGCATGGCTCGTGCCTTCCTCTCTCACCGCCGCTGCACATTGACACATTCATGCGAGAAACTCCAAGTGCATAAAAGCTTGGACAGGCTCATTCATGGGAGAGTGCTTGCAAGTCACGGTGGACTCAATCTGAAGCCACACAATGAGCAATATACAGGCATGTCCAAATCAAAGATGCCGAACAGGTTTGTGCGTAACTAGAGCAGCTCCGCGCAGCTGGTGGGTGCACTAAAGGCTGGCAATGAAGGAGCACAGGAAGCAGCACTTGAGGCTTTGTTCCTACTACGTCAAGCCTGGTCCTCCAGTCCTGCCGAGGTGGGAAAAGCACAAGCCATGGCAGCGGCAGAAGCCATTCCTATGCTGCAGCTGTTGATGAGGACAGGCCCCCCACGCTTTCAGGACAAGGTAGACAGCCTGCTGCAGTGCCTGCCAGGAAGACGAGAATATTGTTAGCTTTGAACTGCTGCAGCGACACTTCGAGTGTTTCCCGTCTTCCTGTTATGCTCCACTAGGCACACATAGCCAGTCTAACTGCAGGCTCTCGTAACCAAGCTATATTATAATAGTGCTTAAAAACAAGAACGTCACATCTAGCTTAGCACTAGAAAACTAGATACAGTTTCATCTCTCTCGAGTGATAAGAAAGCTAAAAGACACACTCTCAACACAAGAAATATGAAATCCATCGCTATCACTCTTTAAAAATAGAAGTCGAGCCAGGGGCACCCCAAGCTATGGGGACTCCACCCCACAACAACCTACACTCCCATCATAAGCACACTCAGATCTAAACGCATGAAGGAGCTCGGTCGCGCATGCTCAACTCGAGAGAGATGAGCTGCGCGACTGCCGCTCTCGTGAAGATAAGACGGTTCAGGTGTCAAACTAAACTTGACACTTGACTTAACACTTGACCTAAATCCAAGTGTTAAGTACAAATAACTAGCTTTATTCTAGTCGTTTTCACACTGTGATTATTAACTTGACAAATGCTTCTCCAACACGTCTTGACATTTGCAAGTGTCAGAGCAGGAATGACAACGAAAATTGGGGGCGAGCAACCACCACATTGGCCAACATGTTGAAATCAATTTCACATTGACTCATCTCTGTGTGTCGTGGATGTCTCAAGAAGACATTGTGGTGTTGCTCACATCACTTGCCACCAACGCTTCGTTGAGGTCACTTGTAAGGGTGTTGTTGGGGACATGGTTTTTGCAACAATCATGGATTTGTTGGGAGCCAGTCTGTGGCTACAAGCACTAGACATAGACTATACTCCCTTGCAGGTGAAAGGCAAGGCAGCGGTGGTGGATGCCCAGTTGCAGAATAAAGTGAGGACTGAGCACGCGGAGGTGTTGAGAGGAATGAAGGTCGTGACTCCAAATGTAGCGCGTTTGTTCCTTTGTGGCTACAGTCTCTGCGTGTATATACATATATTCCCTTTGGCTTTGTTGTCTGCCTTCTTTCCAGACCCAACAGCTTGTCCCACATCCTGTTGGCTAGCTGCTTGACTTTGATACACTTGATACACCACTCTTACGTCTATTTGCTAAGGACCTTCATTATCTTGGTTTTCTCTACCCGGATGCAGACCTGGCCTTTTTTGGGCCTCTCTTTTATAGTTAGGATGTAAATCCTGAAGCAAGCTTCCTAGTTTACTCAAGGCTCCAGGTGCAAGTTGTTAAGACTAGGCAGTTAAGCTTGCCCATGGTGGCTGGTAAGGGTATTACCCAATCCTACAGGATTTAAGTCTTATGGCCTCTTGTCCTGGTTATTTTTTCCATGACTCATTTTTTTTATTTTTTCTTAAGAACAGGGGGATTGTAGCCCTGGAAAATTTATGAAGTAAGGAAAAAACCTTCTTTAATATGATATATGTACAGGGCTTCCTCCCCTTTTATTAAAAATAAATAGTAAATAAATACTCTATGATAATTTTTGAACCCACATTTTATCTTGCTATTTTGTAAGGCAAAAAAGGATAGGTATAGGCCATTTTAATCAAACTTTCTCATCTTCAAAATAATGTATGTAAGTGAAAATAATAATAAAATGATAATAAAATTAAGAACAATAGATCGACTTTTTTTTTTAAAAAGAGACACCCGGAACGACAGTTTATTGATTAGGCCCTGAATGTTCATTAATCACAGTAACCTCGCCCTTTCGCATGGAACACCGCCCAACAAAAGGGGGAGAAGAACATATTACACCCATCTATGTAGCAGAATTTGACCCCATAATCATCTGGGTGGCACTGTGTGCACGGGGGTTGGTATCCTATGAGCACAGCGTGAGCATGCTCATGTGAGCACGGCATGAGCACAACCCACAGTCATGGGGTTGTATGTTTTTAAACCATGGTCATAGGAATTACTTGTTTTGAGGCACGGTGCATTTATAGGATGCAGCTGCACCAAAACGATAAATTATCTGATCTATCTTTCAATTTCGCATTGAGAAATTAAAATTAAGTAGTAGTTTCGGGAGTGAGAGTTTTAATTTCACACCGAGAAATTAAAATTAAGTAGGAGTTTCGGGAGTGAGAGTTTTAATTTTGCACTGAGAAAATAAAATTAAGTAGGAGTTTCGGGAGTGAGAGTTTTAATTTCGCACTGAGAAAATAAAATTAAGTAGGAGTTTCGGGAGTGAGAGTTTTAATTTCGCATTGAGAAAATAAAATTAACTAGTAGTTTTGGGAGTGAAATTTCGCATTGAGAAATTAAAAATAAGTACCGTAGTAGTTTTGGGAGTGAGAATTTCGTCTCAATAAATTATCCATGGGACGTGACAATCTTTAAGGTCTCTTGGAGTCTCAACGCCCTTTTCTCAAGTCTATCATGGAAAGGGCCTAGTATCGGGTGAGCATAGCGTGAGGAAATCCCACACCTATAGGATAACATATTTATCATGTATAGGGGTTACTTGTTTCTTAAGTGTTGCTGTCAAGGCCTATGTGAGCAGTTAAATTTCACAAAAGTTTTAGTTTTTCAATTTTCGTTTCGCTAAACAATATTTGGAAGGCATCTTAGGAATATGCGGTATATTCGCTTGTGCTCACGTGAGCATGCTCACTCGCTATCCAACCTCTGTGTGCACTATCCAATTGAGCTTCTGTCTTGCAGTATGTTTTGTCGTCGGGTTATTCAAAGAAACGAGTATTTCCTTTCTAATCATATTAAGCTGGTTTGATAAAATGGTAGTTAAGGTAATTAGTTTAGAATATTAAATATTTTTAAATATGGTAGGTGATATTTATCATATTGCTTCTGACCAAAAAATAAAATAAAATAAGACAATAAACATTGTTTAAATATGCATTTTGATGATATGTCCATCATGTTCTAGGGTAAACAACGTTGCGGAAATCAATGGCTCGAAGAATTTCATATGTGGCTTCGAATGTGTGGGTTAAGGCATGGCATAAGGGCATGACTGTTTTCTCAAAATTGCAATGCATTAGACGGGAGTTGCAACGCACACGAGGGATTGAGGTTGAGACTACATTGCTTAACAACAACATTCAAATATCTTTATGGGATATTTTGCCAGGCAAGAGGATTTTCATTCATTTCATGATCTGATGTTGCCCAACCTTAGCGGCCAAGGCAGTGTCGGCATATTCATATTTGTGTGCGACCCATTCAAGATGACAAACGACGTCGACCATGGACAAACGAAATTGGAGACAATCAAGAACGAGCTATTGTATTGGTTACGTTTTCTCTTTTCAAATACAAGAAGATCAACATTGTATCTATAGGGTCTCCGAAAGATTGGCGTGTCAGTAGCCAATTCAATGCGATTCTCTTGACCCTTCAGTGCTCCTAAGTCCTTCAAACTGAAGGCAAAGCAATTCCTGTAAGCCCTCAGGAACCACCGTATACGTCGTCTCTCTCCTCCGGTGACAATGGGTCCAATGTCAGGCTCCCAATTGTCCTCCGTAACTGCAACCTTAAGTCCAGTGGGCTTAGAGGTAGAGGACGCGTCCCGTGGTTGCTATGCCGCAACCTCTTGAGCAGTACTCCCTGCCTGCTCAGTCAATGACAAGGCCTCATCCTGCCCCATCATCTCATCCTTGATGACCTCATCAACCCGAGAAGAATCCCCAACCTCATCCATCACAGCTGCCTTGGCTGCCAACTCCCTCTGAACCTCGAGCACCTCCCACGTGTGCCATGGATGTCTACACCCCGTGTTCCTCACCAGCTCGCCCCCACTCGCTGCTTGTACCGTCTCGGTAGGCAGAGAGACCGTCAAGGGAGGTGCACTCCGCACTCTACGTTGCTCAGCCATAGCCAAGTTGATAATCCAGGTCAAGCAATTGAGATCCATTGCTTGCCCCAACACCTGACGACGTGATGCCTCAGAAAGAGAAGGCACCGCCGTGGTCCCAGTGGAAAACCCCATAGCCCGCTCTCGCTCGTCGGCATTAGGCTCTACTAACTGCTGCAACTGAGCATCCCACAGGAGGCCAGGTCCACCATCCCGAAAACCATGGGATCCTGGCAAGTTGAGCAGTGTAGGTAATGCTGCTCGTGGTTGACCCACCCTGTTGACCACTGCCAAAGGCGAATGGTCATCGTGTCTCACACGTTGAGACTGCCTCCCTGTGTCCAAAATGCTGTCCACTGTGAGGTGTGCTGGCCGCTGCACCCCATCAAATGCACGCTTGAGCAGTGCGGGTGACATCAAGTTAGTCCACCATAGCCGTGGACGATGAGCCCGTGATCCCACTGCAGCTGCATCTAGCAGCACTGCTAACCCAAGCCACGACGGGACTTGATGCACACTGGCCATCACCCTGGCCCGAGAATCGCCCATCAGTGGCACATTCTCCAAGATGTATGCTGGCGATACAGCTTGATGAAGCTGCAAGTGGCGCAAAATCCGCACCATCTCCCAAAACAGACCCGTCCTCGAGTTTCGCAATCCATTGCCATGCCCGGCTGATGAATGCCCTTGGCAGGGCCAACCTGCCACTACCAGATCAATGGAGCCAACCTGCTCCAAATCCGGCGCCCCCAGCAATGAAATGTCTGCTGGCAAGGCTTGTTGGTATCCACGAACTGCAGACACTGGCAACAAAGCAGGGTACTGCTGTACCAACTGAGCAACATGGCGCAGTGAGACGCGTCGTGCAGTCTTATCCCTCTCCACCTATAGGTAACGCCTTACCCGCACACCTGCCTGTAGCACAGCAGCCAATCCGGTGCTGATCCCGCCAAACAAGTCCAGAAGACAAATGCCTTTATCTGGATACTGCCACACAATAGGCGTGGTATCCAATGGTGACAACTGAGGTGGTCTTGGTGCAATACCCGCACTCTCTTCCTCTCCTGATGGTACAAAAGCCTCTACCCAGGCTTGTTGCACCCGTCGATCAGCAACCTGCTGCAAATCCTTGCTCGTACCCCACAATGGAGTGTGAGCAACCATGGCAGGCAACTCCGCCATACAATGCATGTCATCCCGCTCTGCTGGAGGTGGCACATCCTCTGCATGGGCATTGTCTTCCAGCAACTCTCCAGGCCAACTAACTGCAGCTGTAAATGCGGCTAGTGTTGGCATCTTGCCCCGTTGGGCAGCCGCAATACCCCCAATGAATGTCACAGGGAGCTGTGCACGACGACCATCCCCTGACTGCCATCCAGGCCTGTAGAATGCTGACTCCTCCCAAAAGTCCAGGGTGAAGCCCATGGGGTATAACACTGCCCCACCAACGAGGACATTGTAAGAGACCGCGTCTGTCACAATGGCCTTGGCTCGCATTACTGAGCCATCGATAAAATGATCCGGCTGTAGTCTAATGGCCAACTGATGCCGTGTCATGCCCCGAGCCTGCTCTGAGCCTCCCAGAGATGTATGTATCTGGAAAGGACAAGGCTCCGTATCCGCCTCCATGAGGCCCAAATCTGCAATAGCAGCTCTGCCCAACATCAGTGGCTGAGCTCCCGAGTCCAAGAAGACCCGTAGTGGCCGGTACTTCTTGCCTGCCGGTCCACTCAAAGAGAAAATGTCATCCTGGTTGTCTAACAAGACAACTCCAGGTGTCACCATGGCGCGCTCAAAGGCTGGCCTAGCTGGCAGCTCCGTCAACCTGGCAGCTGCAGCTTGCCATGGCGCAGCCGTGGCAGTCTTGACCCTCAAATCCGAGGATCCCTCTGCCACTACACCTTCCAGTAATTCCGCAGAAGATGAAGTGACCTCCCTACTCTCACAGAGTGTTGCTGCTAGTCTGAACACTGCAGCTGGTCTTACCCCCGGCGTCGCAATCATGGTTGCTGAGAACAGTGGGGCTTGACACACAAAGGTGGCTGCCCCTAACAACACACCGGCTGCACTAGCCTTGGTAGCAGGTGTCGGTGCTGCACGTGTAGCTCTCCCCAATGGCATAATAACCTCCGCCTCGGTAACAGTCGGGCGAGAACTAGGTGCCATGGATGGCGTTGACACTGTCTCCGCCAATGTGAATGACTGAGGAAGCCTCGCCTGACGGCTTGCCTCCACACGCTGTGGATCCAATTCCACCTGTGCACCTCGTGGCTCAGGAACTTGTGATGCTCCTCGAGTCACGGCTGGAGCAGACTCCACCTGCTCTAGTAGTAGCGCTGCTCCGCACATGAATCCCATGCCTCCCATATCTCCTCCCTCAGGCGCAGGAGGTGGACCATCCCGCCTGGGAGCCGGTACCACCTGAGCTGTGGCCATGGCAGCGAGCATGTGCTCTAGCTGCTGAAGCCGGTTGGCCATGCCTTGGTCAACACAGGCTGTGCTTGTGCCGGCCTTTTGCCACTCTCTGGGCAATCTCTCTTGATATGGGGTCCTCCACATGTCCAACATATCACCTCTGGTTGCTGTTGGCCTGCAAAAGATGCCACGGGCCTTTGCTCCTGAGGTCCCCTGTAAGCTCCATGGAACTTGGGTTGGGAAACCTTGCCGCCCTGACCACGCTGTTGGGCAGTGCCTTGTGCCTGTGGGCTGGCAGCTGCGCCTCGTGCAGGCATGTCCTTGCCAAATCCAATGGTAACAATTCGCTCCTCCACCATGTTGAGCTCAATCCGCTCAGCCAGCAGAAACACATCTGCTAATGTGGGTTGGGCTGCTTGTAACAGGGTTGCATCTCGCACCCTTCTTTTGAGCTCATTGTCCAGAATTCCATACCAAAACAAGATTGCCTGAGCTTCAGTAACCCCTTGGGTCACACTTATCAAGCGCCTTTCGCAGGTTCTCACTGGGTTTGCGCTGGAAGTCTTGCAAACTTCGCAGCTTCTCTGTCCGTACACCTTGGTAGCTGCTTTGCAACTCCTGGAAGAACTCCACCACCGGGTTGAATCTAGGCACATGTGTTGTAGTCGTGGCAGGAGGAGTAGTAGCACCTTTTGAACTGGTACCACCTGCAGAAGTACCGGCACTACTTGTTCCACTACTAGTGCTGGCAGTGGGAGATATTGGTACTGATGCAGCTACTAGTCGCGTCGTGCCTCGAGTAATGGAGACGTAGTCAGGTGACCAATACATCCTCCACTCCTCAATCTCTGCTTCATGTCCTCGCCTGAACTCGTGGTAATCGTCCATAGGCGGGCCTTCCAAATGCTGGAACAGTCCCTTCCACGCCATGAATATGGTGAATAGATGTGGATTGCGCATCTGCTGCAAATCACACCAGCTGTCGAACTCCTGGATAAAGTCATCCAACTCGATTGTGCCCACAGCTCCAGAGTACCTACGAGGCCCCTTGGTAGCTCCATACATCTCCTCCATGTCGTCCCACAACAATGGCGAATGAAACTGCACACCTGTTGATGAAGCCTCCGAGTCTGTGTCTAACTCTGCACTAGTTGAGGGTGGAGGTGGAGGTGGTCTGAAACGAACACCTCGTCTCGTGAACCCACTCTCACTGCTACTGCCTGTAGCCGTGCTCCCCTCAGAACCCTTGGGTAACTCCGTGATGACACTCACAATGTGCACCTCCCCCACGTGACACTATAAGGCTCTAGTACTAATTCTAATAGTGACACGGGTGGGCACTTGTTGCAGTTTGAGGGTCATATCCCAGTGGCTCAGGGCACCTGCACCTGCATCCACCGCAAGAACTCCTATGGTTGGCTGGTCATCAACCCAGTCTCACCATAGAAGAAACATTGGTGGTCTTGCTGGTCATCACTCCAGCCTCACCACCGACAGCATACTCTAGGATTGACCGGTGATCAAATCCGGCCTAATCCCTATGAAAGCAAGCGCCCACACAAAACCAACATGGTGCACAGTCAAGCATGCAGGTGTTGGGGGGGATCCAAACACAAGAAATCAAAACATCAACACCCCCACACCAAAATCCAGCTGCAATGCTGATCATGCAGAATATCCCAGCCCAAAACCCCGGACTGACTGGCCTCCACCAAGAGAGGCTTTGGCAACTACAAGTACAAGGTAATGAAAATAGTAATGAGATGGAGGGGAAGAATAGAAGCCCGACCAAGTAAGATCTAATCCTGATCTATGCTATCAACTGCCAGACTTCTCTCAAAGTACCTCTCTCTGCATGATGGTAAGGTGTAGGAGGTATATCTATGTCCAGAAACCTACCACTAACCTTATCCCAAGCTACAGTAGCTCGCTCTAACCAACCCTCCTCCTCTCTCTGCCAAGTAGAGACAAAGCAATATTCCCCTATCTCCCGCTCACTGAACACTAAAGAAAACAAAGGTAGGGTCTGATAGTCTCTCAACTCGACAGGTTTTGAGACGGTTGCGAGTGTCCTCATTGCGAAGGACTGCATCTCCCTCAAGCAAAACAAACTTGTCATTGCTTATGAACCCCCGCTCGTGGTTGCCTTGTGCAGAGCGTGTCCGGCTACAACCATGTCTGATTGCACAAACTTGTGTAGCTCCTGCTCCTCTGCTCCAATACACCACGACCTTGTGGCTGAACACCTTGGTCCCCCGGGATTTCTTTGGCTGTGTTCCAAGCCTAGCTTTCACCCACTTTGGTATTTCACCTACAGCTGCAGAACTGCTGGCTCCAACAGAGTTCTGACTGTCCCAAGCGATATTGAGGCCCTCAACGTCAACTACAGCAGTTTGTTGTCTACTGCTAATGCCTGACTCCCAGTATGCAATCAACTCGTCCAACTGTTCTCCACTCAAATCAGTCTGAGTTCCTTGGGAAACATAAATCTTGTCCCCTTGTGTGCACAGGCTAAGAGACGAGACCTGCCCTTCAATTACGTCCTCATTTACCCCAGCCATACAAGGAGGACATCCACAGATTTGTCTCTCACATAGACCAGAGCAGGTTCTAGAAACAGAATTGTGGATCTTTCACGGCACACTCACACTCTAAAAATTCCATAGATTTTTAGCAAAGTCCCAAAAACAAAAACCAGGTCTCAGATAGGTTTGGCTCCAAATTTTAAATTAGATCAAAAGGGCATTTTTATTTTATTTTTTTTAAAAGGTTTTCAAGTTTAAAAATTTAAAGTTACACCCAAAATATCTGGTAACTGGTTCCCGGTTCCCTAAGTTCTATATACACTGGTGAAGGTGTTAAAAGATAAGGTGGAGAAGGACATGCTCAAGAATGCAGGTAAGCTCACATACGTACATACATGGGACCCGTTTGAGAGTAATATACTGCAAGGTGGTTTTGACAAGGCCAAGGATTTGTTGGGCAACAAAGAATGCGTGGATATGTTATCCAGCCATCTTCAATATTTGAAAAGTATGCAACAAAAGCTTAATCTGCCAATCGATACAAATGATATGGAAGAGCATGAATATACTGAAGCGCATACTCCAACTGGAGTTGCAAAGAGTATAGTTGGTATTGCACAAGGTGTGGAGAATTTACATCACGAGCTCCGTGGTGACATGCAAGAGATGAAGAATTGCTTACAGACGCTACAAGCAAGCGTATTGAAGCTGGGCAAAGACATTGAATCTTTGCAAGAAAAACTTTTGCCAAGTCTTTGCTCAAAGTTAGATGAGATGATCGATTTCTCTCTACAATTGCACCAACGTAAAATTCCTCGGCTTGTCTACTTCACCACCACTGACATCACGTTTAGCAGAAAAATATTCACCAGCATCTTGCCAGGCTTGAAAACAAAATTGGTATCCATGTAGTACCTGGTCAAGCTGGTTGTCCGCTTACTTGTGAAAGCAAATTGGGACGTAATATTCGACCATTGTTGGTATGGGGCCTCAAAACCATTACGTTGTTGATCAAAGTGGGTGCGCACATGACGGCTGGGATAGGCAATATGATCCCTGAACTGGCGGACCTTTTAGCACTTGGTTTAGACTCAGGGGTTATCGATAAGGTGTTACCCGCAGATGGAGGAGACGATGGGCTGCCATTTGACAAAGATGCAGCTCCATGGGGTCTCGCTGACTTCTTGGGAAATGTGAAGAACATCTCAAGTGTGTTTGGTTTGGAGCAAGTCTTGTATAAGGAGCCCGGAAGAAAAACTGGGCAAATAGCATGGATTTGCAAAGAACATCTGAAGCAGGGATTGGAGAATCGCACATTGAGTACACGACCATGAAACTAGGTGGGCGATATTCCATTGGAGGACCGGAAGCACTTGTGGGGGCCCAGCTATATCCATATCCCCCATCCGAGACCTGATTGGCCCAGCCGTACTATAGAACCGGGCCGGGTAGGGCCGATTCTGCCCTGTAAGCGGCACTGGGCAGAGTCGGCCCGTTCACTAGCGTTAAAAGCAAGGTGTGGAGTATTCTCACCGCTACGTGGCGCAATCTCATTGGGCGTGAAATATCCCATATCGATTGTCAATATTCAGAACGGTCCCCATGGAGGATATAGACGGGGTGAGATGTCAGTAGAAAGACATTGGGCTTCAATCCACTCTTAATAATATGGGCATGCACCTTCCTTCCCTCTGCGAGGTCATTCATCTTGTCATTGCAGTATCTGTCCCAATGTCTTTTTACTGAATTAATCTCAAGAGACAGGGTTGATATATGAGGCAACTCCAACATAAATGAAGTGGAGTACTTCAGATATCACTACAAACCTATTTACTGTGCATGCACCGTATACAACCATGTTTTCAACACCTCTTCGATTCAACGAAGAAATAAAAATTGTAGCTAGATTGCAAGCAGAGGCACAGTTGCATATACTTGGAGCCCACCTCATAGAGGTCTAGCGGGCTGGAAAGGACAAATCCTTGCGCCCATGCATGAATAGAGTGTGGACAGAGTGTGAAGTTGCTGGTACCCACAAAACAAGATGTTCTAGACATGGAATGTACACCATCAATATCAAAAGATATAGACATACGATCATTGATCATTCCCTCTCACAGTTATGACATACCTCTAGCCGGCACATCAAAAGAAGAACAAATGAGAATGAAATTGTACATTATAATGTCCAGAGCTAGAAAGAAGTTCAAGCAAAAATGCACCTATCAGCAGGTAAGCAAAATGTCATAATGTTTCACCATATTGAGATACCCATGGCCTCTAGAGGGATTGCAAAAAGACGTGGCACCTGAAGATCCTGATTTTATGAGAATTTGTCCATCTCTGTATGTGGATGGCTGAAGAAGCCTACTTGATATACCTCATATGCTACCTGAATCATTTATCTGCGAATTATCAGATTATGAACCCCCGGAGAATGTGCTCAATGTAAAGGTTTACCGCCAAAGCTTTGAAACCTGCCAAATACATAGGTCTCAAACACATTGGTGACTTTCTTTCCGACAACGATACCCACAACAATGCCCGAAGAGAGCAAACACATATAGTCGTTCTGGGCTTTTTAATGGATATTTTGAAGTTTACTGTAGCAACAAGAGAATCGAAGAGCCTTTCATGTCTCCCAAGACCTGAAACACTTGGTAGCTCTAGTACTAGCCATCACAACCAAACTACAACTGAATTTTCGAGAATTTCTCTAAGAGGAAGAGCCCAATGCATAAGATATGTTACAACCTAACATCTCTGATCCTCGTAAGAAAATCTTTTGATAGCAAATGGTTGCTTCTAAAAATGGGCCACAGTATCCATCTCGTAATAGAGAGACTAATGAAGGAGAAGAGATGTTCTTCCTAGTCTCTATCTCTCTATTATAAGCATGTGCCGATTGCAGATGCATAGTAGATAGATCAATATTTGGCAACATTAGGATGCTCTTTCAAATCGGACTAGGGGCAGTGAGAGTCCATACTTTTACAAGTCAGTGTAAATGTCATCCTTGAATCTCAACTCGTTGAAACACACTCATAGATCGCCTCCTAATAGGAGATTGGCACCAATGATGCAAGTAGTGTTGTTTAAAGTAGATCCCTGTTATTTAATAGTTTGAATGCGCAGATTTTGGAGTTAGGGGACGGATGGCAGCAGCGTAACCCGTCATCCAAGTCCGTTCAGTTCGAGGAGGGGGTTTATGGATACGCTGGGCCAATCAGGTCTCGGTGTTCTACCTAGTTGCAGATTGAGGATGTGGAAAATTGGGAAGAAAATCTATTCCACTATCCCCGCAACAATTCGATCATAGTGTAAGCACAGCAATTCAATCAACACATCACTAGAAGCATTCGTGTCATTTACCACTGGGGTAACGACTCATTTTGAGTCGTAAAAGTCAAAAAATTGGGATCGACTGGAAGTTACAAACGACTAGTTACAACAAACGTGGTAGTTGGGTTGGACATCCAATGATTGGAGTGGTAAAGGACGTAGACGCGCGAACAACTGCTTAGCGATTAATGCTGAAGAACCACGTGGCGTAACTAGGCGGGCCGCCCGTGTGTATGACCTTTTGGGCTGACTTTGACTTTTCCCTCCGGATGAGTGGATCAACTCACCGGAGTGCGGTGACACAAGGACGCGGACGTGGACAACGATGTGGACGCCGACGTGGCGGCGCCACGACGAGCAGCACTGCTGCCACGTGGCCACGGGCCCGGGGCGCCACATGGTAGTAGACCACATAACTTGCAGTGCTACCTGCCCAGTGGCAATTGCGACTGCGGAAGTTGGCGCAACCACTGCTTTACTACTTTAAATGAAGTGCTTGAAATTACTTGAACAATCATTCATAGTGATTCATGCTTTGAAGTTTTGGTGTTTGTAGTGAGTCGACTAATACATACGCATGTAATGCCATACAAAAGAACTAATCATGCATTATAAATGCACAAACGATGAAAGACATGCCATGAAACAAAATGAAATGAAAATGAATGAAATGAAACAAAATGGTACTTTATTACATCTACGGAAAGCTCAAAGAGCTTATGGGACAAAATGAAAAAAACAAAGTAAAAGAGCAGCCCAAAAGCTACTGCTACTCTGGGGATTGCCTAAGGGTCAAGGCCTCGTGCAAATAAGCTGCCAAGCAGTTCTGATCCTCATAATGCAAGGCTTCAGTGAGTTCCACGGAATAGACCATCTACCCATGGAGGTTTCTTGTAGTTATTGATCCACAGGGAATCATAGGTAAACTTGTGCTTGAAATTTGGCCCTCTAGGATGAATCTGGACCCATACTCTATCCCTGCTCCTTCAGCTATCCATGCCCCTGCACAAATCATGCATTCATCCTTGCCTTGCTGCTAGGAGCTAACAATGACAGCCTAGATTTGTTCAGCTAGGAAACACCCAACTCAGTTTATCACACTAGTTCCTATGCTCAATTGCGTCTGCTACTCTCTGAAATGTAGCAGGCATTCATCTTTTTGGCTCGGTTGTCCCATCATTGACTGGGGGTAGAAAAGTATTCATTCCACAACTTCTCCTCATGTCTGTTACTTGTTTTTTGATACTTTCCTATTGTCACATAGCAGTATCATGTCAAAGTCACTCCAAACTAGATTCACTCAACCAGCTAACTTGCAGAATTCAACATGGAAATTTTGGGCCGATTCTGATAAGAGGAAAAAACAGGGGGAAATGTGCTGAAGAAGATGCCTTCATTAACAATGTCTGATTTTATCAATTGTGCCGTTGCTGCCAGTTGACCATCTACCCATGCAGGTTTCTTATAGCTTCATAGTTAATCTGGAGCTTGAAGTCCGGCCCTCTTGGGTGAATCTGCACCCACACTCTATCCCTGCTCCTTCAGCTATCCATGCCTCGCACGAATCATGCATACAACCTTGCCTTGTTCCTAGCAGTTGACGATGACAGCCTACACTTGTTCTAGGAAGCACCCAACTCAACTGATCACACTAGTTCCCACGCTCAATTGCATCTGCTACTCTCTATAATCCAACAAACATTCACCTTCTTGCCTCGATTGTCCCACCATTGACTGGGGTCAGAAAAATATTCATTCTACAACTTCTCCTCGTCTGTGTTACCTGTTTCTGATACTTTCCTGTTGTCAAAGTCACTCCAAACTATCAAAGCTTCACTCAACCAGTTAACTTGCAGAATTCACACATGAATAATTAGGTGCGATTTTGATAAGAGGGGAAAACAAGGTGAAATTGAAGAAGGTGCCTTCATTAGCAATCATTAGCACATAACTATGAAAGCTATCAAAACATAACCGTTCTAAAGCCAGGCATTTAAACACACGTTTATGGATGAAACTCATGAAAAGCACTTTGCAAAACTACAAAACTTACAAAACACCTCTCAAACCAACCCAGTTCCAAACAACAAGAACCATTCTAGATGATATACACTTTGTTTGCCATATCCAACGCATCATAATTAGTTGTCAGCCTTACATAAGCCTTCTCCAGTCCATCAGGGCTGTTGCACAAAATTGCAAGCCCAGAGGTAAGAATACATGTAATAAGCACCCAAAGGGGAATAGTCCTTGCTCTACTAAGCCAGCCTTGAGGTTCCATTCTAAGCTTGAGATTGCGACTTGACACAGCTAACAACAATCATGTCAGCTGATTGAGTGTTCCTGAAGATCTTGAAAATAATCAATCATGGTAATCTCAGGTTGTCGCCCACACAATAAGAGAGGGTGTGATGGTAACTCAGGCAGGGTTACTCCAACCCTACATGACAAGTGGATTTTGTTTCAGAGTGAAAAGGATAGCGTAGCATTCTAGCAGGCAAAGAATTGCAACGTAGCTACGGCGTGAGCCCAGCCCCGTGAGCTTGGGAGCTGAGCTCACGTTGTAGCTGCAAAGCGTGAGCGGCACAAATCTGCTGGAGAAGTGTGCCATGTTCAAATCACCCATTATTGGAAGCTCAAAGAGTGTGCAACAACGCACACTGTTTTTGGCCCGCACACTGCTTGTTTTCTAATGTGAAATTGGGCCACACAGGGCCTGTCTGCCATGCTCTAAACACCATCGTTTCTTGCCTCTCTCTTATATGAATTTGAATTAACAACCCTGTAGGAGAAGATGCAAATGGTGGAGGATGAGAACCCTTCGGGGCAGGGGAAGGAGATCATTGTTGATGTGGACGATGAGTTCTATGAAAGCAAAGCCGCTGAGATGCTAGGGGGTCAGAAGGTAAACTCTCAGCTTGTGGTGCAAAGTATGCTTGCCCTGGGTGGGAGGTTGAAAATTCCCCTGTGTAGGTTGGTTTCCATGCCCGTCGTTTGTCCACCCCTCATCAAGGACATCCTGAAGTTGGAGGCCGAGTTTGTTCATGGGTATTTGGATGGATCCGCAGTCTTTTACGTTTCTACTATGGATTCCAGAGGCAATGAGCTCCTTGTGGATGAGTCAATCGTGGACTCCTGGGATCCCATTTGGAGACAGGTGAACGAATCCTTCGAACTTCTTCTCTCCAGGAAACCTTCGACCCAGGCATTCTCAGGGAAGATGTTTCACGTATGGGATGGCAACCACCGGTTGCTTGCATGGATGGCTGTCATTGGGAGGCTGCACTCACAGGAGGAAGAGTGGCATTACTCTGTTCGATCAATGGTGCTGGATTGTGACGGGAACATGATGGGTCTTCTGACGGCAATGAATGATGTGAACAAGTTGGTTTCTCATTCTACATGTTTCAGTTGTGGTTCCGTGGTTCTTTTGTTCCAGTCCTCTGTTGACTGTTCTTGAATTTAGTTCTGACTTTCACACATCATTCTGCAGAGGGACGGAGACATCGCATGTCAAAACGAGTCTGGTTCACACACTGTACAGGATACAAAGGATCGGGCAGATGCCCTTGACCAACTTCAAGACCATCCTTTCAGCAGAGACATACAAGAAGTGCGAAAGCTCCAAGACATCAGAAACGTGGTACTTGTTGACCCGTGAGGCTTTCATGGAGTATATGTACGCGGTGAGATACATCTTCCATCATCTAGCCTTTCGATATTCCTGCTTCCAGATGTTTGTTTCTGTTTGTTTCCCTGCCCTTGGGTTGATGCAACTCTCGTGCATTCCCTTGCAGCAAGATATTGCAGATGCAGGAGAGTGTGGCAAACTGGAATACTACAGCTCTACCCCTGAGGAGAGAAGGACAACAAAGGGGGTTGAGAGTCACATCAAGAAAGAAATGACCGCCACAAGAAGGACTATTATGAGTGCTTTTGTTAAGCAGTTGAGAATTGCCGACCCATCATTCGGACCGCAGTTTCTTCAAGAGGTGAAAAACCATTACAACAAGCCAGGCAAGCCGGAGATGGCCCAGGAGAAGTTACACGGGTTGTCTACCGCCGTTGTGTCTTCAGAACAGAAGGTGAAGTGGCTACAGATATGGAACTCCGATCCCACTGTTAGGGATACCCACATGTTTCCCAGGGCGGAGAAAGAGAAGAAGACCCAGCGTGTCATTCCTGTCAGTGACAATGTGCTGGACACATGGCTTTATAAGGCCACTTACTGGAGCCAGGTATGATGTCATTTGCTGTGTCTTTTTTGTCATTCTCTTTCCATGTTACATTGGTTGTGATTGTTTCTTGGTTCATTCTTGCATTTGAATTGTTTTGCAGTTGGAGGAAAGGGCCCGGTCGGTTCTACATACGCAGCTGGCTGACTATGGCATCACCATGATAGCACCGAAGGTCTCCTTCCAAGCATACATGAGGAAATGGAGAGCCACAATGTGGCAATCTTGTTTCTTCAGAGAGTTCAGCAAGGAGGGTGGCATCAGTCGAACAAATGAGCTTGACCAGCGAGAGAAAGGAGAGGAAGCCTGGAAATGATGCCTTTATAGGTGCAAAATGGACTGTGCTTCTTTGTTTTGCAAATACACACTCTCCTCCATCCAACCTGTTTTGGGCTGGCTCATATGAGTTTGCGGTGCCGCACACTCATTTGTTCTATCCGTGTGTAGTAACACCAACGTGCACACCCTGGGCCCTTCAGGCTATTTTGTGTGCGGTGGTTGCAGTGTACTATGCCGCATACTCTTTTAGGGGGTCTTCATGATGTGGTGGAAAAGCTGGGAGACAATAATTGCATTGCATAATGAGGCTGTCTCTGTTCCTGCAGGTACATAAAGTATGTTCTCATGGCAAAGAACTGCTTGGACGAACATCCTGATTTCGTGGACCTTTGGCTTGTCCCTACTGGCAACCAGACCATGTTTACTACTGGGATCTTGCATGACTGGGGCCCAGACCATCTTTTTGCTTGTGGTTGGTATTTGGATTGCCCTCCTTCTGAGACCCCAGCTCAGGAGGTGTCTTTGAGGAGAGAGAATGAGCGTATAGCAGCCACCGCCGCAGCAGCCGACCTTGACATTCATGATAGAAATTTGAGGACTCTTGCAGCGAAGGAGCCTCCCGCTCAGGATACCCCGGGTAAAGGTAGAAGGCAAAGGGAAAAGAAGTTGCTGGTGGTGTGGGGAAAAGAAGGGGTAGGGGGAAGGGGGCACAAGGGCAAGTAGGTGGGCAGGGAAGTGTTGCAGATACTGGCCTTGTGGTGGATGTCCAGCAGACTCCACCGCAAGGTAGGGGATCCGGGAGAAAGAACAAGGGGGATCCGGGAGAAAGAACAAGGGGGTGGTTGATCCCAAGGACCCGTACCATGCAGTGGAGCATCCCACGAGGGTCATTCGCCCTACCAGGTTGGAGATGGCCAACGTCGGCTTCCTTGCCATGATGGAGTCCAAGAAATCTGATTACAAGGGCGAGCCATCACCAGTGTGGGAGAGGATTGTGGAGTTCCTCGGCACGGTGCGTGTTGTCTTTTGCTTCTTGTCTTTTGTGGGCATGGATCGTTTCAATCCTCTTGAGCATTCCATTGCATGCTTGTTGCAGGCTCAAATGACCAAATCTTGGGTGAACGGGAATGAGAAGCCATATGCAGCCGAACTCATCATCTTGGACATCCCTGATGGGTTGTCAGTCCCGGATGTCCCTCCATCGGGTGCTTGTCCAGGTTGGAATGCTTTTGATGAGTGCTACTGGCGGTGGGTTTTCTCCTTTTGTAATTTTTTTCTGTCCGATGCAGGTGTTTTGGTGCTCATCCAGTCCATCGACTTTCGCTGTCACTGTGCACTTGCCAGCTATTTGCAAGCCTCCGGTATGAGGGTCGTGAAGACATGGAATTGTGTGAACAACATGTACCTGACGAAGGGGGATCGTCCGGGAGAGATGGTAAATCTGCCTTCTTATTCCTCTTCTTGGTGGTTCTCGGATGGAGTCAAATGAATATGTAGGGGCCTGGTTTTCAAGCTTCTTAGTTCCTTGTGGATGTCCTGTTCGCAGACTCGTTTGTTTGAAGCTGTTTGTCTCATCCGAGTGCATCCACCTATGACTCCAGCCGTCATTAGGGAGTTCGCCATCACTCATGGGGGCAAGTTCATAGACGAGAGGATAGATCCTCCCACGGATGACATGCACCACAACTACGTGGACATCAATGTGTGCTAATCTGGTCCATGGCGAGGGGCCTTGCCTTCCACCAATCATCTGTAAGTCCTGTGAAATTGTTTTTGTGGCAGTTTGTAAGCAGTGGGTAGCGATGGTGGGCTGTTGTAGGATTTGATGAACTCAATGTCGTGTATTGACAACAACCCCTCATCTCTTATGCAAGCATTCAACAAGCCAAGTTGACTGCAGAGCATATGCTGCCCCCCACGTTTCTAGTTGCCTATTGTTCTTCATCTCCTGGGCAGAGGCATTTTCCAGGGTCTCCATCTGTGATGACACCTTGATAAGAGTGAGATGAGTTGATGCAGGATAGGGGGAGGGCTTGCTGGTGTATGTTGTCCGATAGGCCCCATGCACAGAGTCAGAGCTAGAAGTCAGCCTTGCAAGGACCCAAGTGAGAGAAGTCTGGTGGGGATAGCATCTTGGGGGATGGCAGTTAGGGCAATGTGTGTCTAGGGCAATATATGTCATAGCAGCGGGTGATGTGCTACCAATTTTGAGGATAGAGACAGCTTGTAAGCTGTAGATTTGTATCAGTGGTTTCTTCTGACACATATTGCTCCCAGTTTGTCACAACCAGTTTTGTTTGCGTTTGTAGTGCATGTGCGAGCCTGTTGGGGAAGGGCAAAGAGGTCCATGGTTGCATCGTCAAAGCTGGAATGTGGCAGATGTCATTCTGAACAATACCCTTGTGGACAAGGAGTGTTCAACAATATGGCTGAGCGAAATGTGGTGTCGTGGAACGTGCTGATCGCAGGACATGCACAACAGGGGCGGGGATTGTAGGTTTTGGAGACCTATGAGCAAATAGTTTGGGAGGGGGTGAAGTCCAACCACAAATTATGTTTGTTTGTGTTTGTAGTGCATGTGCGAGCCTGCTAGAGAAGGGCAAAGAGATCCATGGCTGCAAAGTCAAAGCTAGAATTGTGGCAGATTTCATTCTGAACAATACTCTTGTGGAGATGTATGCCAAGCTCAAAGAGGAATTTTGAGACATATGAGCAAATGTTGCGGGATGGAGTGCAGCCTGGCCAGGTCGAGGCCAAGAGGGCAAAGAGGTCCATGGTGACATTGTCAAAGCTGGAATTTTACCATATGTCATTCTGAATAGTACCCTTACATAGACATGTATGCCAAATGTGGGTGCATCAAGGATGCAAAGGGAGTGTTCAACAATATGGCTGAACGAAATGTGGTATGATCATCGAGCCCATGATTGCAGGATATGTACAGTGGGATGGAGTCCTTGAAGACCTCTAAGCAAATGGTGCATGAATTAAGGTGTGTTTAGCCCATTGACCACATCAGGCTTCTTTGTGTTTGCAATGCACATTGTATGTGCAAGCTTTGCAGCCCTAGAAAAGGACAATTATAAGGTCCATGGTGACATTATATAGGGGTGTTTGCTGAGATCATGAGATCAAGTCTTTGCTCTTGTCAAAGATTGAAAACAAGTCTAGGGTAGTTTATGTCTAACCTCATTTTCAAGGACAGTCTTTGGGCACCAAACCTCTACAGTTTTGGACACAACCCCCTCTAAGTCTACTCCCATTACGAGGATCAAAAATGCTTGGGGGCTTACATGCATGGAGCTGCGATGCTTAGACATCGGGCAATTACATTCTCCTTTGCTCTTTGCATCCGTTTACTGGTTCATGGTGACATAGTCAAAGCTGGAAATATACTAGATGTCAGCCTGAACACTGCTCTGAAGCCTAACCTGGAGTTATTGCAAATGTGGCAGCAGGAATTATCCAAAAACAGATAACGTAGATGTGGAGAAGCTCGTTGGTGAATCTATGGTGGTTTTGTAGTGATTTTGACATGTTACTGTAGGTAGTGTTGGGGTGTTTCCTCGAAGAACTTCACGCCGTCAGTGTCAGCTGCTAGCAGTATGGCTGAAGATGTATTCATGGTTTGTACACAGGCATGGATAGCTGAAGGTCCAGGGATAGAGTGCGGGTCCAGGTTCATAAGAGGGCCGGATTTCAAGTGAAAAAGATGTACGATCGACATCCAGACAAAGAAGATTAACACTTTGATAAGGTATGATCTGGACTGAATATGTTGTCTTCATGGCTGACGTGAGGTTTTTCACAGATTCTCACCTCTTTGTCATGGTAGGCATGATGGTACATCCACAAGCTGTAGTGCCTTTGGATGAGAAGCAGTCCCCTCACAAAGCATACCGCTCGTTTTCTCAAGAGCATACCAATTCTTTGGGGGGTGCTATTCCATGAGCCCGGAGGCGTGAGCCTGTGAGCCCAGGAAACCGTGAGCCCAGCACAGGCTCACGCCATGTCAGCATGCATACAGGGCTTATTTCCGCGGGTGTCACCTATTACCGCGGGTTGATCAGCCATTTCCAGGGAATGCAGACTGGATGTGTTACATCCATTGTATCCATCCTTTCTATCCATTGCATCCATTTAGACGTTATCAACATACCAAGCCCCTACATTGGAATGTGGCTACGTCATGAGCAGGAGCACACTCACATCATCCAAAGCGGATCCCTACGAAATCTTTTCTTACTCACCACCCTTGCGGACATGCCATGTATGTGCGGGAGCATCATGGATGCTCACCAGAATTGAGAATGCCTGAACGCTCTTTGATCACGTGGACTTTAACGTGATGGATTAACCAAGCATTCTTCTAGCAGGAATGGTTTGGAGACCAACGAGCAAATGATGCGAGAATGCTCCACCCGAACCAAAGACGTTTGTTTGTTTTTGCAATGCACATAAGCTTGTGAGCTCCGCAAAACACTAAATAGATTGAAGGAACAATCCGGGCAGTCCATGCAACCCCCATCTCCAACGATAGTTTGTTCTCATGAATTTGCATCCCATGCACACATTGCAAACATGACAACAATGACACACAACCATCCCATTTCAAAATTGGCCCCGAATAAAAGCAAATGAAAACTTCATATCAACTGTCACAGTCATCAGAATCAGTATCGACCTCCTGTGCTATGTCATCCACAAAGATTCTGGCCCCAACACAATGTCTTCTACCACGGCCGTTGATGGTTGGACTGCGAGTGCCATGAACGGACATGCTTGCTGCGAGTGCCTCTGCATTGGCAGGTAGCAAGTAAGACTGAGGAGGACTTGAAGGAAGTCCAAAAAGGTGTGATAGCCCTGGAGGGTCAGTGGAAGCACGCGGACTCCTGCACAAGTCGACAAAAACCCATTTTCAATACAATGATGCAATGCACAAGTCCAACGAAGAGGATGTCTCCCATGTGCACTTTGCCTTAAGAACAGTGATTCTGGGTATTGAAACAATAATGCAAGCATCCACAAGTTGAACTTACTCACAGGCAAAGTCGGAGTCCAGCTCCTTGTCGGAAGTCTCCCTTGTATCAATATCACCGGGAAAGTGTGTCCACCCAAACCCATCAGGAGGTTCTTGTAAATCTCAGCATCCCCTTCAATCCCAAAGAGATGTCGTGCACTGGCCTTACAAATGTGGTACGAAGCACCTGCAGTGGAATAGAATGAAGGCAACAGACATTGACGACACATTTGGAATGGTGGGAAGTGCTGAAAGTGCAAGCTCAAACAAACCTCATGAAATGTGAATGTTGAAGAGACGAACCTGTGCCCATTGACAAATCCAGAATCTGGCGTCTGTGTGCAAAGAACAGCGTTCTGAGTGGTGATTGTGATCTCAAAATCTACCCCTGCATTCAAGCTGATTTCTCTCTCGAGCAGAGCCGCCTTGTGGATGTTCCAGCCAGTGTCCAAAAACAGCTCAAGTGCAAGACAACAACATTAGCAAGGCATGGTTAGCTAAGCAAGTCATGGTGGGGATGCATTTGAACTCTCTGAACGTAATGTGGTCGGACTTCACCCCCTCCCACATCAACTGCTCATAGGTCTCCAAAACCTGCAATCCCTGCCCCTGTTGTGCATGTCCTGCGATCATCACTTTCCACGACACCACATTTCGCTCAGCCATATTGTTGAACACTCCCTATCCAGAAGGGTATTGTTCAGAATGACATATACCACAATTCCAGCTTTGACGATGCAACCATGGACCTCTTTGCCCTTCTCCAGCAAGCTCGCACATGCACTACAAACACAAATAAACGTAATGTGCTCGGGCTTCACCCCCTAGACCCACATCATTTGCTCATAGGTCTCCAAAACCCGCAATCCCCGCCCATGTTGTGCATGTCATGCGATCATCACGTTCCACCACACCACATTTCGCTCAACCATATTGTTGAACACTCCTTGTCCACAAGGGAATGCTCCCACGTTTGGCATACATGTCGACGAGGTATTGTTACATCTGGTGCAGTTCCAGCTTTGACGATGTCACGATGGACCTCTTTGCCCTTTACTAGGTCTCCAGGGCTGCCAGGTTTGCACATGCATTGCAAACACAAATGAACGTGACCCGGTCAGGCTGCACCCCTTCTCACAACATTTGCTCATATGTCTCCAATGCCCTCATCCCGCACACATGCTGGCCATACTTGCCAGATTCAGCGTGTTCCATGAGACAACATCTCGTTCAGCCATGTTATCAAACTCTCCCTTCGCAACTTCATAGGTCTCCAAAACCTTCATCCCACGTCCCTGCTGTGCATACCCTGCAAGCATCGCACTCCACGACACTACATCTCGGCAAAACAGGCTGAAATAGGTCGAAGAAGAAGGTGCCCTCACCACATTGTCCTCTACTTTGTGTCATGACCCATTGCGGATTAGACTGACCATGAACCCAAAAAAACCTCTTGTGCGTGCTACTTGTATCTGTAGTCAGATAATGTGGGATCAATTGGTCCGTAAGAACCACCATGGTGCAGCTGAGCGGGCAGAGATTAAAATATGGGCTGCTAAGACCAAGCTGATTCCCCCAAGAACCTTGTGATTATCAGGAATACCAAATCATGGTACAAAGGGGAGCCAAGAGCCCACATTTGCACATAATTCGCCCCTGACGCCATAAACGCTTGCAACAACAGGACATGGGCCTCGATTTGGTCTTCGTCCTTATTGCATCACTTGCTCGTCTCTCTCCCAAGCATCCATCCCTCTCCCAACACTTAGTCAAATTCAGGCAAATGACAAAGTTACTCTTCCACCCTTAGATCATTTTACATCCGACGATTAGAACAATCTCTACGAGCCACACAAGCCCTAAAATACATTAAAATATTCCACGTCATGACCCATAAGCTCTTTGAGCTTACTGCATATGTAATAAAGTACCAATTTGTTTCATTTCATTTCATTTCATTTTCATTTCATTTTGTTTCATGGCATGTCTTTCATCGTTTTCGCATTTCTAATGACATTATTAGTTCATTTGTATGGCATTACATGCGTATGTACTAGTCGGCTCACTACAAACACCAAAACTTCAAAGCATGAACCACTATGAATGATTGTTCAAGTAATTTTGAGCACTTCATTTAAGTAGTAAAGCAGTGGTTGCGACATCACAATTTGAAAATATTGGTTTTAAAAGTCAATAATACACAATCAAGATTGTCAGTTGAAGCAAATCCGATGGTTGAGGATTCGTCACATCATCGTTTATGTACTCTTTCTGTTTTCAGGATCTGCCATTTTTTACCACTCTAGCTTGCAATCACCCTCCCGTCATCTCCAGTCAGAGATCGCAGAAATGGTTCTTGCACGTCTCCCAGTGCGCTTTCTTCTTGCAACCCAAGCTGTCTGAACAACATTGAGCCAATCGCCCGAGTCGTATCAATTGCTTGGGCATGTTCAAACGCCATGTTTGCTGTCCTCCTAGAATCTCCATAAAATCTCCACGTCACAAAACCATTTTCAGACATAGTAAAGCACTGCCAAAAAGTTTTATAAAGCATTGCCAAAAGCAAAAGTCATTGGGGTGCATTCCACCTGGCGGAATGCACCCCATCAGCTCCCTTGAGTGCATTCCAAAATGCAGAATGCACCGACCATTATTATTTTTAAATTTTCGGCATTTCTTTACGCAGGGTAATGCCCCTCGTGTCGGGCATCCCCAACTTTTCGAGCCTTCCCCTCTGGCTACCGCCCTCGGAGTCAGGCCCTTTAGAATCCGAGAATGCCCTCCACTCAAGGCATTATCCCATACATACTCTGCTGTCGATGTGCCCGCTATCTTGATCAGCCCTTTTTTTTAAGGCGAAAAATAGCCAAAAAGCTACAAATAAAATATGGAGTTGACATAGTTATATAGAAATATGGGATGAAAATAATTTGTTGGAGCCAGCTGCAGACGGAGCCAAAACGCTTGATTATCATATAGGCTTGGCGCCTTCAGTTTTGGTCATCTCTTTATGGATGACCAACTAACTATAGTCGGTCTAATATTTTTGAAAAAAGTATCTCGGAAAATAGATACTTGTAAATACCATCTGTTGTACCAATATATCTTTTATGATGAGGCTATTTAAGGAGTCTTGTAGAGTTGAGTCAAAATGTTTGGCGGGCCCAAAAAATCCGTTCCTTCATGAAGGGGTGATGGAGTTTTTTGCAAGGCCATAGCTTAGTCTCACCTCCCCCTTATGTTTTGCCCAAGCATAGAGACCATGGCCATTTGAGGCTTGTTGCTTTTGTAGGGAGCTTATGATTTGTTTGTGCATGCAGTTGGTAAAAATATGCTGTCATGTAGAATTAGAAGTGCACATCCTCTAAAATTTGAACTCACCATAATTTGGATGTCTGAATTTTGTAACTATAGCCACACCTATACAGGTACACTACTAGATATCGCAGAGTAACTTTCCATGTGTAATGTGTACCATATACCGCCCCAAAATCCGCAGTGTTCTCTGATGGAGTTCTGACGTCTGTGAAACTTTAAAGATGAAGATAGAAGGGCTGATCCTGATTAGGTTTTCTTGGAGGGCCCCGATGAGGGAGCCGGCCCAAAAACTATGGTATGCCGCGTTCTGTGCCCCGCGCACGGTATTCTTTAGTAAAAGGCGAAAGAATAGTTCGCTTTGTGCTGAGCACACGGCTGGTGAAGAGATGGTTGGAAAGCCTAGATTATATAGGACTCATCCATCGAGATGTCTGCAAACGATATGGGATAAATATTTGGGTATAATTTTTCCAACATAAAATGCAAAACCCTACCTTGCAGGCAACCCAGTTTGACCTTGGGGCCATAAACCGTTTGACAAAGAGGGAACAGACATTGACAGTCTCCATTTCTCTGCATCTGTTTATGGTTCAAAGGTACACATCCCACCCTGACCTTAAATTTCTGTCTATTGCTGACGGTAGGTAGGCCCTTCAGATCATCTCAAAGGTCCTCACCCATGTCACAAACTGGAAACAAGCTCAGGGAAACTTCAGATTCAGTTCGGCACGGAAGAAAGGTATAGAGATGATCTGATGACTGAGGGCAGAAAAGCTTGGTTGGCTTTATGTACTGCAACTCTTTTTAAGTTAGATCTTCGGAGCGAAGGTGTCAAGTGCCAACAACTTGTCAAGACCTTCTTTGTACAGTAACGATGCTCTATGAAGAGGAAGGATCGGATACTTATACATGTAACATATACACAGAATAGCTTGATCCATCCGAAATTGTGGCAGATGACGAATGGAAGTCATTCTGGTGTAAAAGAGCAGGAGCGTCGTCGTCGTCTGTGTGGTCGCAGCGATGGCTGAAGCCGCACCCAGCTTGGCCTTTCACTCTCCTTTGGCTGAATCGGAGGGAAGGACTACGTTCTGGGAATTTTTTCCCGGAGGTTCTGTGGAAGTGCAATGTGTATTCAGCCTGGCGAATTCGGGTCGCAGAGACTTGGGTGTCATGGCTTCGGTGACTGCCCACCCTGCAGGGATGCTGGAGAAAGGTATGGACATGTAAGTCTTCTTGAAATCTTTGGTTCCAGCTAACCTGAATTGATCTTGGTCGAAAAATCGTGGTATGCCACCCAAGAGGCGAGTAGACGCCCTTGTCCATCGGTTATGCTGGATTATTTGACGTTTAGTGTATATCAGCTTTCCAATTATGGCACTGAGAGAGAATGTACTCATAAGACGTTGCCGTAGCCTTGTGGCCATTGGGAGAGAGAGAGAGAGGGAGAAAGAGAGAGAGAATTTTCAGGGAGAGCCCATGCAATCTTGCTCAGTAAGACTTTATTGCTCACCGAGACGAGAACAATTATTAGAGGTTAGTGAAGATCTACGTTGAATATGTGTTTCTCTGCAGGTCAAACAATGGACACGGATCGGCTCTGGCAGGACTTCTTGCAGATCCGTCACAGTTGTGGAACGATAGGTTTGGTAAGGTGAGGCAATTTTCATTTCGGACAGAAAAGGTTAGCAAAGTGGGAGGGATTTGGACAGAAGGTTGCATGCTGGTGCTTTGTGGACTGGATTTCATGTCCTGTTACTTTCACTACTGACAGTATTCTTGTGTCCTTAAAAAAGCAGCAAAAGCATTGTTCCTGCTGTTGTATTTCTATCACAAGGTTGTTTGTCCTGCGCACTACAGCATAAGAGTAGGTTGTGTAAGGTTTGTCCCAGCAATTTGAAGGTGCTTGGTTTTTTTGTGGTTGTAGCCGGGTTTGAGCGAAGCTGTGGTTGAAGCTCTGGCTGCTCAGCTATGCAATGGTGGTTTTCACAGAAGAGTCCAAGATTACCATACTTCAGACATAAGCGAAGGAAGGACCCTCTTTGGATTGAGGGTTCACCAAATCCTCCTTGTGTGAAAGCAGGGATAGCTGCCATGATAGACGGTCAATCACAATGTGGCTATGTGAGGAGACTATGTATGGCAGGACGGCTGAAGGAGGCCTTGCATATTTTGGACCAACAAGGCAATTCGGCAGACTCCGATACTTATGTCTGTCTCTTGCAGGAGTGCATCAACAGGAAAGCTCTCGCAGAGGGAAGGAAGGTGCACACCCACATTATCCAAAATGAATTTGAGCAAAACAGCTTTCTACGCAACACCCTTGTCAACATGTATGCCAAGTGCGGGAGCTTGGTGGAAGCACGCCAAATATTTGACAAAATGCCTGGGCGGGGTATGTTTACGTGGAATATAATGATAGCGGGATATGCCAGGCATGGGTGTGGTAGCGAGGCTTTCGAGATCTATGATCAAATGATACAGGAAGGGGTGGTGCCGGACAGGGTTACGTTCACTTGTGTTCTCAAGGCATGTACCAGCCTGACAGACCTCGAAAAGGGTATAGAGGTTCATAAGGACATTATCAAAGCTGGAATTGCGCCAGATCTTATCCTGCAGAATACCCTTGTTGACATGTATGCCAAGTGTGGGAGGATAGAGGATGCACGTCAAGTTTTCGACAACATGGCTAAGCGAGATGTGGTGTCATGGAATGCTATGATAGCTGGATATGGTCAGCATGGGTGTGTTTGGGAGGCCCGCCAACTATTTGAACAGATGCAACAGGGAGGCTGCAAACTGAATGTGGTCTCATGGAACGCCATGATCGCAGGATATGCGCAGCATGGGTGTGGTAGGGAGTCTTTGGAGATCTATGAGCAAATGATACGGAAGGGCGTGATGCCCAACAAGGTCACTTTCACTTGTCTTCTCAATGCATGTGCCAGCCTGACAGCCCTGGAAAGGGGAAGAGAGATCCAGGCTGGAATCATTAAAGCTGGAATTGCGCCAGATATCATTCTGGAGAATGCTCTCATTGACATGTATGCCAAATGTGGGGATGTAAGGGATGCACGTCAAGTGTTTGACAACATGGCTAAGCGAGATGTGGTGTCATGGAATGCAATGATTGCAGGATATGCTCAGCATGGTCAAGGTAGGGAGGCTTTAAAGACGTATGACCAACTGATGCAGGCAGGGGTGCGACCCAATAGGATCACCTTTATTTGTATTCTCAAGGCATGTGCCAGCTTAGCAGCCCTGGAAAATGGAAATCAGGTCTATGCTGACATCATAAAATCTGGAATTGCACCAGATACCGTTCTGCAGAATACCCTTGTTGACATGTATGCCAAGTGCGGGAGCATGAAGGATGCGCATAAAGTGTTTGACAGTATGGCTGAGCGAGATGTGGTCTCATGGAATGTGATCATTGCAGGCTATGTCCAGCATGGGTGTGGTAAGGAAGCCTTTGAACTATTTGAGCAAATGTGTGAGGAAGGATTGAGACCGAATGTGGTATCATGGAATGCGATGATCACCGGATACATGCAGCATGGGGATGGTAGGCAGTCTTTGGTCATCTACAAGCAAATGATAGGGGTAGGAATGACCCCAAATAAAGTCACATTCATTTGTGTTCTCAATGCATGTGCCAGCGTGGCAGCTCTGGGAAAGGGCAAAGAGGTCCATGCTGACATCATTGAAGCTGGAATAGGGCCAGATATAAATTTGGATAATACCCTTATAGACATGTATACCAAATGTGGGAGCGTGAAGGATGCACGGCAAGTGTTTGACACTATGGGTGAACGAAATGTGGTCTCGTGGAGTGCAATGATTGCAGGATATGGTCAGCATGGGTTTGGGAGGGTGGCCCTCCAACTATTTGAACAAATGCAACAGGAACGCTTAAAGCCGAATGGTATCACCTTTGTATGTGTTCTCTCTGCTTGTAGCCACGGGGGCCTAGTGGATGAAGGTTGTCACTACTTTCATACCATGAGTCTAGGTCATGGCCTCACTCCTACAGTGGAGCATTTTGGCTGCATGGTGGACCTTCTTGGCCGTGCAGGGCAATTAAATGAGGCAGAGGACTTTATTGACAAAATGGTGATTGAACCAGGTGTGTCTGTGTGGGGGGCCTTGCTTAGTGCCTGCAGGATTCACGGCAATGTAGAGGTAGCAGAACGCACAGCAAAACGCCTCCTACAATTGGATCCCCAGGTGGCTGCAAATTACGTGCTGTTATCGAATATCTATGCTGCTGCTGGCAGGTGGGAGGAGACAGCAAAGGTGAGGAAAATGATGCAGGACAGAGGTGTCAGAAAGGAGCCAGGGTGCAGCTCCATTGAGGTGGACAACCAGGTGCATACATTTGTGGTAGAAGACAAGCTACATCCAAAAATTGAGAGAATCCATGCTGAGCTGGAGAGACTGTCTGGGCGAATGAAGGGGGCTGGTTATGTGCCTGACATGCGCTCTGTACTGCATGATATACAGGAGGAGCAAAAGAAATTTTCCCTGTGCTATCACAGTGAGAAGCTGGCCATTGCTTTTGGGCTCATTAGCACGCTGCCTGGGACACCTATCCATGTCATAAAAAACCTTCGGGTGTGTGGTGACTGCCACACCTTCACAAAGTTCATCTCAAAGATTGTTGGGCGAGCAATTGTTGTACGGGATTCCAACTGCTTCCACCACTTCCAAGATGGGGTTTGTTCTTGTGGGGATTACTGGTGATACAAGGGAGGGGAAAGCACCTGAAAGGTGATGGTGGAAAGGACATACTTTAGCTTAGACTGAAGTCGAAAGAAGGGGCTTGTGACATTGAATGCAACAGTCGCACTGCACTGTAAGCTACCAACATTGCTGATGATGACAATTCAAATATGATTCAAACAGCAGCAATGAAGTCATCTGTTTACAGAGGCAGATTCTGCCAGGAACAGTCGCATGAAGAAAATCCTGACGTACCCGGGCTGAAAGTTCTACACAACAGCAAGGGACCCTCAAAACATTGGAAGACTCTATAGGTGAAGGTTCTTGGGAGCTGTTGACACCTCTGAAGTGTATGCCCTTCCATTTGAATGGAGTGACACACCTCTAGAAAGTATCCACATCTGCAATGTAATTTGACTGCATCTATGAGCTCCACTCTCATGTTTGCAAGAGGTGGATTATTGGAAATCTTCTCCAACTCTTGCAGCAAGATGGAGGCCAGGCTTTTCAGAGAATGTACTCATAAGACGTTGTTTGCCGTAGCCTTGTGGCCATTTACCCCAGAGCCCAGTGTGAGCGGAACACAAAGGGAAAGAAACTACCTTTGTCAGGGGCTGATGCTGGTAGTATGACTTACCTTGGAACAGAAGGCTTTTCAGACAGTCAGCTTGTTGAAAGTGTAAGAGCTAAATGATAGAGGCTGGTTTGTGAGCAGTACGCAAGACTTAAGTATGAGCCAAAATATGGGAAAACGCCAATGGTGTAAATAAAAAACTAGCTTCGGCTTCTCACCCTCAAGCTTCTGTCTCAAGCAGCTAAGTACATTATCAGACTGGAAATTCTAGATCCACACTGACTGGGATCACGATTGTACGAAGCTCCAACGATTTCTTGTATCCCAAACCCCCAGTTCTTCTGGTCTTTTCTGCTCACAGCCTCTCTCAAACAGCTTTGATGAGCAATGGAGATGTGAGATCTCTCTCTCTCTCTCTCTCTCAAAAATCATTGACGGTTGGAGAGCAGATCAGGTGTGAGATCTGCCTAATCGCCGATTCTGTTCGGAAATATCAGGGGTTGTTTACTGTGTCCGCATCTGCAAGCGATCGTACAACTTCTCTTCAAGTTAAGACGGGTTCTGTCCATGCCCATGGCGACTTGAGGCAGTTGTACAACTGCAGATCCCAGCTGTCCAAGTGATCCCAACGGGATCTTCCTCGAGAATTTCAGCGCCCATCCTGCGCATTGCGATTGCACATCACGAGTTCATAGTAGCGCAGGTTGCACCATCTCTTCTTCACAAGGCAGACCAGGGGTAGACTTGCTCAAAGACCACCACAATTCCCCAGACAACCGTTCTCCAAAGTCATACAAATTATGCATACTTCAATCACATGTCTATAAAACCGTTACAACAAAGCTGTATCGGTCTTCTACGCACCTCCATGAGTGGATGCAAACCCACCACCAGCATCTCCCAAGCAAGAAGAAGCTTCTCTCAAGCAAGTAGAAGCTTGTCTGTCTAGAATCCAGAGCTGGGTTCTGGGGCCTACCTTCTGCACTGGTAGATTGCAGCATGGTGGGTCCAGTCCCTGAAATGCTAAAAGAGCATATGGCTTTCCCGGGCAGCCAGTAGCGGAAGTTTTGTGGGGGTGCCCATCCTAGGTATTATCGTTTGCACTTCCTGCCCGTCTCCTGTTTTCTCTTTCTCTCTCTCTCTCTCTCACCGAGCGTGCACGTTTGCTTCGGTCTTCCGTTTACGACGTTCACACCTTCTTCTTCCTTTCCTCATGATCGTTGGGGAGGATATATTCTGGTGTGGGACTGGAAGTGCAGTGTAGATGATAGGATTGCTGTGCAGTCGTTGCGACTTACTCGCCACGGACCCACTAATTGCAGGGACACAGAAGGTGTTTGTTACTGGGCAATGTGAAGTGCAAGGAGAAGGAAGAGAGGAGCAGAGAAGTGTAAGTAAGAGCGGCTGAAAGGTTAGACTCCCTAGCAGGTTTCTCCCTTTCAACTCGGTTCGTTTTCCTTTCCCTCCTCCATAAGTTGCATTCTTCTTCTTTATAGATGTTCATTCGAGCGTCGCCGCTTCTTTCGTCTTACAAGTATCTAGCGTTTCAGCTAGGTGTGCTAATTGTCTATCACTTTCTCTCGATATTTTTTCTCCCTTCATGTTCCCACCTTCTAATGTTCGGTGTGTGGATATTTCTCACGAGTGTAGACAGAATGTTGCAGTTTCATTTCCTCCCAAGCGACTACTTGAAGGATGTGAGATATCAACTTAATGTCAAGTACAAATTGCACAGACTGCAAAGCTTAGCCACTGAAGGTTGCCCGGGTCTCCCCACACTCCGAAAAATCCCAGGTGTAGATCTGAGGTGCTCACCCAGGGAATTAGAGGAAGCATTTCCTTTAGAATTAAATTAGTTTACGCATGCCCTTTTACGACGGAGCTGGGGGGTCCTCTCCATGCCCAGGGCAGATGTACAGAAAATGTATTTATGTTGATAGTATACTAGCCGTCTGCCAGAGCTGGAGTCACCTCCCTGAAGAGAATCCTTGACACTGTAGGCTGCGTCACCGAGGGAAGGTAGAGTCGACAAAGCACTACAAAGCTTGTGAACAGGTGAATGTCTTTTTCTCCATGGTCATTGAGGGTGGCAACATGGAGGCCTCTATGTATGTTACAGGGGAATGATATGAGACAATCGGCATTATCTATGCCAATGCTTTCCTTGATTGTGCAAATTAGCTTGTCAAGGGTCTCAAACACAGCAAGGGTCCACTGAAAGGCAGAGGCCAAGAAGTGCATGACATGTATGGCTGCGGCATGGTCAAGCTAGCCCACAGCTATTGGCTTGCTGGTGACACCACAACTGCAACTAGTTCCAACCATTTACTTTGTCCAGTTGACTCCAAGCTTAACTCCAATATTCCCTCCAAGCTTTTTATGCAGTTCAGGGCTGTAATAGGTTTGAATCCATTCAACATGAGTTCCAAGTCCAGCAGAACGATTGACCACAGCAGTTTTGAAATTAACTCAGATATGAGAGAAATTAGAACATCTAGCATTCTTTAGTTTTCCTATTTAAGCTGGGTTGGAGCATTGTAAAGTAGCTGGGTACTTCTAATCAAGATTGACTACTCTAACACCTTCAACCTCTCTTATTTTAAAAGTGCTGGTTTTAATGTACGGCTTATCTTCGGCAGTCTGTGACGCCCTTTGCTCTTGGGATTAGAGCAGGGGTTCAGGTTTCCATACTCATATCATTCCTCTGAGAGTGCGTGCACACTTAATGTACTCATAAGACGTTGTTTGTTGTAGTATGACTTACCTTTGAACAGACAATTCATCCGAGTTTTCCAGATATCCTCTAGGAATCCCTTTACACAAGCACCAATCTGCTGTGTGTGATTTGCCCAATAACTAGGCCCCAAAAGGGCCTGGGCTTTTGGCTTAGCCTTGAGATTTTCAAAGTTGGTAAATACAGGAACAAATCTCTTGATGGAAGAGGGTGTTTCTCTGGTGAGAGTACCCAGGACAATGAATCAGAAAATGGATATTGTCTTCAGGTTGCCCACACAATAGGCATTTGCAATCCCCCTTTCCTCTCTGCATCTGTTTGCTGTTCAAAGGTAGGCTTCCTGCCCTGAGTTTAAATTTCAGTCTAGTGCCGCGAGTGGTTAAACCCCTGAGGTCATCCATGATGGCCTCACCCATGTCACAGACTGGAAACAAGTTCAGGGAAGTTTTCTGCCGAACTTCATCGCATGCAGAGAGAGAGGGATGGGTGGTAGCTCAAGAAGGTGGTAACGAAAGGATTCTTAGGTGTTGCTGTAAGCTTTGAAATCATAGTGAGCCTGTAGGTGTTTTGTGTCAGGCTGGTGGCGATGAAGGTAGGGGGGCATGGATGGAAAGTACCTGTACACTTGCAAGACAGTAATTACCGTGATGTGGATCCTCTTGATTCTGACTTCGGCATTGTCATCCCCCCTCCCGCGGATGGTGAGTTAACCATTTGTCTAGGATTGGTCATGTTTATTTGCCTATGTTTGGGCCATGGTTCTCTGGTAGATCTGACAGGTTCTACTTGGGAGTGAATTGTACGAAGGTGTAGCACACTCTTGAAGGTAGTAGGAATGATTTATTCCTACATCTTGTAGACTTGCAAGCAGGTAGGCTGCTCTCCATTTCTCCAGTTAGGACGTACGACACTTGTTAGTAAGGTAGGTAGGATGAGTTTGAATTGAACTTTCCGGGGAGGTGTAGGTAGGTGTTTCCATTGCTCTAGCTGAGACACAATTTGCTTATATGGTAATGAGGGAAAGGGTTTTTCCATAACCCTGGAGCCACACCCGGGGCTTGTAGTGGCAAGCTGCAACACCAAGATGCTGCCCTGGCCTATAAAATTTTAAAAACCTGCTTGCCAAGGAACTTGCTCACAGTCTTGTGGTTCCAGATGTTCTGGTAGGCTATGTAGTACATGGGCAGGATCCAGCAAGTGTGCATCGTTTGACATTATGAAAGTGGGGAGTCTGTTGTATTCTAGGCTCTCTTATTGTTGTGTCGGTGGAAGCAGGCTATGAAGTGAATTCACCCGTCACACTTAGAATAAGAAATCTGTTTTGTACCTGTGTCCAAGGGCTGGGATTCTCTTGTGTCATTTTTTGATACGTTCAAGGGTAGATTCAACCAGCTGAAACTACTTGGGTCCTTCCAGTCATGTGTGACCGAGCCTTGCAATTGGAGAAGCAGCAAGAGAGAGTATTCTCGTGGACCTCTGAGAGGCTGAAGCTGCTAGATGGCCTACTTGACCAAGTGTACAGAGTGTTACAACCCACTAAAGAGCAATGCGATGCTCGCCGCCTTGTCATCCAGTTTGTTGACAACTTTGTTAGACAAAAGATACCTGGTGAGTTGAGAGGTAGTTGATGGTTCTTTGCAAGTCTTCAATTTGAAGGTCCATTTTCAAATTCAGTATATGTCGTTATTTTCCTATCATGTTGCAACTGTTGTCTTGTTTGTATGTGGAGCTCCTGTGCCTGGAGAGTGGCCATGCAATGCACTTGCATGCACCTTGGAATGCATCCAGGTTGTAATTGCACATTCCTTTGTTGGCTTCTTAACGGAGCTACACAGAGCCACATAGAGAGAATGTACTCATAAGACGTTGTTTGCCGTAGCCTTGTGGCCATAGACCCTCTGCCCGGTTTGAGCGGAGCTCGAGAGAGGGAGAGAGAGAAAAGCTCACAGTAGATTTTTTGCTGGGAGAGGAAAAATCTGTGATGCTGACTGCAGTCTTTCAGTAGTTCTTATGCACTAACTTTGCACCAGTTCTTTGGTGAAGAGATTACAAAAGACTCTGGCATGCAGGGAGCAGCATCAGTGTTTTTGGATCGTTTGTAATGGACTTGTTCACAGCCTCCAGTGACCTTGACCTCTCTTTAAATGTGGGCGACATGCCCGTTGATCGCTCTCGCGGTGATAAAATTTCCTATCTCCGGAAGCTGACTCGGGCACTCCAAGGTCTTCAAAAAGGTATTATCTTCCTGCTCATTAGCAGTAGTGACACACCACCACTTGGCCAAATTATTTGTGTAGTGTTGATATGGTTGACTAGGCTCTCACATTGACATGGTGAATGTGCTAGGGCTTAGGATTTGCATGATAACCATTAAGGGAGGTACAGTGAGCTGGAAGATGTAGTTAGTGCTTGTGGGTGCTCATTGTATGGAAAACCTCCAAACAGTGCAAACTTGGATATATAAGCAATGTGTATTGACTGTTCTTTCACTCTGCTGGGGAAATTGGTAATACCACTCACAGTGGAATTCTCCCTTGTGAGGGCACCGTATGTTTGATTTGACGAGTGTTGAAGGACATGATAGTATATTGGGCTTGGTTGGGCATAACTGAGTATCAGGCCTATTTGTCACAGGCAAAAATGGAGCACAGAGGAATACAGTGCGTAAGGTAGAGCCGGTCATGCGAGCAGCAGTTCCTGTCGTAAAATTTGTGGAGGGCAGCACAAACATTGAGTGCGACGTGTCTATGGAAAATAGGGATGGGATTTTGAAATCGGAGCTGCTTGGCATTTTTTCTTTGATTGACCCCAGGTTCCGGCAGCTCTGCTTCTTGGTCAGTCCCCTTTAAAGAGACTGAAAAGCCCCTTAACTTTCCTCAAGAAATTGTGAGAGCCTGAACCATGCTTCGCCCCCAGCTCTGAAACAACAGATGTAAATTGACAACTGTATCCCTGAAATCAGTAAATCCAGAAGCATTTTCCCAAGTTCAGTATGAGGTTGACTGTGAAAAACCATTTACTATGTAGGTCAGCTTTTATTGTGATACTATCCATTTTCAGATTCCTTGAAAATCTGCAATGCTCTGCTGTATTGATCAGCTTGCCTGAAAGTTGGATCATGGTTCCATGCTTTTGACCTATCTGCAGCATTTGTTCTTCAAAACCTTCTTGAATACTGGCCTTGGCATATTTGTGCTGTGTGGAATTGCACTTCCTTGCAGGTCTCTCTTTCTGTATCTTTAAAGAGTTTGATCCGACTCCTTCTCTTGCAAAGAATGTTAACCACTGTTGAAGGGAATGCTACAATCCTAGAATGATGACTATACCCTTCGAAAAGTGTACCCAGGTACTCGTTCAGTGGGGTTGCAATATTGTAACATGGATGGCAGATGTCTTACAGCTGAAGGCCTGGGCTAAAGCACATCAGATCAACGACTCCAAGAAGGGCACTCTCAACTCTTTGTCTATCATTCTGCTTGTCGCCTTTCATCTCCAGGTATTCACAGATGATTCCAGAACCTCTTAGTTTGTTATCTGTTAGAGTATTGCAACCTTTCTGTTGGTGCCTAGTATTTGAATCTCCTTCAAGGAAAGCAGTTTTAGACAGGTCTCTTAAGTATCAGGGGATGGTGCATCAAAGTTACATCCATTATGAATCGACAATTCACACATAGCCGACTACCACAAAGAATGACATCAAACCAGGACACCCACACTTGCCTTGCTGACTGTCTTGACCTAGTGGCACTCTGGTTCACCTTTTGGTCTTATTCCACCATTTGCTCATTATCTGTTAAATGTTTCCTGACACTGCAGACACGAACGCCACCAATTCTCCCTCCATTTTCTGTCTTCCTGGAAGGTACACATCACACAAACTCTCTCTGCCCGTTCTGCTCTGTCTGTGTTTGTGTATGTGTCCCCAAAAGGGACGAGTTATGAGGTCCAATCTGTTGGCTTCAATGTGTCCGTGAACCTGTCGAGGACAGAGCTCATGAGTAGTTGCTGGGCAACGGTGAGGCGGATGGTTACTAAAACCGGATATGGTGCTCAAAAGTGAACCAACTGAGGCTTGACTTACATGTACAAGACCTGCAAGGGGTGCCTTGGAGTAACTTTATTACCAGGCTGAAGCCCAAAGATGATGGTGTATCTCTGGACAGTTATAAACTCAGGTAGATAGGAGAACTGATGTGCCTCAACGGTGGCATGGTGGTGAGGAAAGTGTGCATGTCCGCGATGTATTGCTATCTCTATCCATGCAGGCAAGATGACCTGCTCATGAATATGGAGTGCCTGTCACTTCACCTCTTTTCGCATAGTTCAAGAGTTTTCTAGTCAATACGTTAACATGGACCCTTCTCGGGTCTGAATTCTTGGGTACAATTTCACCTCTGGCCATTGTATTATGTGAAAGCTTGGTAGGTCAGAATTCCATTACTGGACTAACCGTCCACTGATTTTGACTCCTTGTTCTCACTCCACCCTTTTGCCGCCCATCTTTTCCTGTCCAAAAAGGACAGATGTAGTCACCTGCAAGGACAAAATACAGTTGCATCCTTATGAAGGGCAACAGTGATCCTAGGGGAGTGATGCATAGCATGCCTGTAAAAGACTATTTTGAACAAAGCTTTGATCACTTTCAGCAACCAGTGGCAAGCAAATTCATCTTGGTGAGTGCTTCTCTAGAATAAGAGCCTGGGAACTTGATGAGGCCATCCACCTGGATGCAGTGAAAGGCCTCTTACTGACATGATAAGGTGTGTTGGGTGACGTAGAGCAGGGTTGCTATTGCAAGCGACAGCCAACTGCATCTCAGCCGTGAGCCAACGTGTGACGTCCTACAAGGAACGTGGCTTTGGGAGAGAGAACAATGAGTCCATCACCCAGTTGTTTGGTTCCTTCTTCCTAAAGGTTACCCACGTACTGTGCTTCTACTGTTTCTCTTCCATTGTATGACGTCCGCCCCCTTAGTTCGCTGCTTCAGCTGGTTGTTGAGTTTGTATATAGTGATGGGAGAGAACCTCACTACCACCCTACTCCTTTTGACTGATAAGGAGGGAACATGGTGGAGCAGTTGAAAGCAGTGGAGTGTTTGTGGGAGCAAGGCCTTTGTGCAAGCTCATATGAAGGCAAGTGGATCTCAAAAAAATGGGCAGAAAATCATCTCGGCCGCATGTCCGTAAGTCTTCTATGTTGTTTTACTCAATGATTTTTGTAGGGCGGAAGAGAATGAGAATGTCCATGTAGAATGTCTCGCTCTCTGAGAAATGCCTGGCAGCATATCTACATGAGGCTCTCCACCTTAGAGAAACTCCTAGAATATTATTTTTGGACTGATTGCTTCTTGTATAATGCTTTGTTTCGTCCCATAACCTCTATGAGCTTCCCCTGGATGAAATAAAATTCCTTCTCTCTCTCTCTCTCTCTCTCTCACTCTTCCCTGAACTTGTTTCCAGTCAGTGACATGGGGGAGGACATCTTGGATGACCTCAAGGGTCTACCCACTCTCCGCACTAGACTGAAATTTAAACTCAGGGCAGGAAGCCTACCTTTGAACAGCAAACAGAAGCAGAGAGGAAAGGGAGAGTGCAATTGCCCGTTGTGTGGGCAATCTGAAGACAGTATTCATTTTCTGATACACTGTCCGGGGTTCTCTCACCAAAGAGACGCTCTCTTCAAATCTATCAAGGGAATTGTGCCTGTACCCCTGTTTACCAACTTTGAAAGTCTTGAGGCTGAGCCAAAAGCCCAGGCCCTCCTGAGGCCTAGTTTTTGGGCAAATCACACACAGCAGATTGATGCTTGTGTGAAGGGATTTCTAGAGGATATCAGAAAACCCAGATTAATTCTATATATGAAGGTAAGTCTTACTACCAACGTCAGCCCCTGACAGAGGTAGGTTCTGTCCCTTTTGTTCCCGCTCAAACTGGGCGCGGGGTCAATGGCCACAAGGCTACGGCAAACAACGTCTTATGAGTACAATCTCTCACTCTTTGTGAGGCACTTCCGTCTTTGGGTATCTTTTGGTGGTTGTAAAAATGGTTTCTGTTTTCTACTTCGTCCCATAGGCCGTCAGGGATCTTGTGGAGGTGTTAAAGTTTCTTTCTTTCTTTCAATCTTCCAGTCGTTGGTGGTGACAAGTGGGCTGTTTTGCAATCCATTATCCCTTTTGATGGTTTCTGAAGGTGGTAATGTCAACAGTTTTCTTGCAGAGTCCTTGTTCTCATGTGTGGTCATAGTGTGGCCAATATACAGGTTGAAGATTTTGCTGATCGCTCACAAAACTGTGCACGATCTGTGAGAGAAAGGGAGTTTGACATCATTCATGATTGCTTTCGTGAGACAGTGCTGCAGCTCCAGCGCCCAGTCACTACTGCCTCCCAGGTAGCTGAGCTACAAGCTACCCTATTCTCATGGAAGTCCTTCAAAAGACCTTCAGAAGAGCCGCTTCTACAACCTGTGGAGAAGCAAGCGAAGCTGAGCAATGGATGGGGCAGCCCTAGGAATGGAACTGTCTCACAACCACCCAGTTGGGACTATATGCCCAGCATGTCCATGGCCAGGGTGACACATGGCAGCGCACAACACAACAGATTAGGGTACACCAGCTTTGATCAGGGCCTGGGATTTGGGGTGTCAAGTGGTGATGCTCCATATTTTGGTAATTGGGATACAAGTTTTGCAGCATATAGGGACAACTACCAGGGAGCCAGCACTGGCTTGGGTCCAGCAGTGAGGGTAGGCCCAGTGGGACGTCAGGGGGTGCAAGGGGGGCATGGACTCATACATGGTGTGCAACGAGTGAGTTTGTTGGGACCTCCCCCAGTTGATGATAGATCTCCTACTCCGTATCTTCCTCATTCAGATGAGACCCAACCATACCAGGCATCTACAAGATGGGATGCCCCGGGTTTTGTGGTAAGGTCTAATGGTTATCCCCCATACTATCCTCCTCCCTCTCAATTCTATGCTTCCCCACCTCTTTCGTACAGGCCAGATGTTGTGGATGCTGTATCCACTCTTCAATGGCAAAGAAGTAACGGACGTTTCGATCAAACACAAGCAGGCCGACATGGACAGTTCCCACCACGTTTCGATCGTAGATAGAGCAGCATGGTTCGGATGTTCCTGAATCTAGCTGTAAGAGGCTCAGCAACTATGTAGCCCTCACAGCAGTTGGAGGAGGTCGTGTTCATTGCAAAGCCGGGCTGCAGGTTTGACTTGGACACTATGCAATCTTGTAAAAGTACGGTAGCTTATGTCAGTCAAGTGGAAAAATGAGCACCCATGTGTTGCATTGTACCATGTAGATGAGGTTTGTGTCGCAATATCCAGGTATTTATCTCCAGTATTACTATACAGGAAATAAGATCTTGGAATCATCACAGTAGCCATGAAGAGCTTGAAAAGTCTTGGGGATATTTGAAGTATAGGGATGCCTTCGATTTACAGGCAGGACAAAGGACCTGCTTGTTGCAAACTTATTTTTGCAGAGTGTCTCAGGACATAAGCCTTGCAGCAATTCACATTTTGCAAATAAAGTGCAAAAGTTGTTGGATACTTAAGTGCAAGTATTTTAATGAACCCAAGTTGTGACTTGTCTGCACTGATATTGAATTGATGAGCTTGTGTCTTTCTTTCTCATGTAGGATTCACTGTTGCCAGATGACAATATAGTGTTTATCTGTGAAGGTGCTTGTACCCTTGGTTGATGTAGCCTCAGACAATTTTGTCTGTGCAGCAGTCCACCTCTGGTTGCTCCCACTGCAGGCATCCATGAATACTTCAAGGCTAGTGCAGTTCAATACCAACTCAGCTAACTTAAATTGAGTGTGAGACAACACTACCTACTCTCTATCGCCACCGGAAAAAACAATTCGACCTTCTAAACATCCGCAGTCCCTACTATCTTCAACCCTGGAACCTGAAAATCAATAAGATGTGGTCCACCAATATTTTGTTGGCTACATTTATGATCATATTGAGTTCCAAAGCAGATTTAGATGATGTATGAAGGTGAGTGCATATTCAACCTTAAAAGCATGCCAAACAGTAGTTGCCCCACTCAATTTTTAAGCATCTAGGCTGGTCAGTGGTATTGGCTGAAAGGATCTTCAAGAAATATGTTGGAACACCGGGAATTTGTGAAAAGAATCTTAAACCCTCCCCAGTTCGCATGCTGGGCCACTAAAGAAAAAGAACAGATTGCTAACCAACAAGGTTAATTCTTGCAACAGAAACAAACCCAATTTCTCATCCCCCATATTGCTGTGATATTCACAGTCATCAACTCAGGGAAGGACAGAAGCACCTGCACTATTCCCAGTAAGACATCCACACAATCAAGTTCAGAGTAGCCAAGACCCACAATGGCAAATCCTTTCCTGGTATTGCTTTTCAACAGATCGAAGAAACTTGCGAACCCAGAGAGGAGATTTGGTTCACATACACAATTGCCTCTTGCCAAGGCTAATATATTAATGGCATGACTATCATACATCTAGCAAAGCTCTATGCCCAGTAAAAACAAGGACTAATTCCTTGCACTGGAATCTGAGGGTCCATGAGACCTGAGAGGGACCAAGAGAACATAAGGATAGAAGTAGCTCTCGCGTGGTCACATTGCTAGTACTCTGGAACCAGTTGTGAAATCTTGCCCTCTTCAGCAGCAAGGCGCTGCTCTGTAACTCTTAACCATATGCACACAGCTGTGAAGCTCAAAAACAAGCTAAGCATTCCACTACCCAAGCCTATTCCCACAATTGCAGCTACGCTTAGGGCATGGGGCTTGCTGGCTGTCACACTCAGAGGGTAGCCAGACAAGCCTCTGTTCCCTTGAAATGAGCTAGCATTGAATCGAGGGCCACCACTCGAAGTATTTGATAGGCTTGAGGGAATTATACCAGAGAGGTCATTGTTTGAAACATCAAAACTTTGCAGGGTTGCCAGTGAACCAAGGTCAGCCGGAATCTGGCCTGTCAGCTTGTTGTTGTGAAGATCTAGAGTATGAAGGTATTTGCAGTTGCCAAATCCAACTGGAATTCCCCCTCCCAGGTCATTGAGCGAAAAATTTAGGGTCACAAGATTCTGAAGCTGGACCAACTCAGATGGGATATTCCCAGACAGCTGATTGGAAGAGAGATCCAGTGTGGTCAAGTGCCCACATGTTGATAGATTTGATGAGATTGACCCACTAAGCCCAGAATTGCTCATGACAATACCAATGACCCTGCCGCTGCTACAAGTGACCCCTGTGGTAAAATTGCTGTTGCATGGAAAACCTGTCGCAGTCCAGTTGGTCAGCAAAGAGTTTGTGCTGTACTTCAGGTCCGCTTTGAATCCTTGGAGGCATGCGAGGTCGTCGTCATTGTTGGTCTGGCTGCGTGCACCCCCAAGAATGATGGAACCTAACAACATAAGCGTGGCCCACGCTCGAAACCTCGGACATACCCAGGCTTCCACACTCATTGCTACCGCCCTTGCGTCTCCTTCTCACATTTGCACTTCGTTGTGGATTACACTCGGAAAAGCTCGTATTAAAAGGGCGGCCACAGATGCAAGCATTCTCTATCCAGCTGGCGAATAGGGAAGGACTCACAACAAAAAGTACTTTAGTAAATATAACCAGTCATCCTCCACCAAGAGAAACTCTCTTCCTGTCACCCCAACACCCCTGTTTCTCTTGTACGAGAATCGTCCCCGGACGTCCTAACAGTGTGAGGTCTCGTGTCACCTCCTTGTTGGGAACACTCCTATGTTTCTGCGGCCGTATTTTTATGCTTGCTACCTACGATGCTCGATTCTCTAGGCTATCTACATCCCCCTCGTCTCCCTTATATCATGGTCTTGCCCCCTTCCCTCCCTCTCCCCTTCCCTCACAAGAAGCACCAAAAACTCCAGGTCATCCAGGTCATAGGACACGAAAGAACGATGAACAGAAACCATGCATACAACCCAAGAGCGCAGACGCCAACCGAGACAGGACAACACCAAGAGAGATCGACGAAAGAGTCAACAACCAAAACAAAAACTACGAAATACCCAAAAAAGCTTCACCGCAAAACAAACCAAACAGACAGAGTCGCACCAAAATGGAAACCAACCAGATGTAAAACCAGAGGCAACTCGCATACCGTGTCAAGGCCGTCGGCTGGAGCTGTCCAGTCAAAGATGCGGAGCTGTTGCTGTGAGCTGCCTGCCCCAGGCGTGCATGGCCGCAGAAATTGAGGAATGAATCCCCCACAGTCCGAGCTCCTCGCTCGCCATCCTCGTCTCTACACTCCACACTGTAGGGTCCAGTCCGGTCGTCTGCTTCTTCTTCGCTCAATTTTGACCACCTCCCTTCAACTGACCCTCCTCTCCGCCCCTCCCCTCCTTCCTTCTGCCCACCCCAACCACGGTTACCTGACCCCGGTTAGTCTGCCAGAAATAGAAATCTGATTTATTAAAAACTTTATTATGGTAAAACTAAACTAAATAATTTTAAATTAAATGTCTCTTGAAATAAAGTAATCATGTAAAGCTAGATTAAGTAGAGTACTTACATATTCAAAGCTTGTTAATTACTGAGCGATCATTTAAACGTACATAGATTTGAAATATATAATATAAATCGGAACTTTGTCTTTTTTTTTAAAAAGAGGGGAATTGTTTTCTGTTTTTTCTGTTTGTTTTTTATTTCTGATTGTTTTTCTATCTTTTTTTCTGTTTCTGAAGAGGGGAAGTAGCAGCTGTCACTAGGGAACTTTTCCTCTAAATAATTTAAATAATGGTTTTATAAGGGGAAAAGAAAACTTTTATTTATTTATTTATTCTCAAACAGGGGACAGTGGCCGTGAAGAAATTTTAGTGATGGAAGATAAAACATAAGGAGGAAAAAAAAAACCCTCCGAGGGGCCGTAAGAGCGAAACGCATGGTAAACTTTTAGAATAGTGAAGTATCCAGGAATATGCTACTGCGAAATTCAGAAACAATGGATATAGTATATACGGTATACACGGAATATGCTAGAATATTTAGTGTTTTCTCTGATATCTAATTAACTAAAGCAATTGAAACCGCCAAAATATAGTACTGGCCAAAAAATTCAAAAAAAAAGTACTGGCTATGTTGGGCGAAACTTCATTCTACGTACGACGGCTAAATGTTCGTAGCTCCAATTGGGTTAATTCTTCTTCATGTACTAATTATTTTTCTAATACTAATTATTATTTCATTTTAAGACAATCTTAGTTCCGTTGATAACACGACGGTGATTAGTGAGTGTAATTAGCTTCGGACTATTTTATTATAAATTTCCAGGCTGTATTTCTAGTTAATTGGACCGGGTCGTGACCCTTTGACGGAATCTGAAAGTGACACGTGGCGTTTTGTAAGTGCCTGAAGGTATGTGGATGAATGAAGAACGTCAGCTGAGGATGGATAACTGGGTTTGATTTGATTGTAGAATCCCAGGAGAATATAAATTTACATTTATTGGATGGAAAATGGCTGGTTAGCTCATATCTGTTCCGTCAACAATTTATTGGGTCCATTGTTGTCAGTTCGCCTCCAACAGAATGGACAGATTTCATCCCTTATATACCATACCGAAAACAGATCTGTAAAATAAATATTAAAATGTGTTTTCTAGTTTAGTGCTTTGGATGATGTTTGTCATCTATTTCTAGTTCTGGATGGATAGAATCAACCAATTGGGAAAACAATTAGACGGATAGTTAATTTAGTTTCAATTATAGTTACTATTTTTTCTAAATTTCAATAACGGATTTAAGAGAAAGGTGGTGTGCTAAATTGCTTATAGAGTGATGTGAGCTCCATGGTCTGCGGAGAGGCGGTCTCTTCATCTCTCTCTATTGATCTCCTCCCTGATTCTTCTAATATTTGTCATCTGTTCAATTTCCTTTTCCTAGTTGTATCCACATGATGAAGAGCTCTTGAACGATATATTGTTTTTTATTTCCTCATAAGGTTTCCCCCAATACCTTTCATCACACAATCATCCATTAATCATCCCTTCTTCTTTCATGGTTTCTACCTTTAACTCGTCTTAGATCGGGCGGCGCCTTAACCTAGGTACTCACACCCCCAGCCGTCCCCAATTTATGGGCTCCGCCCACTCCTTTCTAGGCTGCAATCACCTTCCTCCTTCCTTCCTAACTGCACCCTGCTCTCTCCCCTCGTGCTCTTTACAGCGCACTCTCTCTCCACATTCTCAGGGTTCACCGGTCAACTCCATACCTTCTCCTGCTCCAAACCATGGGCCGAGGGAAGCTACGCCATGAGCCTGCTCATGTGAGCCTATGAGCCCAGGCTCACAATTGACCCATTAAGCGCGAGCTTGGGCGTCACGCTAAGTGGTCAAGAGCATAGAGTGTTGACGTATTACAATTAAGAGGGCCTATATCCGAGGACAAAGACAGACCTATTCCCGCGAGAATACCAGCAGCGACATTTGGAAAATTGAAATCGTATTGGTGCATTCATTATGTGCCTATAATCAAGTGTGAGGACTTATATGGGCGTTGACGACCACATGATTCCTAGACCTCACAAAGCCATGTTATGTTATGATATGTTTTTTTTTCTTGAAATAAATTGAAATTTTTGCTATTTATTGTGTCATTGGAGGACTTGCGGGAGGTCCACAAATTATGTGGGCGTCAACACCCACATAAGTCCTCACATTAATATTTAAAAAATGGAACCTTGGCCTTCCACCTCGTTTTTACACAACCGTTCCTTCTCCCCATAGGTCCCCTTACTCTTGTTAGAATTTGTTGCTAGTCATTTGTCTCCTACAAAGACATGAACCCTCTGCCCCACGTCCCTCAATCCCTCTAGCTGGCCACCAGCATGTTTGTTTGGATTTCAGGAAGACCATTGGCAGAGCTCCACTTTGACCCCAAAGAATGGTCATGGGCGTTCTCTAGGACCCTGCAACCTTTCTTCACCTATTCTACGGAAAAAATGCTACAAGGCCATCTCTATACACAGCCTTTACAGACCAAATGGGATGCTAGATGGGAACATCATAGATTTGAAGAGGGGAGAACTAGTCTGTCATTTGGAGCTCCATATGGATCAAAATACGCTCGGCTAAAATTGCAACATTCCTTTGGCAAATAACTAATAGAGTTCTCAAGGTAGCTAGGAGAATGGTTAGAGTTCAATGATGCTCTCTTATGTGCTGCGCGGCTCTTTTGGGATCATTGAATCAATAGAACGTAGCCTCATTTTCTGCCACGCCCCAACAAACATTTGGCCTTTCATCAAAGACCTTTACCTACACTGGAACAAATAGAGCCCTATCCACTATCAACCTTCTTCTCAACTATGACACTGTCACTAAGAAGACACATCTATCAAATGCCCAATGTTTGAAACCCTCAGGAGCTCCACTCTATGGCACCTTTGGAAGACTAGATGCGTAAAGACATTCTCGGGTGAAACAATTCCAATCTCTGCTTTGCACTCTCTGGACTTTTATGATCTAGGCACTGAATCAACGAAAGCTTGGGCTAAAATGTTCGCACATCAAACGGAAACCGTAGAATGGGGCAGCTATATTGCACGCCACCTTCAGGAATACATGGGGCTGTCATGGGATCATTTGCTCGCAAAACCTCTGCGCCTCGGCCGAGCTCCTTCCCACCTGCTGGCTGGCGAGGCCTCCGCTCCACCATCCAAAGCCTCCCCCGAGTTTGATCGTGAAATTAATTGGAAACACCTTAAGACTTCCACAAAAGCCTCACGGATTCGATTAGATGACATAACTCAGCTACCTCAGGTCAATGGATAATGATTATGGGAGTTGGCAATACGTTTATGGTTCTTCTTCATCCTCGGGCCTTTAGGCATGACTTATTATTAGTTAGGGCAGATTGGGTTGCCCCATTGCTAGGTCCATGTCTTGGTCACTACCCCTCTTGGGGTAATGGTTCGCTTTTCACTGATTACGGTGTCTGTGTGTTCCGGGGTTTTAATTTTTTTCCCAAAATAATTCCAAAATCCTGACATGACACTCTATTTGTATCTTCTTGACACTCTTTCGGTATCTTCATGCTTTTTTATTCTGCTCCCGGAGGTTTTATGTAGTTAATATGCTCTAGTCGCAGGGGAGTTCCCCCAATCTAAACCTGCACGGCCTCCACGGGGCTCTCATTTTTGAATAATTGGAAATTTAAGGCGCACGCGCCAGGCAGCGGGCCCATGCACGGACGTCGGGCGCCCCCGCGACCACCCGGAGGGTCCGGGTTTGCCTGCAGGTTGGGTCTGTTGGTAGGTCGGGTCTCCTCGCGGGTCTTGTGTCCAACTGAATGGTCTGCTCGTCGCGCCGTAGCCCGCCCACGGGACTTACAAATTCTTGCGGGAAAACTCGCCCATCAAAAATAAGATCATTAATGCATGTGCAACGCTAGCTGGAACCATCATTAATACACATTTGGCGCAACCAGATTTGAACTTCCATTCTCATAGGTACCACTCCATGCACCCAACCACCACACTACCCACTACTAAATGAAACCCCATCATTTTTTTTCTCTCTTAACCTAGAAAACAGCCGCAATCAGCCCCAACGCCGCCTAGGGTCAGAGCCTGCGGAGACCCACCCCAACTGAGACTCGCCTAGACTCAGGGCCTGTGGACCCTACCTAGCGGTAGACCATACCTACCCGGGCCGAGTCTGGCGGCAGACCATACCTAGGGTAGACCCATCCTCGCGGCAGACCCACCCGGGCGGGTCATGGGTCGCGGCGGGGCCACCCAAGGGCGCCCGTCGTCCCTGCATGGTGCGCCTAGCAGTCCGTGCATGGGGCCCGCTGCTAGGCGCACGTGTGAGCCTTAAACTCCCAATTATTCAACAATGAGAAGCCCTCCATGGTGGTTATTTTTGCCATCAGTGTGACTCTTTTTACTATTTAATTTGAGTAAAAGGGCCGCTGTCCCCTTTCCTTCAAAAACAAAATCCAAATAAAATCTCCACCGTGAGGGCCTCTGCCAACCCCAGTTTATAAGAACAAAAATGCTAATAGTTTAATTTATTTTTATTTTTTATTTTTAGGTCTTTTCAAAGAACAGGGGGATTGACGGTAGCCCTGGGATCATAGTTTCCTACAGTGAGTAAATTTATAGTTTCAGAAGTATAATACAATTTTAAGGCGAAGGGGATCGCCAACGAGAACTCCTCGTTCGGATGCCAAACAGATGAGGATGAATATCATGCGTCATTCCTACAAGCTGAAACTGAGGTGTGCCACGTGGAACCACCTCGGACTGATGGATGGATGACCAACTTGGAAGTTTTGTAGATGATCGGTTGCTGTGGGTGGGATGATGAATTCAAATAATCGCGCGCTCTTTCTGCTGCCTTGCAAGTTTGAGAGACAAGACAGAAATGTGGAGTGTGTGTGTGGGTGCAGCCTTGCTTGCTGTTTCTGAGCTGCTCGTCGATTCTCAAGGGAGCGAAGGGGAAGGAGAGAGAGAGATAGAGGGGTTGTACTACTGAATTCCTTGCAGAGAGAGGTCTAGGGTTGAGAGATTGATGCAGAGAGAGGGGGGGAGGACCAATTGAGGGAGGTAAGGGTTAGAGAGCAAGTATGGAGGAGGCGCAGGAGGAGGCATTTGTGGAGGAGGAGCAGCAGCATCATGGGCCTTACATGGTGGACCAGCTGCAGTCATGTGGGATAGCCGCAGCGGATATCAAGAAGCTGAAGGAGGCAGGGTACTGTACCGTGGAGGCAGTTGCGTACTCTGCGAAGAAGGACCTGGTGACGATCAAAGGCATCAGTGAGGCGAAGGTTGATAAGCTTACGGAAGCTGCGACGAAGCTGGTGCCCATGGGCTTCACAAGTGCCAAACAGATGCATGAGCAGCGGGCAGAGATCATTCAAATTTCTACAGGATCCAAGGAACTCGACAAGATTCTTGAGGGGGGCGTTGAAACGGGATCCATCACTGAAATCTATGGGGAATATAGGACCGGAAAGAGCCAGTTGTGCCATACGATGTGTGTCACTTGCCAACTGCCTCTTGACCAGGGAGGTGGTGAAGGAAAAGCTCTGTACATTGATGCAGAAGGCACCTTCAGACCACAGAGGCTGATACAAATTGCGGAAAGGTATGGATTGAATGGAAGTGATGTCCTGGACAATGTCGCATATGCTCGTGCCTACAACACGGATCATCAATCAAAGCTTCTGATGGAGGCAGCATCCATGATGGCGGACACGAGGTTTGCGTTGATGGTGATAGATAGTGCTACTGCTCTGTATCGCACTGATTACTCAGGCCGGGGTGAGTTGTCTGCCAGGCAAGTGCATCTTGGACGGTTTCTAAGAAGCCTCCAGAAACTGGCAGATGAATTTGGGGTGGCAGTTGTAGTGACAAATCAGGTGGTGGCACAAGTTGACGGAGGAGCAGTTTTTGCTGGTCCTCAGGTCAAGCCTATTGGCGGCAACATAATGGCTCATGCTTCAACGACCAGGTTGTCTTTACGGAAGGGGCGTGGCGAGGAGCGGATCTGCAAGGTGGTGTCCTCTCCCTGCCTGGCTGAGCAGGAGGCACGATTCCAAATCGCTCCTGAGGGTGTCACTGATGTGAAAGACTAGGGTTAATCTCCTTGTTGCCACTCACACTTTAGGTATTGTGAAGCATTTCACCGAATGTGTATCTAACTTGAAACTGGAAATGTCACTCATGTGAAGCATTGGGGATGCTATTGGCGGCAATGCAGTCTGGGAGTAACCATGTCTCAAAGTGGCCTCCTTGCAGCACATTTTGTCAGACCTGAGTTCAGGACTGCCCACCATAGCCCTCGGGTACTATTAGAAGGAGCGCTAGGGTACCCTCGGATTCCCTTCAGTCTAATGTCCTGATAAATCACGCTGTGACCAGATGTCATAGCTGCTCATAGCTGTGGTGTACCTGTTGGCCCAACCTTCAGAACACCATTGATTTCAGGGGTCTTGTTGCATAGTTATTTTTCTCAATTAAAATCTGCATTTGTAGTTGGACAATTGCCTAACAGGCTACTGTTTACATGAAGCTGGGATTCATGCCTTCTCACACAGGTAGATGTCTAGTATGAAGAGGGCCAACTGGTGGTCTGGTTTGCAGGGTTGGCTTGCATGTCTGTCATAAGCTTCCTGTTGTTTTGTTGATGAGAGCAATGCAATCAGTACAGACTGCAAAGACGTGTTGTAATGCGCTGATGAGTGAGCTGTTCCACACAACCTGGGATATTTCTAGGGTGCATCAGATGAAATGGTTTCTCTAGATTTGATCGAATCTTGGGATAGAATGTATGTCAGCCAACAAGTGAAACGCATGCATGGTGTTGTGACAAATGAACCTTCGGCTTCACTAGCAAACAAATGGCATGGACACCATGAAGGATTGCATTATGGGTGCTCCACACAAAACTTGCAAGAAATGTGGGTGTAAGAACTGGTTTGGTGGTTATAGATGCAATGATCATGATTCTTCAGATTTTTCACAAGAGCTTAGAAAGAAATTGCTGTGTCCACTAGGGCCCATAGAAAACCACAAGCATGGCAATCAAGCCCCTGAGACATTAGGTCTCTTTCTTGAATCCCAATATGATTGAGTACCATTGAAAGTTCCACACAAAGCAAAAGGTTCTGCCTTCATGGAGCAGGTGCCTCTGCATCTCTATTTGAGAGTTAAATCTCAAACATCTCAAATTTTTTTGAATGTTCGAGTTATTCAATGCTACAGATCAGCAATGTTATCTCTCTACCTCTGTGGAATTCTCACCTCTTCAGGAAGGGTATCCCAACAAACAGACAGACTCATGTTCTCTCAAGTTGTTTCCAATGGATCTTGATCTATTTTTTATTCTACACTAGGTCTGGAAGGAGGTTGCAACTGTGGTAAGTTTGGAGAACAGAATGCTCCCTAGAATGAAGAAGCAATCTCACATCTAGATCCAGATCAGGTACAACACCTTCATAGACTTCAGAGGTCTCTCTAACCATGTACAGCTCCATGCAAAGGAATGTTCAAGGCCAGGCATGGGTATAAAATCCTCTAGCTCGCAGTTCAGCAAACAGGTGGGTGGCATCCTCAAGTGTGCGATTAAACTTGTTCCAACCGAAAACAGTCATTCTGGGGTGGTGGTAGTGGATCTCCACAAACAACTCATCAATAATATCTGCCATGGTAGGGTCTTGGATCCACCTCTCGAGAATTGGCCATTCAAATCCCTCTATGTCCATCTTCACCACAACGGTGTCAGCTGCCGTAAGCTTCAATTCCTGTTTGATGAAGCGCGTTATGTTGATGGTCGTGGTAGCCATGTCATCGAAGTCGGAGACACGGCTGTAGTAAATCTTTATGACATCAAGCATACCCTGTGGAACACTTGCTTGCTCTTTCACTCGGGTTGGGTCTTCATCCTCAAAACTCCAGTTCATGTCTTCCTGAAGTCCGGCATTCGGTATTCTCAGCAAAGATTTATCCATTTCAAATGCGTGGACCTCCGTGAAGTCGCAGGGATACATTCTCTGAAACCATTGTATGCTTGTTTGAAAAGCATTTGCTCCGAGATCCAAGTAAACGCGACGATTTCTTTTATTAAGATTGATCTTGCTCCCTAGGAGCCATGGCAGAAGATGAGTTCTGTCTTCATAGTCCGTAGCAAACCTAAGGCTGTAACCTCTTCGAAAGTTGTTGAAAGAATCCAGGCTCTCAATCAGTTGCCCCTTCACTCTACACAAGGCCGGCTGCCCAATCCACTTCATCTGATTCCACGCACTCCAAGTCATTTCTGGTGACTGCAAAGCTGCATCCGGAAGGTGTCCCTCCACAGAGGTACAGATGAAAACATTCTCTTCTGACCCAGGCATGCTGTGTAACTTTGCCCGAGGCCACTTAGAGCCGAAGAAATTTGAGGATGTATCCAAACCAATGTAGCTGGCGAGAATGAAAATAATGAAGTACAGTAGCCAATGAGGTGTTTCACGGGCGGCGAGAATCGTGCGGAGGGTCGTAATTGCCATCGCAGCGCACACCAATGTAGTTACTCTAAGGTTGAATGAATCCCAATCCTCCAGGACACGATTCCTCCTTGATTTCTCTTTGCTTCATAGTAATTATGGCTGTCCCATATGCAGCTGCCTTAGATCCACATGTCTAAGCAGCTCTTTCCTCCCGCTCAATCGACCATACAGGATTGTCTTGCAACTGCGGCCCAGGAGAACTTCGATATGTACTTTTGCAAGTCCATAATAAGCACATCACATGGCACATAGAGTACTTCGACTCCACTGCTACGCTCACTTCTCCACTCAGAACCCGTTGAAACATACCTAACCCTTAAGATCAATAGTCACGTCAACTGAAGATTGATAGACCAGTAGTGGGCAGAACTCGGATTTTTCATGATTAGCGCCGATGTGCAGTAACATAATTTGATGGATACATGTGCTCCTCAGCACCCCGGTACTTGAAACTATGTCCCACTTGTAGGAAGCCATCTCTGAAGGCAGTTGAACCTGCTCCAGCCTAAATCGTCGCTCTTGAGGAACACTGCTTGCAGTCACGTTGCGTGCGAAGATGAAAGCGAAGAGACAGAAACGTGCGAGAAAATGCAGACGTAGCAAAGAAGGAGAGAGACAACCTAACTGACCTGGATGGATGCACACATCTCACGTGGATGGATGAATCTTAAATGTCGTGCCTTGTTTTACCATTCAAGTGCGGCTCATACTGGATGAACTGGATGAACGCTTACTCATCCAGGTGATGGTACCTCTGAAGCTTAGGTCATGGTCAAGAGATGAACGACTGTGCGTCTCTCTGTGTGTGCACGTGTGGTTGACTGGCTGCAATCTGTCCAAATGGATGTAGATGTATGATGGATGGAATCACCTTACTTGAGTTGGATGGATGAAGATGACGTGTCTGACGCGCCGTTCTGGAGAGAGGGACGTGTCGCTGCACGCGCATTTTGCCGCGTGATAGTGGATGAGGGCTACGAAAACTCAGATGAAAGCTCGTTGTCATCCGTTGATTAGGTTACGATATAAGCCTTGTGCGTGCAGTCAGCAGGGAGTGGTGAACAGAAGAAGAGCGTCGTTGGGGGTGACGGTATGGTACTTATTAATGTGATGCTTCTGACGCTGGTGTCTCACTAGAGTGCTTGGCTTGGCATGCCAGGCTTGTGGTTTGGATTTTTTGATTGTGTTCACAGATGTCCTTGTCTGCTTGTTTTCTGTATTCACTTTGCCTGTTTTCTGTCTGTTTTGATTCCTTGTTGCGTTTTAGTGTCATTTTTCATCTTCAGCTGTGTTGGATGTCCCGAGTTTACCATTTCGCCACTGCGGATGAGGCTTTGTGCCTTGACACATTCTTGAGTGAGCCCAGCATCCGTCTGCGTGTCTCACTCGCATTGTGTTAACTGCACTGATTAGGATAGATTCCTTTCATGAGGTTTCTTGAAGCATTTTTGCCAATCTCCTTAGAAGGTGCTTTCGATGTGGTTCAAATTTCTCCATCATGTTAAAGCAGTTCAATGGTTCTGTTGGTGTCCCTTGAGCCCCCCTGAGTCCTATGGACGAAATGAATCTCTTTCTTTATCTTTTCATTCTCCCTCTTTTTGCTTTCTAAGACCCAGTTTCCTGCAAGTGGATTTTAATGGCTGTAAGCAAGGCCGAGTCTCATATATTGTGCTCAGGTCAAACTTCACAAAAGTGTCCTCAAGATTCTAGCATTCTGTATACCTCTAAGGGTGCTTCAAAACCAATGTTCGGCAGTCAATGAGTACATCCTCTGTATGTCCGGCTTTCCCATTTTTTGGAATCTGTTTTGTAACCCCTCAGGAGTTGATTCTTTGCAGAAGCTGGATGAGTGGAGGAAGGAGATTGAATGTTGTGACTTGTGACCTCCTTTTCTTTAGTGGCAACATGCCGTTTGGAACGAGGTCTAGTCCTTAAACACTGTAGCTTGATAGGAATGTGCCTAAGTTACTAAAATTTGCAGTCGGCGAGTGGCATCAATTGACAGACATCTCAAAGACAGTCCAAGATTGCGAGGGTCATGGTCCCTAGATATGGATGGCACCCCCCGATCCGTAGGCACCTGGATCACTCAAAATCTCTAGTGGGTGGGGCATGTTTGAAAATGCCCTTTCTGCAGACCGCACCTGAAGGGTAGGTGCAAGGATCTCATTATCCACATGTAACTCCGGAAGCTGTACTGCGTACATCCCACTTCCTTCTGGTAGCAAAGGGTGGGCAGGGGCCTGGCTGTCTTCAGGTTGTAGGATGATCATTTGGCCCATTGGGGCATACAGCAGTCTCTGCTCATGCACACAGCAAATCCAGAGTTTCTATGTCAGAACAAAAAGGACCATAATTACTAAAGATATGTCTTCATGCTCAACCCACATCCAGATACGTGAAAGGCTCACAAGCACATGCAAGACATATAGGCACACCAAGAGCTATCTGAGTACCTGGTGCAGAAGGTAGGAATGTTTGCGGAAGGTTCCATTGACTCGCTTCAGAACCTCAGCAAATGTGGTGTGGTCTGGATAGTCAGAGGAAAATGTGCGGCGAACGAGATCACGGTGCATTACAACCGACTGAATATGGCAAGGCACAGTCCCAGCTGTCTCAGCAGATGGTCACCCTCACACATTATAGAAGGTGCGCCAAATGTATAAACTGGTAATAATGCGGACGATGGAACTGCACCTCGAAATCGAAGCATGAGACAGAGAAGTACGGCGATACTGCCACCCTCTTTCTCCATTGGTAAGCTGTCAGTGTACTTAAGATGGGGAGAGATACTGTTCCCTCTACCAAAGCTAATCTGGGATCGCTCATTGAAGGACTCAGAAGTGAAAGGTGGAAGAAAGTGGGTGAATTGTTGCAACTTGAGGCCAACGATGGCAGGGCAGGGTTGCAGAAAGCCCTGAAGGTATGTGTGTATGTGTTTCCTTTTCCTGGGATGCAGACAAGGAAAAGGAAACACGCAAACACATACACACATACCCTCAGGGCTTTCTGAGAAGACGTGCATGGGAATCAGACACTTGGTGAAGTGGAGTGTGAATTCTTTACATATGATAATGTCATTTGAGCTGCCACACACCCCAACATCTATTTTATTAGGTGCTTCTGCCATGTTGAGCCCCCTACCTCTTCTTCAGCCTGACCTGAAGGCCATGGTCTACACCTTGGGTACTTCCAACAGGCCTCAAGGGACTTACAAAATGCAGGAGAATCTCATGGTGTAACTATGGATGAGATCTTCAAGTTGTGATATGCTTATGCACCGTCCGTATATGTGCAATCAATTGGTTAGGGCCTGTTTGTGTCACACTTGATCCCTTTGTCTCTCCAGGGAGTGTATTGGCAGTTGTTCTATACAAGTCTCAAATGCAAAACTTTCTACTCCATAGACTCTTCCTGCTTGTATTCCACTCACTGTTGAGTAGAGGGACCCCAGAAATTAGGAAAAGCTGCCGTGTGATGCCTTCTATACCGATGCTGTTGCAATTACACAAGTTCCACCAATCAAATCCTTCACTTGGGATTTGGTGTCAAATCCACATTATGAAAGGAAATTTGTGGCGAGATGGAAGAAACTTTTCGAGGGAAGCCCCCATCTCTCATTTTCATGTATGCTACACTTCAAGTGAAATGAAGAGCATCTGGATTGGGTAGCGCATCATACAGTGAAATTCATGTAGCCTAATCTTAATTTGATCTTCAGCCTAGTACCAAGCTTGGGAAGCCTTTAGAGGTTTTGGAGAGAAGACATTGATTATTTCCACTGGAGTACCAAAGGGGGAGCAGGAGAGGAGAGGGGGAGAAAAAAATGAAATGAAAGAAACTTTCCAATGTACGTGGAAGGCAGGATACAAGAAAGAGAGTGGGGGCCCTATGTGGTTAGGGGGGGCGGGATGTGAGAAGGACAAGGGAAGAGAACAGACCTGATGGGCAGGAACAGCATCAGGATCCAAGAGATCCTGTGATTCAGTTACTATAGCTAGTGTTTGGCTGGTGTCATGCAGCTGCTGCCATGCATGTGCCACAGCCCTGGGCACCTTGACCAACCACAGAGCAGATTCTGCCCTATCTAACTCCAGGGATGATGGCCCTACTCCCAGCCTTTCCTCGTCACCCCCACTTACTAGTTAGGACTTCCTCTACGGAACGCCCCAACTGATGAGTAACTTGCACAATTACGCACAGGGCTACCCACCTTCATTTTGTAGGCCAGTTTCTGTAGGAGCGTGTTGTCACCTTGGTGGGTGAATGTCACGAAGATCTCCAGAGAGCAGAAATCAGCGGGGACACATTCAAAACCTACTTTTAACCCGTCACATGAAAGCTGTCCTTGTACCTTCCTAGATGCTCTAATCGAAAAGGAGCTGGTGATGGGAGTGATGGTTGCCTGTGATTAGTGATACTGCAACTACATGAGGCTGAGGCTTACTGCTCAAAGAGCATGTGAAAGCGCGGCGCTATCCGTTGATTAGGCAACACTAAGCATGTTGTGTGACAGAGAGGGCGATGCGAGGAAGAGCGTCGCTGTGGGCGAGGGTATGGTGGAGTGATGCTTCTACAGTGCTTGGCTTGGCACGTCGAGCTTGTGGTTTGGATCTTTTGATTGCATTTGCAGATGCCATTGTCTTCTATTTTTTTCAGCTTTGACTTTGGCCGTGTCCTGTCTGTTTGATTCCTTGTTGCGGTTTAGGTGTCATTTTCACCTTTGAACAGCTTTGTTAGATATCCGGAGTCTGGATGGATATCCTTCGGAGCTTACTATGCAACAATTTGCAGGAATAGGACCCATCACTCAATCAATAGAAACCTCAAATATGTAATTAATCACGATTAATCTCGCAATCTGTTTGTTGGTAGCTAGCACACGAAATCTTCCTTGTCTGCACCTTACATCAAGAGAATCTGGTTTCACGACTCGTGCGATTTTTGTTGGCTGCCTTCTTGAAAGCCACGTTGTTGCAATGCCTGCAATGAGCAACTTTTGGTGATGATTCGTAGTCGTTCAAAAGACAGTGAGGAATGCTACATTCTGTGCAGCCATGCGTATTGATTTGAAGCACGCCGAGAGAAACACTGCAACAAAATTTGGGAGATCATGAAGAGTCCATTTAACAGCTAAACTAGTCTCTACACCAAGCATGTGGTTTCAATAGATCTGAGATCAACTCTGATCTTAGGTACCAAATACCTTGTAGAGTACAGTGACAGAGATTACTTGCATTGGATATAAGAATGTAGTGACATACTCAGTTTATTGTGTGACCAGTTCAATCGCTAGTCCATTGTCAACCAAACAAACACCAGGGGATACTCGTCGGAACACATTTGGGTTCACCAAAACTGCAGAGGAGAACATCCAATAGCGTGCGCACAAGAATGTTACTGTAGAGAATTTGTAACCGGACAGACATTAATAATCTGCACACTGAATTAGGGTGATACACCCTGCAAGGAGATTTTCATATCTTTCACTGCAATCCAGCCGAATTTCCCTCGGATTAACACTCAAAGTGGATCTAGACGGTTGCAGGTCCTGGTCAGCTTATTCTGTAGATAGACAGCGCAAATGTCGAAAGCGAGGTCTCCGGGGGATCAGTTAGGGTAGATTAGCTTAGCACCCTCCTCCTCGCCTCATCCTAATTTGTAGCACCTTCGTAAAGTGAACTGCGATCATCCTAATTATCACATAGACAAACGTGAAAACATCTGCAGCTGAGCACTGTGCTAACTCCGAGCTCAGATGAGATCGAGTCTTTTCACCGCCCTTTCAAGATAAAAGGGCTCGAATGGACACGGATCATAAAAGCTTTCATCATTACCCGTAAACAAGTCTACCAGAGGCCCTCGAATGTCTAACGATGATCTGTCGAACTGATCTTGAATTCGCTTCGTACTTGGAGTATCTGAATGCTCGAAAACATGTGCTATCAAAGATCTGTAGACGACAGAACTGCTCAGAATTTGTATTTCTCATCAGTTCCTTTATGAACTTGCAGGACTAAGCTGTGAACAGCAATTGAAGCGAGTTCGTCATTGCAGCTTTAAGCACTGCTTGATCGAAGAGAAGGTGAGGCTCAATACAAAGCATGTAAGGGATTCAGCGATCGAGAATAGGACATACCTGTACATGTATACAGACACTATTTGAATTCATGAAGAATTATTTAATGGCCTAGGTACCCCACGACCAGACAAGGACCCTGCAGGCGCGCATCATAATCTGATTACTAAGGTCAATGAGCACTATACTGGCTGTTCAACAATCTTGCAGTTCTTACCCTTGCAGCTTACAGAATCCAAGCAAATGGAACTAGAATGTACATCGATCATGTACTTGTGTCTGTTCAAGCTCTAGACATTCTGCATATTGTCATTGAATTGCTAACATTTGAGCACGGCAGACTAATTTACTGCATAGCCCTGGGGCAGATTTTTCACTTCAGGAAGCCACTATGATCACTATGTAGCTGCATGACTCGGACTGTATGAATTCATGCATATACGATCCTTGAAAGTGCTGTCGGAGTCTGGCCGAGATACTTGAGTCAAGTTCAGCCAACATGGTCGAGAACAAGGTACTTCTAGAAGACTTGTGGATTCATCTGAGTTGTTGTATGTACATACATTGAATCAATTCATGAGATCAGCACATGGGGATCCAGATGTGACAGAGATGGTTCACACATTCGGAACACAATCTAGTCTATTTCATCTGGACCTACAGGTACTTTTAAGAACTTGAAATAAAGAAGTCCTAGGCCGACAGAGAATGAGGAGACCATTTGCTGGAAGCGTATTTATTTGCGGAGCTCGCTCAGAGAAGTTGAACTCGACATTTGTAACTATCAGTACTTGAGAACGACGCTCGCGATGCCCGGCCGTTGCTCAAGCTAAAGCGCTCTGCATGGCGTGCGTTACGGACAGCTGCAACGAAGTCATCACACCTCGGATAGATCTGACGTTTCACCTTATTTCAAGAATAACTCCAGACTTTGACAGACTATGTACACGCTGATACAAACCAAAACAAAACTTGCGAAAATTGATGCGACAGCACTTTGTCATACAACTGAGAACCGCAAAGCTCACCCTGCTTAAAAGCAGTTCGAGGTAAGAGAAATCTGACCGCGGGGGAGGCCACCATGGCCCACCATGTACATTTGCTTAAGCTGTAAAACCGAAGACAGACAGCAGAATCACTATTTAATGGCCAGGCTCCATTATATGACAAGATGTGGTTCAAAGAAGGGTTTGACACAGGCCAATGGTGCAGCAAAACATTGACAGGGACACGAACGTTATGCAACGGTTCAGGACTGCTTTTGGGAGCGGTACGACAGAAGGAAGCAGAAGAACGTCATTCCATGAGAGAACCTGGGGAGGTTTCATCAGACACTTCAGAGTCGCTCCATGGAACCTGGAGGATCAACCTCGGATCCAGTCGCCATCTTCACCTGCACAACCACCGAGCGTGGACTGCGAGTTAATCCCAACTGTCGTACTTTTGTATACATTAGCCTAGATCCTGGGGACCCACAACAATGCAGAGTATTATGCATTGATCAGGCTCGAATTATCCCATATCGATTGCCCATTTTCAGAACCCCGTGGAGGATATAAACCGGGGTGAGCTTCGAGGAAATGGCGGGTGGGGTGATGAGCGACTCGTTGAATTTTGGATAGTATTACATTCTGATACCCTCGTTCTCCATAGCTGCCTGGAATCTAAGCAAATAAGCACTCAGTCACATGAGGCTCCACCCATTGACTCTAACCCAACCCCAACCAGATTGGTCACACATCTCCATGAGTGACATGCTCGGAGACATAGTTACTTGCGAGCAACTACCTTGCAGTCTGACAAGCAATGTTGAGAACCTCAGGCCCAGTACAACACTTCTGCTGGCAGCCGGGTACCCACACATGGAGGTACAAAAAAGTTCAAGTCCGGGAAGTAACATTGTACTAGGTAGTGCCCTGGAATAAGGCCACTACGAGCTGTAAGAGATCCCAGTTTCCCATACCACGAGCAAGTTTAAGCAGAACATGATGAAGCACGTTGAACCACATCGAAAGCACCTGCTAAGGAGATTGGCAAAAATGCTTCAAGAAACCTCATGAAAAGAATCTATCCTAATCAGTGCAGTTAACACAATGCCTGTGAGACACCACGACAGATCCTGGGCTCATTCAAGAAAGTGTCAAGGCACAAAGCCGAATCTGCTGTGGCAAAATGGCACAAAGATAACATCGACACTGGGGACGTCCGACACAGCTGAAGATGAAAAATGACACTAAAAACGCAACAGGGAATTCAAAAAAAAATTAATGAAAGGGGACGGACTGGCCTGTGAAGCACGATTCCGGCGCCAGGGGGTTATTCCCCTTCCTCTACCGGTTTGGCTTAGTAACGTAGGGATGTAGTCTTGTAAGCAGGCTTGCCAAGAAGATGGAATCTCACGTAGAGGACTCAATAAACTCACACATCCACTGGCCTCTCATTCATGCAGACACTCAAGCACTCAAGCCACGCTACGCCACGCCCATACACTATTGAGATGAAAATCCACCACCCGGTTTGCCACGACATTCCAGTTTAATAGTATTTTAGGCGTAATCTAATCTTAAGGCCAAATGGCGCATACATATACGTCAGCCAGATGTCGTTCCAGCATAACCATAGAGAGAAGCCACATCATCCAGTTCCATCCTAATCTGATTCTAAACTAGCTGTTAGAATAAGGCAGATCTATATTTAACCCTAAGCTGTGTCCAGCTCATCCTCATTACATAAAGCGTAAGTTCATCCAAGCTACATCCTACATCCGTTCGTCCAGGCAGAATAATCAGGTGAGGAGGAATCCCATCTCCACAAGCCCTTTTACTCAAATTGATAAAACTAAAAGAGTCACAATTGGTGGAAAAAATAACTACCATGGAGGCCATCGTGCTTATTATGGGTGAACTTCCCATGTCCATAGCAAACTAGCTACAAAAATTCTACCTAAAATGGAGTGAGAAGTAGAAGTGAGAAGAAGTAGGATGTTGCAAAGTTTACTGCACTGCCACTGAACAGAGTGTCATGGTTTTAGTCATGGTTATCTAGAATTACCTACTTCTAGTTAACTAGGACATTTTAGATATTTATATTTATATTTTGTGTGTTGGGACTTCATTTGGTCTCACATGCCAAGTGAGGTGTCGAGCCTCACTTGAGACATGGAGATAGGTTTTCCCCTTGTGAGTGTTGAGGAGGCTCATCTTCTTGTAGTTGAGCCTCCATGAGCTTCTCTCACCTCCATAGCTCTAGGTATTGAGAGGGAGTGTGTTGAGGGCTTTGTAGGGTGGATTCCTTTAGCAAAGGTGCCCTTGGCTTGACTTAGTTTATGTGATAGAGTGGAGTTCACTTGGAAGGACTAAGGCTTGTTCTTCATGTGATTGCTTCATGCTTTGAGAGCTTTCATTGTCTTCTACTTCTCTCATTTTTCATCTCTTATCACTACAAGAAGATCACCTTATGCTTGTGAGTGCGGAGTGTAAGGATTAGTTTTGCACTTGTATTTTAAAGAGGTTGAGAGCTAGGAGAATTTAGCTTTTGTATCACAAGGCTTGCAAGGGGTTGCAAGGAAAGGTGCTCGAGTATTGCATGCACCAAGGAGTTGGAGAGCTTGAGAAGAAAGCTCTTGAGTCACAAGATTTTGCAAGGATTGTAAGGAGGAAGTCTTGTGTGTGTGTGGAAGCATGGATTCTAGGGTTTGAGAATCCTTTGTATGCATTATGGAGTCGATGGTGTGCGCCATGGCTTGTGGAGAGTGACTAAAGGCTTGTTAGTGCTCATTTCACTATCAAGCTAGGGTTAAGCAAGTTCAAAGTGTGGATGTTGTGGAAGAGAAGCCAAGGAGCTATATATGCTTGGGTTTGAAGACAACAAGGGCAAGCACTTGGAGAGCACTAAGAAGCTCAAGAGGTTTTGAAAGGGAGCATGTGAAGAAATCTTCCAATTATGGTGGTGTGGAACCAAGCTTAGGGTGCCATATTGGAAGGGCTTGGAGAACATGTGGTGGGAAAACCTTGAAGGGAAATCATCATTCAATGTATGCATAGCTTCACCCTAACTATGTAATGTGACAAGAGGGGGAGGCAATACTTGGCTATTCATGCTCTTGGTAGTGCGAGCTTTGTGGTGGATAGTTGACCAAGCAAGTGGTGCATGTGTGGAGCATGCTCGCTTGAGTTTGTAAGTTCAAGTTTGAGAAGGGGAGCTCTTGAACTAGCAAGAGGTGAAGGCCTTTGATATCCATTTGTGTGTGAAGTGGAGAGGTGTTGATTCATGTTATGATAAAGGAGAGCAACACATAGGCCAAGAGGTCATGAAACATGCATTCAAATGACCACGGGGAGCACATGGATGATGGATTGGTGCAAGACCCCAAATGAGGCATATGGCGTGAGAGTGGGATCCAAGGCGGATTGCTTGGGAGCATTATTGTAAGTGACAAGCATTGCTCCTACACATTGAGATAATTTGTGTTGATTTGGAGCAATTGTCAAGTGATGAGGAGACAAATGCATGATTGCTCGGCAATGGAGATATGGTAGTTTGCAATCAAATCCCAAGGACTAAAAGGGGGATTGATTTGGTGGACAATGACTTGCAAGTTGAGTTGGACCACTCTTGGTTGCACATTGGGGTGGAAGAGAGCAAGAAGATGTCTCTTATGACCACCTAGAGACCATATTTTTGCTTGAGTAGAAGCATAGAAGTCAAGGACTTGCATTCTAGCTCTTCATTACAAACCCTAGTAGTGTATGCTCAGACTATACCTCTGTTAGTATACCAAACAAGAGCTTGTCCCTTTGACTATACCTATGTTGAGGTATCACCATATGTGAACCCTAATGTGAGACTATACCTCTGTTAGTATACCAAACAAGAGCTTGTCCATTTTACTATACCTCTATTGAGGTATCACCATATGTGAACCCTAATCAGCCAGACTATACCTCTGTTAGTATACCAAACAGGAGCTTGTCCCTTTTACTATACCTTTGTTGAGGTATCACCATATGTGGACCCTAATCAGCTCAGACTATACCTCTGTTAGTATACCAAACAGAACCCTCATTTTCAGACTATACCTCTGTAAAGGTATCATCAACATAAGGGACCCTAGCAACCTCAAACTTTACCTCTGTTAAGGTATCAACAGTGAAAGGACTTAAGTGAAATTTAAGGGCCTTTGGAGGATTGTTTGGAAGATATTTGAGGGCCCTTGGAGGAGTATTTGGAGGATCTTTGGGGTCCTTGGAGGACCCTTCGAGGAGCTTTGGTGGACAATGTTGAAGAGCTCTTGAAGGATTGATTGAGGGATATTGAAGGATACTTGCCACGGCCATACAAGCGAGTGGATAGAGACAGGAGGGAGAGTGGTGGGATGAGAGCATTCTGGGGTTAGGAATTGCTTTAGTTTCTCTTCTCCATAGTCTTTCACCCTCTCTGTAGGCCAAAAACTTTCCGTAGGTGGAGGCAAGAGTCAGTCCGGGTTTGGGCTGGGGTGTCATTGCAAGAGCGACACTGTGGAGTGTTTTTGGTGTGGGGGAGTTGCTGTCTTGATTTTCTTGTGTTTGGATCCCCTCCACACCTGCATGCTTGACTGTGTGTCATGTTAGCTTTGTGTGGGCGCTTGTTTTCATAGGAGGTTGGTCCGGATTTGATCACCGGCCAATCCTAGAGTATGCTGTCAGTGGTGAGGTTGGAGTGATGACCAGCAAGACCACCAGTGTTTCTTCTATGGTGAGGCTGGGTTGATGACCAGCAGACCATAGGAGTGCTTGCGGTGGATGCAGGTGCAGGTACAGGTCTACGTTAGAAACCTATTATTCCTGCTTGAACCAGTAGCCGCAACAAGTTCTTTACCCGGTTACCTTGTAGAAAGTGGGGATTAGAGACAGGTTGACAACCGGTTGGGTTGTGAGTTTTCATCACGGAGGTGCCACCAGCTGCTGAGGGGAGTGCCGGTACAAGCACCAGCGATACTAGTGGATACACAAGACAAGGTGTGCGGTTTAGGCCACTTTCACCTTCAATGTCTTCTGAGGAAGGTTCAGACTCGGAGTCAAGAGGATTCTCGCCGAGGGTGCAAGTCATTTCCGTGCCATTGTTGTGGGACACGATGGAGGAGATGTATGGAGCTACCAAGGGGCCACGTAGGTACTCTGGAGCTGTGGGCACCATCGAGCTTGATGACTTTATACAAGAGTTTGACAGTTGGTGTGATTTGCAACAAATGCGCAATCCACAACTGTTTACGCCCTTTATAGGAAGGGGCTATTCCAGCACCTTGAGGGGCCGCCCATGGATGATTACCATGAATTTTGGCGGAGACATGCGGTGAAGAATGAGGAGTGGCGAGAGTATTGGTCACCTAACTATGTCTCAATCACTAGAGGCACAAGGGCAGCGGTGACACCAACAGCTACACAAACATCTCCAACTACAAGCACTAGTAGTGGAACAAGTAGTGCCGGCACTTCTGCAAGTGGTACCAGTTCAAAAGGTGCTACTACTTCTCCTACCACAATTACAACACATGTGCCTAGATTCAACCTGGTGGTGGAGTTCTTCCAGGAGTTGTGGAGGAACTACCAAGGTATACGGACAGAGAAGCTGCGAAGTTTGCAAGACTTCCAGCGCAAATCCAGTGAGAGCTTGCGAGAGGCCTACACTCGTATGAGGCGCTTGATAAGTGTGACCCAAGGGGTTACTGAAGCTCAGGCAGTCCAGTTCTGGTATGGAATTTTGGACAAGGAGCTCAAGAGAAGGGTGCGGGATGCAACCCTGTTACAAGCGGCCCAACCCACATTAGCGGATGTGTTTCTGCTGGCTGAGCGGATTGAGCTCAACATGGTGGAGGAGCGAGTTGTTACCATTGGATTTGGCAAGGACATGCCTGCACGAGGTGCAGCTGCCAGCCAATAGGTACAAGGGACTGCCCAACAGCGTGGTCAGGGGGACAAGGTTGCCCAACCCAAGTTCCATGGAGCTTACAGGGGACCTCAGCTGCAGAGGCCCATGGCATCTTTTGCAGGCCAACAGCAACCAGGGGTGATATGTTGGACATGTGGAGGACCCCATGTCAAGAGAGATTGCCCAGAGAGTGGCAGAAGGCCGGCACAAGCACAGCCTGCACAGTTGCAGTGTGGGCATTGTGGTAAGTATGGGCATGGAGATGCCCAGTGTTATGACTTGTACCCTGAGTTGCGCCCAGGCCAGTTCCAAGGGAACAATGGTGGTCGGGGGCGAGGTGGACCAGCCCAGAGAGGACAAGGTGGTCGGGCACAAGGTGCAAGCCAAGGGCAAGCTCAACATGGCCAAGGACGCGGAGGTCAGGGTGTTGACCAATACATGGCCAACCGGCTTCAGCAGCTAGAGCAGAGGCTCGCTGCCATGGCTACAGCTCAAGTGGTATCGGCTCCCAGGCGGGATGGTCCACCTCCTGCTCCTGAGGGAGGAGATATGGGAGGCATGGGATTCATGTGCGGAGCAGCACTACCACTAGTGCAGGTGGAGTCTGCTACAGCCGTGAATCGAGGAGCAGCACGAGTTCCTAAGCCACGAGGTGCAAAGGTGGAATTGGATCCACAGCGTGGGGAGGCAAGCCGTCAGGCGAGGCTTCCTCAGTCATTCACATTGGCGGAGACAGTGTCGACGCCATCCATGGCACCTAGTTCTCGCCCGACTGTTACCGAGGCGGAGGTTACTATGCCATTGGGGAGAGCTACACGTGCAGCACTGACACCTGCTACCAAGGCTAGTGCAGCCGGTGTGTTATTGGGGGCAGCCACCTCTGTGTGTCATGCCCCACTGTTCTCGGCAACCATGATTGCGACGCCGGGGGTAAGACCAGCTGCAGTGTTCAGACTAGCAGCAACACTCTGCGAGAGTGGGGAGGTCACTTCATCTTCTGCGGAGTTACTGGAAGGTGTAGTGGCAGAGGGATCCTCGGATTTGAGGGTCAAGACTGCCACGGCTGCGCCATGGCAAGCTGCAGCTGCCAGGTCGACGGAGCTGCCAGCTAGGCCAGCCTTTGAGTGCGCCATGGTGACACCTGGAGTTGTCTTGTTAGACAACCAAGGAGGCATTTTCACAGGCAAGAAGTACCGGCCATTGCGGGTCTTGTTGGACTCAGGAGCTCAGCCACTGATGTTGGGCAGAGCTGCTATTGCAGGTTTGGGCCTCATGGAGGCGGATATGGAGCCTTGTCCTTTCCAGATACAGACATCTTTGGGAGGATCAGAGCAGGCTCGGGGCATAACACGGCGTGAGTTGGCCATTGGACTACAACCAGATCATCCTGTATATGGCTCAGTGATGCGAGCCAAGGCCATTGTGACAGACGCGGTCTCTTACGATGTCCTTGTTGGTGGGGCAGTGTTATATCCCATGGGTTTCATCCTGGACTTTTGGGAGGAGTCAGCATCCTACAGGCCTGGATGGCAGTCAGGGGATGGTCGTCGTGCACAGCTCCCTGTGACATTCATTGGGGGTATTGCGGCTGCACAGCGGGGCAAGCTGCCAACACTAGCCGCCTTTACAGCTGCAGTTAGTTGGCCTGGAAAGTTGCTGGAAGGCAATGCCGATGCAGAGGATGTGCCACCTCCAGCAGAGCAGGATGACATGCATGGTACGGCGGAGTTGTCTGCCATGGTTGCTCACACTCCATTATGGGGTACGAGCAAGGATTTGCAGCAGGCTGCTGATGGACGGGTACAACAAGCCTGGGTAGAGGCCTTCGTACCGTCAGGAGAAGAGGAGAGTGCGGTGATTGCACCAGGACCACCTCAGTTGTCGTCATTGGACACCACACCTCTTGTGTGGCAGTGCCCGGATGAAGGCATATGCCTTCTGGACTTGTTTGGCGGGATCAGCACTGGATTGGCTGCAGTACTGCAGGCAGGTGTACGAGTTCGACGTTACCTGTATGTGGAGAGGGATGAGACTGCACGACGCGTCTCACTGCGCCATGTTGCTCAGTTGGTACAGCAGTACCCTGATTTGTTGCCAGTGTCTGCAGTTCGTGGATACCAACAAGCCTTGCCAGCAGACATTTCGTTGCTGGGGGCGCAGGATTTGGAGCGGGTTAGCTCCATTGATTTAGTAGTGGCAGGTTGGCCCTGCCAAGGGCATTCATCAGCCGGGCATGACAATGGATTGCGAGACTCGAAGACGGGTCTGTTTTGGGAGATGGTGCGGATTTTGCGCCACTTGCAGCTTCATCAAGCTGTATCTCCAGCATACATCTTGGAGAATGTGCCACTGATGGGTGATTCTCGGGCGGGTGATGGCCAGTGTGCATCAAGTCCAGTCGTGGCTTGGGTCAGCAGTGTTGCTGGATGCAGCTGCAGTGGGGTCATGGGCTCATCGTCCACGGCTATGGTGGACTAACTTGATGTCACACCACACTGCTCAAGCGTGCATTTGATGGGGTGCAGCGGCCAGCACACCTCACAGTGGATAGCATTTTGGACACAGGAGGCAGTTCAACGTGTGAGACACGATGACCGTTCGCCTTTGGCAGTGGTCAACAGGGTGGGTCAACCACGAGCAACATTACCTACACTGCTCAGCTTCCCAGGATCCCATGCTTTTCGGGATGGTGGACCTGGCCTCTTGTGGGATAGCCAGTTGCAACAATTAGTGGAGCCCAATGCTGACGAGCGCGAGCGGGCGATGGATTTTACCACAGGTACCATCTCTTTCTGAGGCATCACGTCGTCAGGTGTTGGGGCAAGCAATGGATCTCAATTGCTTGACCTGGATTATCAGCTTGGCTATGGCTGAGCAGCGCAGAGTACGGAGTACACTTCCCTTCATGGTCTCCCTGCCTACCGAGACGGTACAGGCAGCGAGTGGGGGCGAGCAGGTGAGGACCACGAGGTGCAGGCCGCATCCATGGCACACGTGGGAGGTGCTCGAGGTTCAGAAGGAGTTGGCAGCCAAGGCGGCGGTGATGGATCAGGTTGGGGATTTTTCTCGGATTGAGGAGGTCCTCAAGGATGGGATGATGGGGCAGGATGAGACATTGTCACTGACAGAGGAGGCAGTGGTCACTGCTCAAGAGGTTGCAGCATAGCAACCACGGGACGCGTCTTCTACCTCTAAGCCTGCTGGACTCAAGGTTGCAGTCACGGAGGACAACTGGGAGCCTGATGTTGGACCTATAGTCACCGGAGGAGAGAGACGACGTATACGGCGGTTCTTGAGGGCTTACAGGAACTGCTTTGCCTTCAGTTTGAAGGGTCAAGAGATTCGCATTGAATTGGCTACTGACACGCCAATCTTTCGGAGACCCTATAGATACAGTGACATGGAGAGGTCCTTGATTCAGATGAGAACTCAGGACCTTTGGGAGGCTGGTTTGGTGGAGCTATCTAGGGGAGAGTATGCTTCAGCCACAGTGATGCCAGCCAAGAAGGATGTCTTTGGCAATTGGACGGAGAGACGTATGTGCGGTGATTACCGGCCTGTAAATCGTCAGACCAAGTCCGATAGGTATGCCATGCCAACACCAGAGGAGATCTTTGATGCCATTGGGCATGCCAAGGTCTTTAGCACGTTGGATTTACGATCCGGATATAACCAGTTGCCGATCAAGGAGGCGGATAAGCAAAAGACGACATTCTGGGGGATCAATGAGCATGGGAAGGATTGCCTATACCAGTGGCGGTTCTTACCATTTGGGCTTAAGAACGCTCCGGCAGAGTTTCAGAGAGTCATGGACAGGATTCTAGCAGGGGTGGAGTTTTCTCGGTGCTACATAGATGACATCATCATCTTTAGTGCTACAGTGGAAAAGCATGAGAGACACCTTCAGGGGGTATTTGAGCGCTTGAGGGCGCACGGATTGAAGTTACATCCGGGAAAGTGCAAGTTTTTCCACAACCAGATTGAGTATCTGGGTCACATGATATATCCTGGAGGATTGGGGGTACAGCAGACTAAGGTAGAGTCCATTGCACAGGTTCCATGCCCCACGGATGTGAGCCGAGTTCGAGCTTTCATGGGATTAACAAACTATTATAGACGGTTTGTTAAGGGATTTAGTGCCATTGCAAAGGCTCTAACCAAGCTAACCAAGGTGGACCAGGAGTGGCAGTGGGAAGATGAGCAAGAACAAGCTTTTCAAGAGCTCAAGGCGAGGTTGACCTCGGCGCCCATCTTGAGACGACCTATCAGGGGGCGTCCTTTTCAGCTGCATACAGATTGGAGCATGCTGGGGCTTGGAGCGGTGCTCACACAGGTGGATGATGAGGGAAGAGAGTTCATAGTGGCTTATGCTAGCCGCTCGAACAACGTTGCAGAGTCTAAGTATAGCTCATATGAGGAAGAATGCTTAGCTGCAGTGTGGGCCGTGGCACACTTCAGGTGCTATCTATACGGCAATCTCTTCACCCTTGTCACGGATCACCAACCACTCAAGTGGTTGATGGAGTCAGACAAGCTTACGGGGAAGCTTGCACGGTGGGCACTCATCCTTCAAGAGTATGACTTTTAGGTGGTGCATCGACCGGGTTTGGTCAATCGCAATGCAGATGGGTTGAGTCGCAATCCATGCACGAGCCAGCAGGATGACACTGGAGCTCGGTGGCATGGTAAGACGGACGAGGAGATGGTGCCCGGATGGCATGCATCTGCATTTCTGTGTATCTTGGCAGCGGAAGACCAAGTTGGACCTGCAACAGGGATGACTGTAGATCAAGTGTCTGAGGACCGTGAGGCCAGCAATGAGCAAGGTGGCGCTAAAGATATACATGAGGATTCAGTTGTGTTGGACTACCTCCGCACTGGAGACACTGCAGCCACTGTGACTGCCAAGGAGAGGGATCGGATCCTACAACGAGCCAAGAGGTTCAAGTGGGAGGGGACACACCTGCTCCGAGTGTGGGAGGATGGTCGAGTGAGGATTGTGCCTCACCCAACACAGCGGGCATGGTTAGTGCGGCATGCCCATGAGGAGTTGGGGTATTTTGGGGTGCAACGCACTCATAGTCTACTGCAGGGGCAGTATTGGTGGCGTGGTATGCACACAGAGGTGCAACAATTTGTGGCTAGGTGCATGGTGTGTGACAAGGTGCGTGCTTCATTCAACGCCCCTACTCCACAATTGTACCCTCTTCCGATCATGGGATTGGGCTACAGGTGGAGTCTTGACTTCGCAGGGCCGTTGCCACTGACCATGCGCCACAACAAGTACATGTTGGTGATGGTGGAGCACTTCTCCAAGTGGATTGAATTGGTTCCATTGCCTGATAAGGCTAGTGAGGGAGCTGCGTATGCATTCTTGGATTGTGTGCTTAGCCGATTCGGTGCTCCAGCTGAGGTACTCACGGACCAAGGGAGAGAGTTCTTGGGGGAGTTTCAGGCTTTGTGTGACAAGGCCTTGATAGACCACCGCACCACTTCTCGGGATCATCCTGAGGCCGATGGCTTTGCAGAGAGAGTTGTTCAGACAGTAAAGAGGGGTTTGCGCAAGTATGGCTTGCAGAAGGGACACCTAGGAGATTGGGACCTTCAGTTACCCTGGTTAGCCATGGGCTATAGGTTCAGCAAGCAAGCATCACTTGCCTCCTTCTCACTATACTTTCTTCTCTTTGGCCGAGAGCCGGATTTGCCTACATCCATTCGCAGAGAAACTGCTACAGTTCTTAACCTTGTCGATCCGGACGTGTGGGCACGTGCATGTGAGCAGCGTGCAGAGTTGTTCAAGAAAGTCATGCCCGTGGCTTTCGAGAACCTTGCCATTGCACAACATCGTGATACGTTGAGGTATGCTACCATACGTGGTGGGGGCTATCGTCCTGGGGTTCGGAGATTCAACCCTGGTGACTATGTTTATCTGCAGCAGACTGCTCCTACGACCTTGGATGTGACTGTAGGACATACTATTTTGAGGGTTCGAGAGGTGTTGCCCTCAGGAGTCCTGATCTTGGAGGGTCGGGATGGCATGATTTGGAAGGACCATGTGCGTAATTGCGCGCCAAGTCACCTTCCAAATATTGATGGAAGGGTTGACCCAAACCTGGCAGTGGTACCTGCAAATTTGAGGTGCATGTTGTGTGGGTCTGCTAGAGGGGCAGCCACCATGCTGGTGTGTGATCAATGCTCTAGAGGTTGGCATATGGGATGCTTGACTCCACCTCTTGAGATGGTTCCTGATGGGGATTGGTTATGTCCGCATTGCATTGGATAGTGGGAGTGGATACAACCATGGAAGGCTAACAAGAAATGCAAGGCCAAGCTACTAGGAGACCAACACACGAGATCCTGACTCAAGTTCACAGATTGCAAGACGGCAACTAACGATGGGGTTGCTCTTGTACCCGGCCTCTTGGTCTATAGAGTTTGAGTACAATAGGGACAGTGATAGAGGACTTAGTACGGCTGTGGCTATTACATCTTGTAGCTATCTGGAGTTAGAGGGACCTAACCACCAGCTAGGGGGGCGATTGTGGTATAGGATTGTGTGCTTAGATTGTGTGGTGGACAACGATGTATATTGTGGCACGATGCTTAGGTGCACGACAGCTGTCATGGTTTTAGTCATGGTTATCTAGAATTACCTACTTCTAGTTAACTAAGACATTTTAGATATTTATATTTATATTTTGTGTGTTGGGACTTCATTTGGTCTCACATGCCAAGTGAGGTGTCGAGCCTCACTTGAGACATGGAGATAGGTTTTCCCCTTGCGAGTGTTGAGGAGGCTCATCTTCTTGTAGTTGAGCCTCCATGAGCTTCTCTCACCTCCATAGCTCTAGGTATTGAGAGGGAGTGTGTTGAGGGCTTTGTAGGGTGGATTCCTTTAGCAAATGTGCCCTTGGCTTGACTTAGTTTATGTGATAGAGTGGATTTCACTTGGAAGGACTAGGGATTATTCTTCATGTGATTGCTTCATGTTTTGAGAGCTTTCATTGTCTTCTACTTCTCTCATTTCTCATCTCTTATCATTGTGGTATAGCTTTTTAGGATTGTGTGCTTAGATTGTGTGGTGGACAGCGATGTATGTTGTGGCACGATGCTTAGGTGCACGACAAGAGAACTACCGAACTGCCTAAGCCTAAGGGAAACTGAGATGTTGCCAGATGAAGAGGCCAGAACAAGAACAAACATTCCATAGCTAGAATCTCAGCTGGGCTTCTGAACTTGGTGTCGAGAGCCTTCTTGTGACGTCAGATGAAGTCTTTATCCTCCCCCTCACCAGGAGACTTCCCAAGTAGTGGGGATGGTGCTTTGCCATTGAGTAAACGCACGATGGGAAGACATGTGCTGAGTATGTTATTTTTGCCCCAAGACTACTGAAAATCCTAGATGAGCTTCTTCCCGCGTTGTTGTGAAGTTTTGGAAACAATTGCACACATAGTGCCCCAAGCTTTCATCCCCTCAATAAGCAGGTCATGATAAATGTTAAACAGAATGGACTTGCCCCTGGGTGAAATCCCCTCATAAAACCAAGCACATCTAGCCTTCCACAAATTCCACAAAGTATAAGCCCTAAGATAGGGCCATACTGGGCAAGAGCAGAATATGTGATGAGGAAGAAAATTCACAAGTAACAAGGAGGGTGGGGAGGGGTAAAGGCAGACTACACTGACTCAAAAGCGGCAGATGTGCCCTCCACTGAAAGTCCATGAGAAAAAATTAATTAAAGATATTTGTTCAAATATATTTTTATCTTCATATGTAATGGTATACTAATCATATTTAGTAAATGGTCTCATCCCAAATATTTGAGATATTTTTTATTTTATATATATATATATTCTTATTTAGAAATAATAGCTACTTATTATTATCTTGTAGTTTATGAAATTTGTCCATATAACAATAAGCTCCTAGAGACAATAACAATATATATATTCTTAGCAAAGATCTCCACCCAAATATGAATTTTTCAAAATGTTATGGACAAATCGTCATTTTGCGGGTTTTTTTGGTACAAAAGAGTGCATAGTGTCTTGATGGATGGATAGAATTGTTCACAAATTTATATTTGTGTCTATTCAAACATTGTAACACTATTTTAATTAAGTCTGGACTTTTGGCTTAAATCCGGACTAAACTTAATATATATTTGCATTAAAATGAATTGAAATATTAATAATATCATGGTGTAATGTGTGATTGAACTTTGTGAAATTTCAGGTGATGTCATACTTGTTTCAAAATGTGTCATATAAGAGGTCCATTTGACATTGAAGTGCTCAATGTGAAGTAGCAGTATTGAACAATTCATTGAACGTCCACTTGGAAGTCGAATAAAGTAATATTGCATTGCAGGATCACGATAAACAAATGGGTGCATCGAACATGGGCCAGACTCCTACTCTACCATACTCTATACAACTTGCTAGTAATTTTATTGATTGAATCTTCATATGAAGCACAATGTTCACATACCACCCCATTGGAATGAATCATGTTTTGGATGTGACAAGGGCAGTAAAATATTAGAATAGCATGAAACATTCGGAAGAGGTACTAGGGTAGTACAATAAGGTTTGGGGTGTAACTAGAGAGAAGTGTAATAAGGTTTGGGTTTACAGTAAGGGTAAGGATTTAGGGTACAAAAAGACAAACAAATATGATGGACTCACACTCGGTAGAATTAAGAAATGGTTGAGGAATTTGATATCCCTGTAATCATTCTATCATACATTATCCAACAAAAGAAAATATTAAAAGAGCATGAAACATTGAGAAGAGGTAACATGGTAGTACAATAAGGTTTGGAGTGTAACTAGGGTAGTACACTAAAGTTATTGGTATATGGTAAGATTAATGGTTTAGGGGTGATGGTAAAGGTAGGGTTTTCGGTTTGGGTTTAAGAACACTATTGGACAAACAAATATGGAAAACTCACAGTCGCTAGAACTTGGTGTGTGTTAGTAGGATAAAAAATAAATAAATAAATGGAGAAACAAATATTATAGAAGAGTCATTGGGCCGAAGAAGTATTTAGATTGAGGATTCGTCCTTGGAACCTGGTATTAAAATACATATGGTTATGGTATGGATACTTCATTCCCATTTGCAGGGGAAGGGTAAGGGTTTAGACGTAACAATGGCGTAGGGTTTTGTTTAGGGTTCCCGACAAGGGTTTAGGGTTTGGGTTGAAGGCAGAAATGGTGAGCATACATGGCGGAAGACTCGCACTCACTACAACTTAGTGTTGTAGTAAGGTAGTGCTAAGCAAAATAAAAATGAAGAACCTAATATTATGGAAGTGTAGTCATTGCATCGGACAAGTATTTAAATGAAAGACTCGTCCTTGGAACCTGGTATTAAGATACATAGAAAGCAAAGTTCGATAAAAAAATGTAAGTGCATGTCAATCCAAACCGAAGGCAAAACCTTGTGCAAGGTGAAGGGCGAAGAGATTTGAATAACCATAAATAGTTATGGTTATGGTATGGATACTTCATTCCTATTTGCAGGGGAAGGGTAAGGGTTTAGACGTAACAATGGCGTAGGGTTTTGCTTCGGGTTCTTGACGAGGGTTTAGGGCTTGGGTTGAAGGTAGAAATGGTGAGCATACATGCCGGAAGACTCGCACTCGCTACAACTTAGTGTGTTAGTAGGGTACATAATGAAAATTTGGATATATTGAAGAGATTTGGATAACCAAAATGGTTATGGTTATGGTATGGATAGTTGATTCCCATTTGCAAAGGGAAAGGAAAGGATTCTGGGGTATTGGGTTAAGGGTAAATGTTTAGGGTTTTATAGTAAGGGTTTAGGGTAAGGGTATAGGATTTTTGTTTAAGTTACTAAATAGACAAACACTTATGGAAAACTCCAGACTTCGTTAGAACTTAGTGTTGTTAGTAGGGTACTAGTAAGCAAACAAAAAATGAATAACCTAATATTATGGACAAGTATTTAAATGAAAGACTCGTCGTTGGAACCTGGACCTATTAAGATGTAACATAGAAAGCAAACTGTAACATGCCTAAATGCATGTCAGTCCAAAACAAAGGAAAAAGCTAGCGCAAATGTAAAGGGAGAAGACATTTCAATAACCATAATGGTTATGGTTTTGGCTATGGTTATGATATGAATAGTTCATGGGCCATTTGCAGAAAAGGGTAAAGGTTAGGGGGAATGCTAACATAAAAAGCAAGGTATTATAAAAAAGGTATGTCAATCCAAAATCCTAAATTGTCAAAAAAAAAAAAGTACACACTATGAGATTTGGAAAGAAAATAGCGTTATATAACGACTTTTGGGAAGCGCCTGGATCTCATGGGAGAAAATGGATTTGAAGAAAACATGAGAGAGGATAAAAAGTTAGACCACCAAATAAAAACTAAGAGAAATGAAAATTGCTCAAAATTTGAACAACGGAAAAGGACATGTGAAATTCCCTCTTAAACTAGGGCCAAAGATGAGAAGTATGAAAATGAAATGAAATGAAATGAAAATTTGGTGCAGAAAAGTCGTAGAGCTTAGAGAGAAAATGGAGGAAAACCTCAGAGAAAAACTTCAAGACTGGCAAATTGAAAAGTATGTCAACAACGATTGAGTAAGGCTCATCCTAGTGGGAGACTTCAGTGGGAGACTTGGTTATGCGAAAAACAAGTCTAATGTTTCAGAGAATGACTGGAAATGGGCTATTTTCTTTCGTTGTTAAAAACCTCTTTGACTGAATTTGAAGACTCCAGTGGTCGTGCCCGCCATTTTTGTTCTTGTGATCTATATGTTATGTAGGCGAAACTCCCCCACAAGGTTTTCTTTGTTGACCATAACGTACAGCAGGCCAGAATCCAGCACACCAGAAACAAAGGACGAGAATGTCCACAGGACATTTAAGGTTCAGTGCGACATAAGAAGATAACAAAAATGATCCCCCAACGCAAACAAGAAGGGCCATATAAAGAAGAAAAAATTTATTTCTTAAATCGAAATACTGGAGTTGACCTCAACAATATGTCCTTGGTCTAGAACTCGCTTGCACGACTCATTTTTTGACTGATGATTAGCCTCCTCCAAATTAGCGCGCGCCTTCACTGCTTCGGCGGCAGTAATTCTCTTAGTGCTATTCCGTGTCGTATTTTTTCGTGGAAGCATTGTCCACACAACATTGTTCATGTGGATCCATTGAGGAGGATCTGACGAGTTATACTCCCAAAATTTTGACCAACAGTCCCTGTACCTTTCCAAGTCTGTTAGGTTACCACCTTTTCTCGATCTCCACCACTCCACCTTCACCTTCTTAAAATTAGGATCCTCCCTTTCGCGGATCACGTCAGATATTGCCACCCCCCATCCAGACCGGGCACGTACTTGGGTCATGAGGGCGAACAAGCACAAAAAACCCTTTCTCAATATCCTTGAACGGATTTAAGGATATTCTTGGTCGCTCCCACCTCGGGCCACAGTAAGGTTCTAGGATTTCATCCTCTTCTTCCACATCTGGCACTATATGTGGATGGATTCCATCTCTGAGATGATTGTTGGACCAATTTGTTTTCGGCTAGAATCCCTCAAGAAGATAAATACGCTCGAGAGCTTCTGGAATTGGCTTATCCAGCTCGGCGAGAATGTTTCCCCAGTACTGGTCGTATTGTTCCATTCGACATTCCTGTATTTTTTTATTCTATTCTTAATGAATGACTGTTTTTCGGAGGAGTCGTCCCCGACTCCCCAGTTAGGTCTCCTTGGAACGACGTCTGGGTCTCCTTCAGGGAGCTTGGGAGTCCCGTCAAGATTGGACTTCCACATCTTCACGCTATAGTTTGTTGGAAGCCAATCCGAATCAGTAGCAGACTTCTTGTACTTCATGACGGGCCAACCCTCCGCATCCTTAAAAAAGCGGAAGACGTGCATCTCCGAAATCCCGACCAACGCCTCCTTTCCATCCAGAATACAGCCCTTGACAAAATTCTTGAAGTCGGGAACCTCCTGAATAATCTGTGGAATGAACTGCAGATCTTGCAAGGTCATAAAAGACCTCATCAAATCCGAAAGAATATAGGTGATTCGTTCCTTTAGCTTCTTCAAAAGGTAGCTGAAGAACCCGTCGATGTCCTCATGGGTGTGTCCGACCATTATGAACCCTAGCTGGATTTTTTCACAAACATCTTTGGCGGTCAGGAGGGATAGAAAAACAATCATCCATCTGTTCTTATTGTCCTTCGCGGAGTTGTCCATTTGCAAGTACAGTCTTCTCGGAAGTGGACGAGCACCACGTTTGTCTTCCGGCCTGCAGGGTTTAAGAGCATCCAAACATCTCGATTTACCACTTAAAAGTGATTCGAAAAACTCGTTTTGAAGTCGGTAATCGAAAATGTTCCTAGACTCGCGACAGGTTGGCTTCTCCAGTTGGTGCAGGCAACGTGCCAAAGAACCAATTGTAAAGTTTGAATTTCATTTCCAGAACTCAAGAGAATACTGACCGTAAGCTCCATCACCGTGTCCGTGCGTGACCATTCCCGTTAGTGAAATTGGAAGCTGACTCAATCCAGAAATCATCTTGTTTGAAGTCTGGAGTCTTGGAACAGCTGTTTTCCTATTATCCATTTTGTCGTGAATAATACAGAGAAACTCTTCCGGAATCATAACAAACTCATTCCTCTAGCTATGGTACAATCTCCTGCACGACTCTTGGTGCCTCAAATGTTTATCAAGCGCTCGTTTGTGTGTCACCTGTTCCGCACTTCTCTTAACAAACTTTCTGATCGGATCCTTTAACATCTCACACTCCGTGTACTTCGCAAATGTGCTCCCAGTTTTACGAACCTCCACGTTAGGAAATATCCGACTCCGGATGTGGCTAACAGCCGACTGCGAGACTCTTTCCAACCCGAAAAGTTTGTTGGTCTATTACAATAAGGCAGGGTCAGGAAAGGAACGTCCACTGGACAGTGGAGGTTCATGAAACTAGAACCAAAGTCGAAAGAGACAAAATCGAAGGGAGGATCATCCACATTGAATCAGAAAAAACTTCCAAGAAAGAAATTGAAGAATGGAGATTTCATACCTCGTTGGACTCGTCTCGTATTCGCTTCCAGTTCATTTCAGGTGGTAAGACTCTCAAAATATCTCTCTTTCCCTCCCCAATGCATCTTGTCTTATGGGGCATGAGGTCAATATTTCCGTTGATAATGGACATAATGTTACCCTCTGCTTGAAGCGTCCGTGGGCGTGGCCTCTTCACTCCACGGTTCTCATGGAGACTTGACAAACCAACCCTGTTTACTCAACTTTTTGTACTCCATGTATGTGGACCTGCCAATTCCATGAATTGTCCACCAAGCAGTCTCACAAACATCTACACCCTCAATCGTAACGTATGCCCTGCGAGAGGTCCCTTCCAGCATGTGAAGTCGTTTTGAAACATTTAGTCCATGTTCTTTCCTCTCATCGAAAGTGGATCCCCAAAACGAAGTACGGATAGCCAAGATTTTTCGCCAATCGAAATATTGACAGCAGTAAAGTCTGCAGCAAGGTTTGCTACTTATGGACCGGACTTCTTCCAGAGTAAGATTCTTCATTCTTTTTTTGGAATGCTCCAAATCTCGATCCCTCTTCTTCCTCGTAAAATGCCGATACGTCGCTTTCTTCACACCTGCCTCGTGATCTTCGTACAAGATACTGTTAGAAGATCTAATAAAATTCTCCAGATCATTTGAGAGTAGTCTCCCACTTTCCAAAAGTCGTGTTTTTATTAAAGGCCATTTTACAAGAGACATCAAAGATCCAGATCCTCCAGAAAGTATTTTGGTGACAAGAACTCCAACATTGTCCTCTCCCAGTTTGTCATTGAGGATCACCTCGTCCGGATTGCAGGTTTGAATCCTCCCCTCGAACAATGCACCCCCATCATCACCCAAACAGTACGCACTACGAGTTTCTCCAGTTGTTTCTTCCGAGTCCTCCGCTCGGATTCCCGGAACTCTTCGATGGTCTGTGGTTTGATTCATCCTCGTCGACGTCAAAATTTTCGGCAGTATACCTTGTCTCCGGCATAAAGTCAGGATTCATGTCAAGCCCTCCTTGATACTCATTATTCTCCGCATGAACTTCGCCAACATTCCACACCACCGGGGTCCCAATGGCCTCCTTCAAGGTGTCAGCATCCATATGTCCATAAGGAAGAGGACATAATGAGTGTGCTTCATCATAGGAGATGAGAACCACTGAAATAGTTGAGGAAGATAATTGGCGTCCATGACAGGTCCCAACCCCGGAGACATTAAGGCAGTCCCCAGTTGCTACTAGAGATGAAGACCCGGAGGCAGAAGTATGCTACAGTGGCTCACTTTGCGAAATTTTTGTCTAGTCTAAACTAGTCTATTTTTCATTTAAATCTATTTTCATAGGAACTTTAAATTAGTTGTTGCAATTTATTTTTGTTGTCAACTCAATTTGAGATTACCCAAAAATTGGTTTCCAAACAAAGCTGTTGTGTTTTGAAGATGAAAAATCAGAGTAAGATTAGAGTAGACTGGACAAAAGTGAGCCACTGTAGCATGCTTCTGCCCCCGGGAAGAGTAAGAAACACTCTTTGATCCGTCTCTAAGCTCATGATCACCGGAACCTCCACTGCTCACGCGAGGCTCAAGAAACTGAAAACCCCTCCGTGACGACCTTACTCACAGTAATAAGCAGTATGAGTTTGACGTATCCCGGGGACTGTTCACTATCTCATACAAAAATGTCATTATCTGAATCAGACTGAAGATTGCACTCATCACTTTCATCTTTCTCTTCCTCTGTTTCCTCCGTTGTCTCCCGTCGAATAACTCCCTCGAACATTGATTCGTCAGTGCCCGGATTTATGAAGGTTTGCAAGTCAGAGCCCACATCTGATATTTGATTATCAGATCTCTTCTTGATGGTTTTTGTTTTCGATACAACAAGTGATGCGTCTTGGTTTTCTGCTTCGTTGATGTTTACTGGATTCTGTCTCTTTGGCCTCTTATAGATGTCGACGACAGTCTCAGAACCATCTTTGGCCACCATGTGCACTCTTACGCACCTTTTTTTTATACTGACAGAACAGAAAATCAACGCAGGGGAGGCACCGACATAAGTCTATCTCAAAACATCCTTATGTTGTGCCTTGGCATAGTAGCACGCATGAACCTCCACTGGGCAGGCGAGGTTCGTGTGGTTTGTCCTGCCGGAGTTTATGGAGGTCTACTAGAGATCTAGTGGTCTACGGAGACTAGTCTACTAGAGTAGCCTAGGCCCGAAGAAAAACCCGTTTGCAAATATCGGAAATTCGAAAAATCAATCGCAAAAAACCATGATCCTAACCTGCCATAACACTAATCCATAACCCTAATAATCCAGCAGCACTAGTAAACCAGGACCACAAACCACCCTTACAAACCACCATACAAACCACCAGCAGAGAAGCATCAATGCATTGAAACACCTAAACAGCTTTAATCAATTCAAACTAATTAAAACAGCTTTGGAACCAATGAATTGAAATGAGATGCTCCGCATCAGACAAGACAACACACTCACAAAACGTGACATGCAAGAAACAAATGGTGCTCTATAACCTCTGGAACGAAAGCGAGTGAGGAAACAGATGCAAACCAACAGCGACGTGGGCGATGCTAACCAACAAAAGCAACAGCAAAACAAAAAGAAAAGCAAATCAATAAACTGAACAAACTGAAACAACATAAGAACAACAAACCAACATATCAAAACAAGCCAAAGCGAGCCAGAGAGAATGACATCAAACCAGATATAAACTGTAAATGAGAACATTACCTGCTGGATGCCTGAGCCATTTCGGTGCCCCTGTTGCTGACCTGACGCTCCGCTCCACTCTCCCTTACGCTCTGCTTCCCTCCCGTCTCCTGTCTGCACTTGAATCCGCTGTCTTCTTGCTTTCCTCCACTGCACTCTCACGCTGCACTGAACTGCACACTCTCTTCTCTCTACTCTCACGGCACCTTACACAACATGCTCTCTGCTCTTCACGCTCTCCATTATTCAAAACTCTCTCTTTTCTAGCGCTAGTCTGTCTTAGCACTTCCGTGTACACAATGGAGTGCCGAAAGGGTGGGCTGAACGACCACACCCCTTATATGGTGCCTTCGCAAAGGATCTGAACCATCGCGTCCTTTCGAAATCGAATGGTAGCGCGTGTTCCATCCAACATCCATGCAAATATCATCCAATTCATCATTTCCATTATGTCCATCCATTTTACGAATGATTAGATGAAATGAAAAAACTGATGAATGAACGAGAAAGTATGACGTTAATGATCCCTTGCACAGGATCATCAATTATAACCCCGCGGGATATTTCCCACACCCCACACATGACGATAAATGAAATGTACAAGTCAGATCCTCCTGCGGCGTTTTGCCGCTTGGAATTATTGCTCCTGACCATGTCTACATTCGGCGGATTAAGGCTTGGAATATTTCCTCTGTCACTCATTTACGCCCGCCGCATTCTCGGCCGAGTGTCATAGCTGCACGATTTCATGAAACGCTTATCAACAGCGTCAAGCCTTGATCCACTTGGACAACATTGAATGCGAAATACGTACTGCTTTATAAGCACGAGTACAAAACCATTGAACCACCGTTATCGGCCGTTATCATTCTCACATCATAATTGTTACATAGGGATCTACCAGTATATGACACTCTTTTCCACGGTCAAAGAGTGCAATCCTGCACCATCCAGATCCGTTTGATTGTGGCCATATCGGATATCAACGGCGCTGAAAATCGATCCGCGAGACAATGTATCACACTATCCCATTGGAGGAGTTCCAGCGGGCAACCTGGTTTCCACCTCTACATAAGGTCTGAGTGCAAATTGTTCAAACTTCTATCTCCATACTTTCACTTGCAGATTGTGTTTCCCGCACCTCTCTGGTCATCTCCCACCTCACTGCCCAAAGTGCACCTCTCTGAGCATCCTGTACCTCTGTGGCCATCGCAGGTGTACCTCTCTAAATTTCCATAATCTCTCGTGTGAACTGCATTTTCTCCCGTAGAAAATGTTATGACATCTGTGTGTTTTCGATAGTCTACAGGAAAATCTACTTATTTCTCATCTGCATGTTTAGAAATTACAGTCCAATACTCACATTTTGTTGTATTTGTCCATCTCTACAATTTCTGTATTTCGTCATTCCTCAAGTCGTGGACCTCCACTGGACAGTCGCGTCAATGCTCACATTCCGTCATTACAATTATTCATCCACGTAACCATATTCATCTACTAGTATTCATCCGTCCGACTTTTTCATCTGTATCTCATCTAACCTCCACTGTACAGTGGAGGTTATATAATTAGACTCAATCTTCACATGACATGTTCTAGAACAAACAATAATTCCATTTCTATTCTATTTCTCTGAAACGTTCATACATGAGTGTATTTCTTTTTATTATATTGAATCAAGAAGTTTTGCTTCATCTGGTCAGCTGAGGATTGCAAAGACACAAACGGTTACATCATGCCTGGGATGAAATATCTCGTTAAGGATATTCGCACTTTTCTTGCCAAGTACCCTGGTACACCCTTTGCAACGCATGACAAAATACTCATTGTCGATGATGAGCTATCAAAGGGCCTCCGAAACCCACCAAATACTGGATTCTTCCATATTTCATACAAGCCATCACCAAAGGGCTTGGTTGACCATGATGATATGACAAAAGTTGTGTGGCCATATATATTGAAAATGGCTGCAGCTTCAACAGTCGTAGATTACATCAGCGATAACCCTGCCAAGTGTTCTCGTAAGTCTATTGGTCGCGACCATGCCTATTGGGCTTGGTATGGAAGATATGTTGATCCTCGTATTTGGATCCCACAACAAAAAGAACCTGATTACCTTGGTATGTACTTATCCCACTGTTTGTTGTTTATGGAGAATTTGATATTGAAAGTGTTTTCCACTTGCACTTTTACTTTATCATTTTTTCTACAAATCTTCCACATTTCAGTTGACATTTGTCATATGAAAAATTATTTTTCCCAATCACATTCAAGGAGCGAATTCGATAAGAAGAAGAAGAGCTTCGTGATTGGTAAGAATGGCGGGCTTCCCGGCATGCTTCAAGGGCATCAAGAGATTCAACAAGTAGAGTTCCAAGTAACATTTTGGATGATAATGTTACTACTAGGTTCGAGTTCTCTTAAAGTATTTCCGTTTCCTCTAGTGCGGAGACCGTTGCAAGTGGTTGTGGTAACCGGAGGCGTCTTCAAACACATGCCTTGACTGCGAGCCGCTTGGGAGGAGGCTCTGTAATATTAATGGGTTAGTGTAAGCCGTTGTATGGCTTCGAGCCGCTGGATAACATTAAGTCCAACGGATGTACAGTTGATGTTACATTATGTCTGACTCCAACGCCAAAGTTGCAATCTCTAATAAAATATGAATGTTTATCATCAATGTATGCGGACACATTCTTTCTTGTCATCCTCTTCATCACATGCCATGATTGTTCTATGTTTGGTTTTGTATGTATATGACAACCATTTTGTGCAAAAAGTTTTATATATCTGACCTCACATCATGGTGTAATTTATTGCATCCTCCCCATTTTTTTTCGTGAACGTCAACTTGACAGTGGATGTTCTTCTAAAACCACAATACATACTTATATTGTCTCCAAAAAATGTTTGGAGGATTATTGTTCATGGTTATATTGTGCATAAAATAGCCAAAATAATCATATACATCGCATTATTTCAATAATAAATTTTATTTATTCATATTTATCATATTATTTCTAGACCAAAAAAAAGTCCAGAATTAGTTAAAATAGTGTTTTGTGTGTCTAGTTGTAAAGTCCATATAATGAATTGGTTTGCACAAATAGGTTTTTCAGATGGCAAATCTCCATCTCAGAGGCATGATTGACCTGGACAAGCGCTATTTGTATCATATAAGAGTCATTGATGGAAAAGGAATGTCAACCCAACTTCGCCAATGGATCAGGATTTGCAATGGGCTATGCACTCATGATTCTTCACTTGGTTCTTTTCTTATCCACTTGGTGATCTGCAGTTTGACCCGTTATCCTTGTTATAATCAAAGTGGACAACATCGTTGTCAACACCTCATGAGGATGGTGTCTTGCATTGGCTCATACACGTTTATGGATCCAATGTATGTTCCGAAGCTGGCTCCGATATTTGGAGTGACGTCAAGTATGTTACAGGAAGGAAGGGTATTGCAATTACCCTTTGTGGGGGGGGGAGCCATATTTCTTCTCTTCCCACTGGAGGGGTTGGGTTAACCGAATCATCGGTGCAGTCAAAAACCCGAATATCATACATATCATCGCAGGGCAGAGAAGAAGTCCCCTGAAAGGTAAGAAGCCCGTCTATAGAAGCCGAAAAGGAAAGACCTTTAGTAGAATTCCCTAGAAAGGACATGAGCAGCATCGCCTTACAAGGAGGTCCTCTTTGGCATCCTTCCCATAACGGAGGAAGACCCCAAACATGTCCACCAGAAGGATAGGGGAATATTCAGTTTCAACTGCTGACTCAAGTCCCAACTGCATGATCCCAATTATGAAGCACGAATTATTTTGGAGATACAAATTTTTTATGTTCACTTCTTGTAATTATTGAACATATGAGATCAACCATACCATATCAATTGATACATTCAGCCACCAAGCTACCCGCCATTTTCCTGCAACAAATCAAAATTTTAATCCTTTACTCTATAATGCTAGCACAAAGGCTAGGGACTGGCGATTTGACTGCGGACCCTGCCAAGGGCGTCGAGTCTCCGGCGGGCTACAATACCGGCAGGCATGCGCGCATTCAACTCCCATTCTATGTCTAGGGTCTTTTGTGGTGATGAAGGAGCATACAATAATGCACTGAAATTAGACCCATTGGTCTGACACTAAACTGAGAGGATGTCTAACATTGTTGGACTTATTAGGGGGTTCCAGACTAGCGACTGGACAAACGACTAAACTCTCTGATTGGTTGAACCTCAGGTCTTGTCCATCGCATACTTTCAGACATGGCTTTGTCAGCACCCCCCAACATGCCTTGTCATTGCTCTATATTTGCCACTTCGGTGCACAAAGCACAACACATTTGGTGCCACCGTAGTAATAAGCATGCCCCAAATCTTCCCCAATGGACAAAACCCGAACCAACAAAACCAAACAGGCCTCTCCTCGCCTCTTTGTTGGCTCCACATAAACAACCTCATTTTGCTGTATTTGGTACCCTAACCCTAACCCTATTTTTTTAAAGGTAATTTACCCCCCCCCCGGGCTTTATTGCTGTGGTGTATAAGCGCAGGCAAAGCCAGGGTTGAGGCAGCAACGGGCATGCAAACACATGCAGAGCACAGCCCCCCCTCCTTTATATACCCGCCGGCCGGCGGGCCCTGCCCCGGCAACCGGGCGGTGGAGCTTCCAAAAGGCCGGTCTACCCCTCCGCTGCCGACACTTGTGCATCCCTGCACTTAACACCTGTCCACTTGCCATCCAGAAAGACACCTGTACACTACACTTCAAAATGCTCCCACGCATGGACCTTAAAAAATCGGGATTTGGGACCTTATTATTATTATTATTATATTAAATTGCGCAATGCAAACTTTAGACTGGCCGCGCACTAATAGTGGATGAGAATTAGGCAGGTGCACGTTCATTCGTTCACACGCTCATACCAGCAGTCGTCTGCCACGTGCGAGAGTGCTGACCCGGGCTGTAGCAGTGTGCGGCTCTAGTGAGAGCGGAGGATGGCTGCAGTGATGTGTGCCAGGGATTGCAGAGATTTTTGTGTCGTGCTCTTGTTTGGGTAATTCGGGACCCTGCTCTGCTCTAATGCGGGGATTTCAGAGATGAGCAGCTGATTCTGTTCGACCTTGTCAAGATTCATACATGGCATGAGCTGTTCCCCTTAAATGCTTCTCATTGATCTCAGGTGCGGGCCAGGATGTAGGTTCTGTTAGAATCCTCCCACTGTTTTGAAGCTTTGGTTACGCATTGATTGTCTGCTAAGTTTGAGGAGCTGTGTTCAGTGTTTCTGGTAGTGATAAGCACAATTGGAGCCGACTGGGAGCTGCACGGATTTCGAGAAAAGATAGCTGCCACGCAACATCAAGCTGGAGGTAGTACAAGTTGGCAATTCGCTTGTAAGCTAAAATTGTTGGGCTCTCTTTTCTGTCAGGTCGTAAGTTTGTGTCTCCCTCTTTGTGGGAATGTCTGTAACCCCGGCGAGGTTTTGGTGCAATTAGTTGATGGAGAGATTGCTATTCATTTACATGATGCGTTAAGCTACGCGTTGCCACAATGTAGCTGTCGATGGTCCAGATGAGAAATGCCTTCCGAAAGTTATGTGTGTGCTTTGTTTTCGGGCGGATGAGGTAGACAAGATAGGACGAGAGCAGAACGGCGACACTGCTTTCTCTGGAATCTCAAGTCTCCAATGGTGAATTGCATTATTTTAATGAGATCCCGGAAGGACCCTGACCTCATAATTTATTATATATGTTTGAGGTTGTCTGAAAGAGAGGGAGATGGTGTTCTGAAGGTAGATGAAGGGTGTGATGAAATCCTGGGCAGCGGAGCGCGGTAGACGTTGCCTGTAGTCTTTGTAGAACTATGCAAATCGCGGAGGGTGTGAACAATACTGTTGGTAGTAAAATGGAGATCTGGAAATGTATCAGCTTCCGAGGAGGAGTCAGTGTCCTCGAAAATTCTTAAGGACAGAAAAGCTGTTGCAAGATAGAGTAGGGTTTGTGTAGGTAGCAGATAGTTTCTGTCACTCCAATTACAGCACACAAATATTTCAGGGACACTGACAGTGCACCACACTTCCTGCCTGCATCTCCTGAGTGTTGGAGTATTGTGCACTATCATCAAACTCTTGCACATTGTAAACCAGTTGATATGGGCACTAATAGTCGACCTTGATCCTGCCATTGTCTTTCATCTTCCAGGTCTGGAGGAGGCAGACAACTGTCCTTAAACAGCTTCATCCACTTTCTTGGAGGCGACTTCGCACTGTGGCTCCCCATTACCGAACTTCCTTTTCTCCACACAGTAATATCCACTGCAGCCAAGACAGTGGACATGGGCTGCCTGGAAGTCTCACGGCTTGCAATCTCTCTGGCATGTGGAGGCCAAGACTTTATTTATGGAAGTGACAGTAAGGTTGTACATGATCGGAGGGATGTTCCGCACTCAGTTCATTGTCTCAGTTTTCAAGCTTTCTTTGAAGCAAAGGGCTTAGACAGGAGGAGGATGAGCGAGAAAAGGGTTCAGATTGTTGCCCCATTTTGCCAGCAGCTTGACAGCAATGAGTTGCACCCAAGGAGGTCCCATATTCGGCAGCACCAACTGGTGGTTAGGAATGCGCTAAGCTTGGAGAAACTTCGAGTACAAGGGAGTGAATCTTTAATCACTGAAATGAAACCTAAGATGCCTTCCAAACCAGGTTGTATATTCCAGGCATTTGGTTGGAAATCCCACCTCCAAGTTGGTGGGAAAATGTTTTATGAAAGAATGATAGATCTTGCACCAGAGTTCAAGGTTGCTGGCTTCACCCATATTTTATTTCCACCATGCACAAGGGCAGGAGATCCACAAGGTATTTGCAGGTTTTGCTCTTCTAGCCCCCAACCTCACTATCGCTATGTCTTCTTCATTTTTTGCTCCAGCCCCTTCTTTGTTTGGTTGACCCTTTGTTTTGAGTGTCTCTCTCTACCGTAAAGCCTGTCGACCCTCCTCCCTCTCTTGAATGCAATTCTCACCCCTGTTCTGTATCCCCCTCAAATTCTCTGCAACTGCAATCTGAGTGAAGGAAATGTTTGCATGGGCTGATGAATACTCCTTAAAATTGGTTTGGTCGTGTACTCACCTACATGTGATGTATCTATCATGGGCTGTGGCAGGGTTCATGCCGCAAGACTTTTATGACTTGGATTCAGCATATGGTTCTGAAGCACAGCTTAGAGCTGCAGTTACCACTCTTCATAAATATGGAATATATGTCATCGCTGATGTTGTCTTGCATCAGTTTGTTGGGAGCGGACCAGCCCACGCGGCTGCCTGGAACAAGGCTGGCACTATATTGGACTCGGTATCTGTTTCTTATTCTCTTCCTCTTTCTTGTGTATCTCACCTCTCAGTGAAAACCTCTGGCAGGAATTTGGGAAGTAGACAAGTTCGTGAACTACCGACTACAAGATTATACATGGTTGTCTTGATATTGGTCCATATATTTCTATTCAATTGTATCCAGGACTGAGAAAAACTGGGGCTTCAGGTATATGTGAGGTTGTATTTTCATGGGTAACGAAGGTAAAAGACAACTAAGGAGAGGTTGGGAAATCTTTTCATTCTGACTGAGGTTGTGTCTGTCAACAGGAAATTGAATGGGATGAGTGGTTAGTCGACCGAAGGTTTGAAGATGAACAAGAAATGCCTGAGATTGCTGACGCTGACGTCACGAGGAGTTCTTGCATTGATCACTCAAATCCTAACTATCAGAATGATGTGAAGGGGTGGTTATTCTGGCTTAAGAAAGACGTTGGCTTTGATGTATGTGTCGTGGCCTTACACTTAAGCGCTTGAATCCTTACACTGTATAATCTCATTGTCAAGTGTTCAAGTGAAAGTAAATCATGTATAAACTGGCAGGCAGAGAGGGCAAGAGAAGCAGCTGTGTCATTTTCATCATCATCTATTTTGGAACTTGCTTTGGTGCTGAAGCAAAGGCCTGTTGAAGTATCCGGTTGATCCTGAAGGTCTATGTGTTGCAATTCATGGCAGGGATGGTGCTTTGATTATGCAAAAACACATGATCCCAAGATCTTTCAAATGTAGGTACAATCATTTGTTTTGAATGAAGTCATTATCTGCATTGTGAGATATAAGCAAGTGCAAAAACACATGATCCCAAGATCTTTCAAATGTAGGTACAATCATTTGTTTTGAATGAAGTCATTATCTGCATTGTGAGATATAACCACTTTCTTGGCACCAGGTTTTTCGACTGCGGACCCATCTTTGGTCTTGTCACATTTTCATAGTGAAATTTGTATTGGCTAATGTTGAGTAGCCCTTTTTGTATGAGCATTACAGCTTTTGAAGGAATTTCACCTGGATTTGATGACAGATATGGACAGGAAACCAGCCCGCAAATTGCACTTGGAGATGTCTGGCACCCTATGCGGTAGGATCTGAACCTTTACCTGCCAGGATGTCTGTACTTTGGGAGCAAAGAATGGGGTTGCTTATATGGACTATCTTGTCTAGTTTCGTTGTGAATCAGACAGTTCATACATCCTGCTCTTTAAGCAATTTTTGGAGCCTTGCTTGATGGAACAAGTGGATTAGCTGTCGCACATGTTTAGAGGGCAAATGCACTACGTCTGGCGAGTTCGAGTTCTAACCCTGTGAGGGAACTCTGCCTGTGCTGATTGTGCAGGTACAATGGCACCTATTTGGAGTACAATCAAGGTACCCAGTCAACGTCTTTTCTTTCCAACCTTGGCAGCTGTTCTGGCTGTAGCCTTCGTTAAGTGTTCATTGACATGAGATGCAATCAGCGCAACTAGACTCCTCCAGATAACCCGTGATTCGGGGTTAGCCATGAATGTGACTTGACCTTGGTGAGTACATGACACCTTTTCTGTGAAGTGGAGGATGAATTTAGTTCATCTACTGATTAGCTTCTCATGTTTGGTCATCCTCTTCTAGTTTTAGCTTTAGCAGGCAGTTTTGTCACTCGTGTTAGGCATAGCTGAATGTAAGTTGGGTTGGATTTGGAAAACTGCATCTTTGTTGTTAGCAGATGACCATCGGCAACAACTGTGTGACTGGGTAAATGTTTCTGGCGGCACAGCAAAAGTTTTTGATTACACAACAAAGGTAATAGTGCCACTTTCCTTTGCACCTCAAAGACTGAGCTCTGAAACATCTAAAGTTGCTCAGCGGCATACTGGTCTCCCTAGCTGTCTCGATTGTTTGGTCAACGAATAAAGTTTAATTTGTTATGTCAACAAGATCAAGGGAATACCGTGCTTGTAGTTTACTGAGTTGAAGTTCTCTGGGTAAATACCAACCTGTAGGGTCATGGTATCAACCAACGTGTTGCCTGTCTAGCCTACTTTATGATTTCAGCTCTGAGTTCAAGGTGGTTGATCCATACTGAAGTTGCTACCAAAATGGTTTACTTGTCTTTATACCTTGAGCACAAAGAAACTTTGTCACTTTACAGATGGTTGATCCTATTTTAGGTCAATTTGATTTGGTATAGTCTGATTCTATGCAGGGTATACTTCAGCGGGCAGTTGAGCACACGGAATACTGGCGGTTGAGTGATCGTGAAGGAAAACCATCTGGCCTACTTGGATGGTGGCCTGAAATGGCAAGAAATAAAAGCCACTTTCTGATGTGCATCAAGGCTGATGCAGTTATTTGATATTGGTAGTATAATTTCCTGTGCAGGTTTCAGAATTGTTTTATACGATCAAGTGTATCCAGGGATGATGATTGATTGGTAGATCCAATTTTGCTGTGTGTACTCTGGGATATAGATAAGTGCTTCAATCAGTAGTGTTGTGGAAAGTGACATGAATGGTCTTGATGCTAAGCAGGCTATTACATTCTTGGACAACCATAGCACGGGCTCAGAACCGAAGCTCTGGCCATATCCAACATGGCGCAGCGAGTTGGGGTATGCATGATTTTGCCCCATCTAAATGGAGAGAATATATTGGTCCCATGCAGATCATGCCTATGATATACTCTTAGGGCATAGTCTGAGACTCAGCCTGAAATTGTCATGGAGTGCTTGCACACTCCCTATAGCAATCTTGTTACTGCAGATTGGCATCATGCGTATACGCAGAATGTTGGTTGCAACACTGAAAAATTGTGCACACGTTTGCATGTATGTGTGTTTGTGTGTGTGTGTGTGAGAGAGAGAGAGAGAGAGAGAGAGATCAGGCAGCTTCTGTGGCCTTCCAGGTGTGGGTCCAGTTCCCAACAGAATAGGAACTGATGGTGCCCCATGCAGGCACTGTGAGCCAGTGGTGCTTTAGTTCTTGGAAAATTCTCAGACCAGTCTAATATATTTTTACTGGAGCATTTGGTGAGGGACTGTTCTAGACTATGATGACACTCAGATATATAACACTCAGATATATGTTTGTTATGACAGATATGTGTACATTCTCACACATCCTGGCACACCGTGTGTCTTTGCTGAGGATTTTCAAGACGTAAACCTACAGGTATTGTACATAGTTGAGAGGGATTTGTCAAACTAGTCCGATACGTAATCTCTATCTTCCACCATTCATTGAGTTGCTGCTTGAAGTATTGGCATAAATTGACTGCATGAGGCAAGGAACTTATAGCCAAAGCAAGGTTGCCTGGCCAGCCCAATCAAGATTATGTCAGTAGGGATGTCACAATAAGCTAGGTTGCTTGAGACCCAAAGCTCTACAAACCCATGTTGAGTCATATATATTACCTGAGACTGAAGTGGAAGTTGATGTGACATTTTGCAGATACGTATTAGGTCGCTGCTTGCTATAAGGAGGCAATGGGGGATTTGCTGTGATAGCCCAATTAGCATTCTGAAGTGCGACGCGGATCTGTATGTTGCCAAGATCGGCAGTGTAGTTGATGGCCCAGACTTCAAGGGGATATTTGTCAAGCTTGGCCCCACGTTTGATTTGCGTGGTTTTCTTCCTCGTATGTGCTTCTCTAGCCCGGCAACTACTCATAAGCAATGTCAAATTTATAGGCCTTCTTGCATTTTGCTCCTGATATACAATTGGAAACTGTCTTGACATAAAGCTAGACCATTTCCAACACATAAACAGACAGGTAGAAATACTATTGGAGTGATCACTGTCAAAACATCCCTACTTGTTCTCTTCCTGTGTAGCTGGTGGGTATCCTACTTCTTCACCTTTGGAATTCATGTGAAAGATTTGAGCAACTTGGCCAATTTTGTGAGGGGTCCTTGAAGTATCAATAAACCCGTTTTTGTAATTCGGCTGGGAAAATATGCACAGTTTGGAAAGCTTTTGACTCACGTCTATGGATGTGCAGCACCTGACTTTCAAGTAGCCCTATCCGGTCAGGATTTTGCAGTATGGGAGAGGGCAACGATTCAGGAAACTCAAGACTAAGGAGGCGTTTGGCTCAAAGAGATTTGACTTTTGCATCCTCCTTACCTAGTCCTTTCTTGCAGTCCACAAATTTGGGCATTTTAGTTCCCAAACAACAGGGACCAAAGTCATATGATATAGGTATTTTGATCTATGTGGTGTCTTACTAGCTCAGAATCTCTAATGCCCAGGGCACAGGATTACAATACCTCATTGACAACAACAGAGCAGTAGTGGGAGAGTCAGAGTTCATGGTTAGTAAAAAACTGCTTGACATGTCACCCTGAATATCCGACTGAGTTTTGCAGTTTTGTCTTTGAAGGCAACACTTGCTGAGGTCAACCTCTTCAACTTGTTTTTTTTGCTCTCTGTGATGCATGGTCCCCAGGTAAAACATGGGGATATACCTTCAAAGTATTCTTCCATGACAAACATGACAATGCTCCCTACACTACAGTCTGCCTTAACCAACAGGGTGTGCCTGCAGCATTGGATTGGGCTCCTTGCAAACAAGACGGGAGAGTATATCAGTGAATCACTGGGTCTTGACCAAAAGCTTCTCAAACTTACATGAAATAGCCGTCCTTCATATGAATCCTGCTTCCTAAACCAGTAAAATATAGTGATTAGAGAGGGCTCTAAAGCAGATTCACACGAGGATTGGAGACTCTGAAAGCTCTATCTCTGCTGTTCCAAGATGTGCACACTAAGAAATCACCCACTAATCATGAGAGGAGGAAAGTAAGGGATTGTGGCAGTGAAGTAACAAATGAAGTAAGTAAACAGACAAGAACAGACTTCAAATTGTGAAAATGATGTGTGGCTACCACCAAACTCCACTATTCTTTTCAAGACTACATACTTCACCAGAAGATATAGTTGAAGACAGTGGATCATGAGATGTGACTCACACAATTTGATCCCCATGCAAATATTAACTCCAATTTCCTCTCTACAGATTTCATACCAGGTGGTGAAGAAACACCACCATAACTAACTGCTAATACAATATTCTTCACTCAGTTAACCAAAACAATTCTTTCACTCTGCAAATGCAATTTATATTGGCTTCAACAAGTGCAATGTCAAACATACAAGAAAGTCAGGGGGAAAATATGCAAGCCAATGATATACAACTACTCGTTTTATCAACATCTCAAAAAGTAATGGGCAATATCCACAAAAGAAGATTTGCGCCAAACAACTCTGAAGAAGTTCGTAGACACCTTGGCCAACAAATTTCTGTAGCCTCTATACTAAGATCTACTTTGCATAAAACATTTCTGACACTTGTAGTTGAGACTGAGAATTACATTTCAGTGAAAAGTCTCACAGCCCAAGACCCAACCTGAAAGATATTTTTTTGATACATCTAAAGACAAGTTTGCTACCGGACAGGGAGATTGGGGGGGGGGGGGGGGAATGGATAAGCATGAAACAGGGGAAGGATCCAGTCTGGCAATCCCCAAAACAACACAAGTACTGTCAGTGCTGTGCCCATTGAATGCTCTTCAGATCAATGCCCTCCTGTACCATTTCCCACAAGGGACTCATCTTTCTCAACTTCTGCACTTGGTCAACCGTCAGATCAATGGCCCTCTGAATCTCTTCTTTGGTGGTGAACCTTCCAATGCCAAACCTAATGGATGTGTGCGCCATATCCTCCTCCACCCCCAAGGCTCGAAGCACATAAGATGGCTCAAGACTGGCACTTGTGCAGGCACTTCCACTTGATACAGCCACTTCTTTGAGCCCCATCAGCAAACTCTCTCCTTCCACATAGGCAAAGGAGAGGTTCAGATTACCTACATACCGATGCTGCATGCTACCATTCACAATTACCCCTTCCAACTGCGAGGTGATGCCCTTATAGAGCTGCTCTGTCAGCTCCTGGATGTGCCTTTCGTCATGCCTCATTTCTTGCATGGCAATTTCACAGGCAGCCCCCATCCCTACAACCAAAGGAGTGGCAACAGTACCACTTCGTATACCCCTCTCTTGGCCCCCACCACTCATTTGAGCCTCTACACGGACCCGGGGCCTCCTCCGCATGTACAAAGCTCCAATCCCTTTGGGTCCATAAATTTTGTGGGCACTCAAGGACATCAAATCCACCTTCATCTCATCAACATTGATGGGAATCTTCCCCGCTGCCTGAGCTGCATCTGTGTGCAGAAATATTTTCTTCTGTCGACAAATCGCTCCAATCTCAGCCATCGGTTGGATAACGCCAATCTCATTGTTGACAGTCATGATTGATACGAGTCCCGTATCAGGCCGGATGGCAGCCTGCAGCTCATCGATGTCGATAAGACCGTCTTTCTTCACAGGAAGGTACGTGACATCAAAGCCTTCCTGCTGCAGATGCCGGCAGGAATCCAGCACACACTTGTGCTCGGTCTGTGTCGTGATCACATGCTTCTTCTTCTCTTTGTAGAAATGCATTACTCCTTTGATTGCAATATTATTAGCCTCTGTCGCGCCCGACGTGAATATGATCTCTTTAGGGTCAGCACCGATCAGCTTCCCAATTTGAGCCCTTGCTTTCTCCACGGCGTCGTCACTTTCCCAACCATACATGTGAGTCCTTGAATGAGGATTTCCAAACTGATCCAAGTAGTAAGGAAGCATCGCGTCAAGAACACGGGGGTCTACAGGAGATGTTGCCTGCATGTCCAAGTAGAGAGGCCGCCCAGCCATTCTCACACCCTTCATTGTAATTCCCTCAGGTTCATCGTCTTGCACAGCAACCGCTGCCGCCGTCGACTGCGATTTCACAAATGATTGCACAGGGGCCCTCGGAGAAACGCAACGGCATTGAGAAAGAAATTCACCTGTACGATGCTGCGCTGCAAGAGAATCTCTGGCCCTCCAAAACTGGGAAACCCACCTAGCCCCTATCTGCCGCATCTCTGCTCCCATCACCACCCCTCAACAACAAAACCTATGATCGAATCTGCCTCTTGAAAGAGCCCGCAACCTGTCTGTCTCCAACCCTTCTCGGAACTCCTTGTCTCAACTCAACTCATCGCCCCTTCTCACTCCCGAACACCAGCGCCACATACAAAGGTGTAATATTAAAACCCAACTGCAGAAGGTAACGTCTCAAATGACCTAACAAACACTGTTAATATAGCCTGTCTCTCTGACCCTATCCTCTCTCCCTCTCAATACTTCCTAATAAAATAAGAGGGTTGCAAGCAGAAATTTTTCGGGCGGTGGGAAGGAATCTAGACTAAAAGGGCGGCTTCGTGGCCTGCGGAGATGGAGAGACCTCGCTGCAAGGGACGATTGTTGTCATGCCCGTCACACCATTCGCTCGTGACACGGACGATGCCACATGGGCCCCAGCGCGGTCCAAGCTCCAAGCCAGGTCCCACTCCTCTCTCGAAACTCGCCCACACTCAGATATGGCTGCCACGCCCTGTCAACAGAACCGTTAGGCCACCAGTTCCCTTTTACTTAGCAAATTCCAGATATCATTTGTTCCTCTTTCGCTGGGGAGAAATATGGGCCCTTTACAAATAGCACCTTGCAAGTTGTAAGCATAGCAGGTGAATTCAGCCCATAAGCTTCCAGGGATACATAGGGCTTGTATCTGTTTCTGAAGAACCTCAGTCAGGCAAGTGGTTGATCTCAGAGTATTGTACTGGTGGTGAGAAGCTTCAAGGACACTGTCCTTTGGAGAAGTATGGGTGGGTTGCAATTGAACCTCACGAAAGCTTAAACGCATAGTACCGGTCGAAATCGGCACATACTTCACTAGAGCATTTTCTATGTCAATAAAGCTTGGGAGTAGAGGGTTCTACAAAGCCATAATCAGCCATCTCCTGAGGTATTGATAGAATAATATTGCACTGGTGTGGGGAGACTTTGGAGGAGCTTTACTGTCAAGAAATACAGACCAGAATGTGAGCATGGCATAGCAAGAGTAAATTCAGGCCATACTTACACCAGGAATTTTTCTGCCCTAAAGCTCTAGAGTAATGGGTTTCACAAAAACTACAAGCTCGAAGCTAAAGAAGTCTGTAAAATAGCCCAAAACATTCTTACTCAAATTGGCGATGTAATCCTTGTTCTAGTGTCAAAAAGTGGATGTATGCTGAAGATTCTCATCACTCAACATTGAAGAAGAAGATGCGCGACTTCTTCATCAGACATTGTCAGCTCCATGTATCTCTGCAGGGCATTTGCAAGCTTGGCCGCCAACTGATGCTTGCACTGCCCCCACCCAACACCCAGTTTTAGGGGCCTGAATTAACCATGACAAACATCCATAGGCTTGGAAAAAGTTTCAATGTACACCTGGGTGGTTGTTGGCTTCCGAATGTTGGAAATATGCCACGAGTGTGTCAGGGTAATGGCGAAAGAAATAGAGAAGAAACTTTCAAGTTGGCCATGCTCCTTTTGATGCAAGTTGTGTACAATTGTGGTCAACTCAAAATTGAGCCGAATCTACTCCAGAATGTACACGTTCTGTTTTTCTTGTGGTTTGCAATTTCCAGCTGTTGGCCGAAACACGCGGCATGAGACTTGGCATTGCCATAGGCCAGGCCTCCTGTCTGGCAGGAACAGAATGGGTGGTGCAGAAGGGCAGATGAAATGAGTGCAGAATGACGGCCAACTTTACTAGACAAAGGAGAGGAGAAAACACGCACACAGAGTTGGTTGCTTTTGCCCACAACATCAAAGAAAAAGGAATGGCAGGAGCAGAAGTGGTCAGAGAAGCACAAGTAGTACTCTGCCCCACCCTTGGACTCTCCAACCACCTGCATGTATGGCAAAAGGGACTATCTCTTCACTTGTTCTCCTGGTCAAGATGATCTTCTCCTCCCCATTAGAAACTTTAGAGGCCCCTAACAAAGTTTTATCTAATATTGTGGGTATGCATTTGTCCTATGGCACTCTAAATAATGCCATGCAAAACCTTTCTTGGATGAAAGAGTGAGAAACTGGGTGTAGAAAGAGGAAGGGGTAGTAAGTGGGAGAGATCCTCAGCTAACAGGATTGTAAATATAAAGAGACCTTCCTCCCTCACTACCTACCGGCTATTTCAACAGTACAACATCGAAATACTGCAAAAAGAAATAAGGATATCATTTACTGTTTTGTAGCAATCCAGAGCACTAAATATGGGGGAGTTAAAATATTGATGCTCAAACCTGGAAAAGAGTGCGATGGCTGGGCTGAGAGACAATACGTCGCACACCACCCTGGTCTAAGATACGCAATGCTCGCTCTAGATTCTTTTCGAACAGAAAATGGAGCCTGCAACTTTGCAGTGAAATAACATTTCAGTGACTGCCTTGAAGTATCCCACCTTCATCCAAAGTAAGAAAGTGCCAGCCCAACCACTTATCCATGCAACACGACGGTAAGATGCGTGTAGAAGTAAGTTCTCAGAACATAGGAAGTGACTGAAGCACTCGCTACACTTGTCCTACACAAAGGAATGGACTTAATACCATCCTCTCATCCAGATGTTACATAACAAACGAAATTGTTCCCATGGACACTACATCTGTGCCTAGACAGATCACAGTCATGGGTGATATTGCTTCTTGTAACATCTGATGGAAACTGTGAACTGTTGTCAATTCAACCTGGGTATGCTTGACCCAAGAGAATTTCAGTATGTTACTGCTATAAGTTCCTCTCTGCAATCAAATTGCCATCTGCAAATCCACCGTCATTGTCGTCCAAACAGAAATGTGGCAGAGAGAGAGAGAGACAATGAGTAGAGAATGTACTCGTAAAGGGAGATGAGAGACAGTCTGCTTGCCATAGATTTTGCGAGACAAACAGAATTATCAGTGATGGATGGCAGAAGTCCGAATGCTTACATGGCCATCTGTTCATCTGTCACTGCTCCAAATCGAAGCACACACATGCACGGGGCTGTCAGAACATTGTTGCATCCTCGTCATCATGCTTATCTCTCCATCACGCATCTTCTTGACTTTGGAGTACTTGTTTAGCCCATCTCTAGAACAAGATACTATAATTTCACTACCATCTCCTATTATTTGCGTAGTTTCACTCATTCGAAATCCTCAATGGATCATAGCCAGGGTTCCGAACACGGTAAGTAGTAACCTGCTGCGGCAGCTTCTATGTTTCCGAAAATCGTCATGGCCGCTGCGACTGCCATCTCTGACTAGTCGAGACACTCTTTCCTGTATGTGTTGGAGGTCAACAGGTTACAAGCTGAGAGCTTGACAGTAAATGTGAACAAACAGACAGACAGACAGAGTAGCAAACTAGCAGTCAGAGAACCCATTGAATAAATTTCAATCTGGGAAGGGCCTTCCGGTCATACGAAGGGCTTGGGAACACAGATTGAGAATCAAGACACGCAGAGAGATAAGAGACAGAACTAACCTATCTTCAGTCTTACTTGCAAGCACTAACGATTCAGAGAAAGAAAGAGCTTCGCACATACCCAAACGATGTGGGAAAATTGGAGCGTATGCGGAGAGATCTATCACCTACCAATCACATACTAGGTATGGAAAACCCCCTCCAGTGCGATTTGCGACCTTCAGATCACTGCACTTCGCCTTTTGGAACAGAGAGAATTGTTGGGTTTGAACTTTTGAACCTCACCCTCAACCTCCTTAGCTTTTCATCGATGTCGGCCCACATTGGCAGGGAAAGTAGCACTTCGTGCTTCAGACTCGAGACTCATCAAGGAATGGATTTCACTCAGAAAGTGATGGTGGAGGGTTTGGCGTTGGCCGCTCCCACATCCATGGCTACCTCCACCAATATTGTGTTCTATTCTGTTCCTTCTCCTCTTACCCTCAACAAAACACGTTCTTCTCTGCATCTTCTTTATTTCAGAGGCACATTCCTTATTAGGAAACAGGTTTTCGGGTCCTCAAATGTCTCGACGAGGGAAGTGCTCTGCAACGGAGCCCTCAATCGACCAGATGGCAAGGCACGATTTCCAGCAAGCGGCCCCATGCACTTCGATAGTGGAGGAGGAGGTAGAATGCTGGAAAATGTTAGTGATCTCAAAGGGAACAGGGGATTTTGGAATGAGGGATGGCGTTCTGGGAAGAGGAACGAAGGGCCAGGACTGGGCGGAGAGCTGTCTACAGAAAATCCTGCAATTGCGGACGATGAAAGAGGGCCAAGAAAAGGATAGTACTTGGTTGACATGCACCCGCTATGCTATGAAGATGACAAGGTGCAGCCGAAGGTAGTGGTGGAGTGGATGCGGTTGCTGTTCACTCAAGTTGCGCAGCATGACCCCGTCATTGCATGATGGATGGAGAGAGAGGGAACGAGTATAGACAGGAGCTGATGTCCGCTTACAAAGCCAGGCGCAACAAGTACCGGCCCCTGCCTGAGAGGGCTCACACACCCATCGGTCTCCAAGCAGACTTGCGGGAGTGTCTGCCCTTGATCCATGGGTTCCTTGCTCTCTGCCATGTCCCTGTGGTGAAGGTGGGTACGGCAGAGGCTGATGATGTGGTCGCCGCACCAAGCACTGGCTCATGACCTTATAGTGGTTGTGGCCTCACACGACATGGACTTTCGCCAACTTCTCTCTCCTCAGATCCACATGCTGCTCCCTCCCCGATTTTGGGCGGTGGTCTTTCTACACACTCCAGCATTATGTAGCACAAAATCAATCTCCCCCAGTTTGGAGCTTGCTCTGCGATGCCCGCTGGGGGATGCCAATGCGACAGACAGCATCTCAGGCCTTCCTGACCTCGCCCCAGGGTTTGGGAGGAAGACTGCCTTGAAGCTGATGAAGAAGCATGGATCCTTAAATCAACTACTAAATGCAGCTGCCACACCCACTGTGGGAAAACCAGACATTCAGGGTGCCCTCACAATGCATACCGCCACACTCTGCATGAACTTTCACGTCCTCAGTTTCGCACAGATGTTGATGTTGTACTGAAAGAAGAGTGGTGTAGGCCACATGCCGCAGTGCTAATGACTCTCTGGCTTTCCAACTGCTGAGAGAGCAACTTCAAGGACTGCAGCTCTCCCCCAAATCTGTACCAGACAGTAGGAAGCACTCTGCAGCTCATGGGCAGCAATGATTCTTGCCCTTGCTATGCTTGCACTCTTGAATTCTTGTCTACATACTTCTGCACTTCAAGTGCGTGCAACCTTCTTTCACTTGAATGTACATTACAGAGATGGATGATTAGGCTATTCTTGATGTGTTCCAAAACATCAGCTGAAAACACAAACAGGTTGCCCTCTTCTGAGGTAAGTTGCTTGATGTTGCACACTGAAAATGTAAATGAGAACCAATCACACAGAGTACTGAAGCTATAACAGCAAGTTCTGAACCTTAATTGCAGATGTGCAGAGGGAAATGACAAGATGATAATAATGAATGATGATACCAAGGGGAGTCGTGACCCCCTTCAACACCTAATTTCTTTTCCGGCCAGCTGTGAATTGTCAGCAAGAATGTTTGACATCATGGAACTCAAACAGCACCACCTCAGTCAAGTCTGTTCCAGGTCATCTAATCTCACATACTAATGGGATATTGTCAACTTACCCAGAAATTTTCTCACTCTTGGTTCAGTCAGGCATGAAAGCCCCTATACAATTCCAAGGTCTAACAGTGTCTAACTCACATCTAGGATCCACTAGCTGAAGCCAAGTGCCGGGAACTTGCATTCACCTTATTTCAGACCTTTGATCTTCGGACATTCAATAAATGCTCCACCTCCATCCACCAGACATCACATCTTACTGTCCCTCCTCCTGGAGAAGGTTATACTATTTGACTGAATCCAACTACTGGTAACAAAAGATTTCTAGGACTGGACAAAACCGGGTCATGGGCCCTACATGGGCATTTGAAACATGTTTAAAATTTATGGCACATCAAGAATGGAGACTGTCGTACGCAAAGCTTTATCTTGCCACTCATAAGCTGCCCACCACCACAAATGAGGCTCGTTCTTATGTGCTGAAATTCGTAAGTACAACCCCTGCAGTGGCAATGGCAGATGAACTAAGGTTTAGTGTGGCAAGTGGCCCAATCTCACCATTCACACACAAGTTGAACAAACACTCACATAATTGTCACTGGAATTTTCCTTCAAATAGAGCAACAAAATAAATAGCTAAGGCTTCAATTGCATGCTTGTCAACTAACCGGTAGCAAGAACATGCATTTGTTGCACTCCATGAAACAGACCCCTTCAGCAAAATCTGGGGAATCGTACATAGCTTAACACTTTTGACCAGTGAGAGACGTGGCTACAGCTGTCTTGTAGCCTACAATAACTTACAACCACAAAGACGTACCAACCCTTGTTTGATATGGCAATGCAATCAGTCAGGCACTGAATAATTCTCCACATGCAACCACTTGGTGGCCGACCACTTGTTGCCTTTGATAACAGGACAGCCCCCTGTCATGCCCGAACACACATAGCGTTTTCAGAGTTCTCCCATGTTTCTTCTTCCTGGAATTCAAATGCAAACCATGTGAAGAGAAAAAGACATGAGCTGCAACAGTGTCCCAAATCAATCTAGAGACAACAAGAAGCCCACCATGCAGGCTCGAAGGATCGAGTGTGGAATCAGGTTTCATGCTCCAGAAGAGCAAAGCATCACCCATGTGTGGCCGCACTGAGAGGCCTGACTTGCCACACTCTGACAGCTCGTCCCAACCCGGCACCAAAGTGCCATTCACTTGTGATGCTGGAAACACCGTCTCGCCACCCTCCTCTACATCTGTCCTGCTCCATGGACACTCAGCGACTCAGCATAATCTCCCCGGACTGCATGTTGCCTAAACCTAGCCAATGTGCATCTCACAACAGACAGGATCTGACTACTTTTGCAGTCCAAGGCTTTCTGCAGGGCCATCCTCGTGGCATGTCAAGTGCCCAAGTAGTGTACAACTGAGAATCACGCTACTAAACTCTAAATCACACCTGATCCTCCAAATAGAGGTTATAAAGAACATGGGGTTAATCAAGTAGATGCAGTAATGGATACTTAAATACCAGAGTTTTTAAAGTTTGAGAAAGAGATCACCTACAAGTACATAAGTACAGTAGCAATACGCTGCCCACCATTCTTGGTATTGAACGTGTCATGAAAGTAATCATAATGTGCCTCATATTGTTGACCTTCTTCATAATGCAGAACCTGCAACCCCTCACCATGCTCTGCAAACGGACAATTCTTCAGTCTGACCCTGATGAAAATTGTAAACATGTGAGACTCATTTGTGAATAGTCAATCAACCAAAAGCCCAGGTTGGAGTCAGCTTCCACTGGTTTGAAGTGGCAGAGCACAGTGGTCCAGACCAGCACAACAGCTTATATATTACAATTACCACAAATCCAAGGTTACTGCCGATGCAGATAGGCATGGCGTCCCAGGAGCTGTGCTGATGAAGCCCAGCAATTGCCAGGTTCCAAATGGAAGAAAAGGATAGACAAATGTATTCCTTTACCCTTCACCATTTGGCACATGATTCACTCGGACGTCATAATCCACACATGCACAGTGCAAAGGCGTCCAATATCCATTGCAAATGGCAGTTCTGCAGTTCTGCAGTTCCTTTGAAGGGAAACTTTACCAATCTTTCCCTCTAAGCAGTAAGACCCTAGAACGTCATCAGGGTGTCATTGGACAGTTCACCTAAAGAGATGCCTGATAAGGTTAGACTGCCACTCAACTATCATAAAAATGACATGTTTAACAAATCAACAGAGTCCAACCCCGATTCTGGGCCTATGCACAGGATCAATTGTAATGTTGATAGATGTAACTTCCAATCCACCTATTTCTAAAAGAATCAAGGAAGCCTCTAAGACAACAGTTGTGTCATGACCACACAACAAAACATGCATTATGTGGGGGGAAAGGGTCTACCTATCCTAATTCTTCCAAAAGCTATTAACAGGAGAATATTACCCTTGGTCTTCTCTGCCTTTCAGCATCACCCAGTCTATTACTGTAAGTATCTTAATGGGATTCTCTAAATTTTCTGCAGTAGAGGTCATTCACTGGTCCTCTACAAAAGCAAAGGGAAGCTTTGGGAATAAGTTATGGAGTTCAACATGTTAGTGCTTTTCCCAACATCCCTGCAGCAGAGAAACCATTTACTGGTCTACATGTCATGCGTCTGCGTTTGAGGATTTCAGTGGTTGGCATACCCAAAGGCACAAATGTAAAGTGGGCAATACGCTCCTCAATTCCAGCTATCACCTTGTCCTGTCCTCTACTTAGAAACGTTCCTGAGCTTGTACGCACCCTGCAATACAGCCGACAATGATGAGTCCCAATTTCAATCTACTAACCTGTCTGATTTCCAACTCAAATGTGAGAAATCATAACATAGTAGTAATACTGGGGCTGTTTGCTAGCACACCTGCTATCTTTGCTTTTTCCTGTTGCACTGTCCACAACAGTTGACTTCTCCATGCGGGGACTAGCCAGCTCAATCAAATGTGTACACTCTGCTTGTGACTGTCATCATTCCATCCGTAGGCAAATCATAAGTTTAGGTTTAGCTGCCCCAATCCCATGCACCAGAATGAAACTGATTTATATAGACATTGTCTAAGTGGAGTTGTCAAACGAGTATGTGATGCCATCATGAAGCCCCCATACAAAATGATGTCAATATGTGCCAGCTGCCTATCTTTCAGATCAGAACAAAGCCATCACTTTGGCTCACATGCCATGCAATGACCATCAAAGACAGCACTGCTGGGATTTTGTGCAGAAGGTCTGCGATGCATTGATCTCACCAAGCAAATTTTCCACTGCTACCTTGGAATTGATTCTGCAACTTACCAGAAATTTGTGGTATAGAAAGGCTCGGGGCTCCCACGACAGCACTTCCACCCAGGTCTTCTTCACAACTTCTTCCCTATGCCTGCAGAACAATTATGGTTTAGTCTCATTACCCATTGTCTACAACACCATTTTCCACACCTATGCGACCGAAACAAGGTGAAATGCTTCCCTTCAGATACTTGCAAATTGTATACGGCATTTTAGAGCAACAGAGGAACACATTGAGTACATGGAGCCAGACATATGCTCACAACGATGAAGCATTGCAACTGCCAGACAAATGCCTTGGGTGACCACCCTGTTCCAATGGCATTCAAGTTTATTAAAGATATTCAATCCCCATCTGTAAAGCTCCAACCAGAGCAAAGATCACCAAAGCTCAACGGTTTTGGTCTAATGAGGGAGTGCAATTCATATTAAAATTCGTTGTGACGACCTCTAGGGTGCCATCTCTTCTGGGCCCCACTTTGGTCTTCCCCTTGCCAACGTCTGGGGATTGGCTGATCTGTCTTACTTCCCTCTGTACTGAATGAAAAGAACCGACGATAGAGAACGTGGCTCTCACCTAGACCGCAGCGCAGATCACGAGGGCAGCTTAAGCCTTTGACAGAGAATCAGTAATACGTGACGAAAGGACGCACTACACAAATGCAGAATTTGGGACAAGCGGAGACATTTGTGTCTGTGTGTAGGGCAGAGAGAGAGAGAGAGAGAGAGAGAGAGAGAGAGAGTGCTCCTGTCAGGGAGTTAGTGCGTGTTGACGAGACATTACCTCTGTAATTGGGAAGGGAGCTTCAAGGCGACCTTAGCGCCCGCAGTGATAGAACCCTGGTGTGCAGAAGGGACGGCAATAAAGCCGAAGATCACGAGTACCAAGAGCAGAAGTGACACCAGCGCAAGCAGCGGTAGGCCCAACTTACGTGCTGCGGTCCTCTTACCTCTGCTGCCCTTTCCCATCTCTTCTACTTCAGCTAAAGCTTTTTTTGTAGAGTGTAATAGTCACTGCGTATTCCGAGTGAAGGCCTGCTTAGGTCCGCAGCTAAGTCGAGCTAGTGCGGTGATCAGCCAGACGAATTAGGTCGCGCAGCTCCAGTCTGAATGCGAATACTAAACAGGATGCAGCTGCATGTGAAAGACAGCTGTGCCGGATCTTCTCACCGCTACAAAAGCACTGCTTTTACGGTTGCGACAGGACAATCAGAATCAGCAATGCTCAATCTGGCACACACCCAGACCAGACACCAGAAGAGAGCTTCGGAAGCGCTCGCCATGATCTCTGCTGATCTCTGCTGCTGCATCAATGCCTACCTACCTACCCGAACTTCCCAATACAAGAGACAGCAACAGACCAGGCAGACCACTCCGCGCTCTATAATTCACCGATTTAGGGTTTTGTGAATGCACGGAAAACCGGGAGGGCAACGACTTTCATCCGATTGCCACAAGACGCGTCTTGCAATAGTCGCCAGTGTACTGTGGTTCTCAGTAACAATAGCAACCTTGGATATGGAACCGCCACACTTTGACCTAGTACATTCTGACTTTAATATCTCCATGAAATTCTTAACCCATGTGAAGTTGACCGTGGAAGTCAGTGACATGCAAAATTCAAACCCTGCCTTTCTTCTTTTTTTTTTGATTAACAGGGGGATATTGCCCTGGGAGTTTTATTCAGAATTATTGAGGGGAAAAAAAATTAAAAAAAAAGTTAAAACCCCCATTACACCATAAGGCACACACACCGATTTCAGTGAAAGGAGAACCTACCCTCTCATGGCCGAGAGACTGATCAAGAATCCATAGCAAACTGCTAAGCTAATTTCAAGGTTCGAATAAGCTGGAACTAATCTTAAGGGCCGATGGCGAAAGAAGAGACAGGTCCTTGATACTGCTGGGTACCTATCTAGAAAAGCATCTTGGGCCCCTGCCTTGAAGTTACCAGGCTCACCTACAGCCAGGCGCAACAAATGAACATTTTTTTTTATTTTTTATTTTTTAAAAGGAAACCTGGGAGCGACAGCCCACAATTCAGGTCCTTGAGGAGGGGGAAAGATTAACCCCCTTTCATTTATGGGCCATGAGACCTACAGGACGATCAACGCGAACAATCGAACAATCCCACACACGGGGAAGGGCAGCAGGTTTGAACCTTGACCCACCAGGGCGACACACTGTGCACTGCTACCAGCCGATGTGCTAAATAAAGTAGGGCTTTCTGTTGCTCCGCACTACTAGGGACAACTTATGAGAACAATGGAAAAAAAAACAATGATTCTTTTGATTTGGAAATATATACTATGAGAGAAACATTAGGAACAATGTAACAGTATCTTATGGTACTTTTACCTGGGCGATCTCTTGTCCTTGTTCTTTTTGAGTTTGCTCCCCTTCTTTAAAAACAAATTAAAATAGAAACAAAGAACAATGTAAGAACTTACATTCCATAGTGATAAATTCAGATTTTTATTTTTATTTTCCCTCATAGGTGAAACCTGGGAGCCTTGAGGAGGGGGAAAAAGCAACACCCTTTTTTATGGGCCCTGAGACCTTCAGGATGAACATCCCCCTAGGGAGCCCACCCTTAGAAATTAATGACATTACCTTTATGGAGGTATTGTAAAGTGGCAGAACACTACATTGCTTAACTGCATGATTTCAAGCATCAATTCATGATAGTTTCAAATTAAGTGACTTACCATTAAACCAATAACCACTTTTTCAGCAAGAGAGAGAGAGAAACTTCACAGCTCCAATGGGACAAGGATATAGCCCTCTGTTTGGATCTTGGTTTCACTCTATGAGCCATAAGCCTATTGCAAGCATTAGTTTGAGTAGTGATTATAATAGCAGAAAAGAATTGATTGTTAAGATTGGTCCTTCAAGCCACACCATCCAAGTGGGTATTTGTAGGATTGGGTATCTCAGTTTTTGTGTAACATGGCAGTTTCTGTAGTGACCTCTCTCATGGTTTTACCCATATTTGTCCAACAACTCAATATTTCATCTAAATTTATATGGTATAGGGTTTCTAACTACAATAGGTATGTGTACCAATTGTTAGATTGCAAAAACAATCATGTACCAGAGAGCCATGGACTTTTAAAGTTGATTACTGTGGAGTGCAGATGGTACACATAAAATCTTATGGACTGAAAAAATATCATGTACACTCATACACTGGCACAAAGGAAAACACACTAGGGGTGCCATTTTTAAATCCAACCCAAATCCACTTTTATATGGACTAGTTATCTTAGGAATTGAGAGCTATGGACTATTTTGCACATAAAAACAGGTTGATTTGCTCTAGTCCATAACATCTTATGTTTTAGGTTTTTGAGGTGTTGTCTTTTACTAAAAAGACATACAAACCTATAATCTAGAGGTGTCAGGTGGTATATGGACAAGTGGTTGTAAACTCTAGATATTGACGTCTAAATATTTTTTCAAATTAAAGATTAAAATATCTAGTAAATAATGGACTTTTACTATAAAAAAAAATGTATACTACTGTCTATTTATAAAAAATAAACTGAAAGCAATAGACTCAACCAAAAATAAAATTCCATAGACTTCCAGTGGACTCAACATGTGCCACTTTTGATCCACTCAATCGTGCAACTGCCCAAGTGCATAGCCAACAATGAGAGTTATGGACCATCATCAGTTGGGCAACTCTTTCAGCTGGGCTTGCAATCGGAAGAACTTCAAGAAACCTGAGGCGACAGGGTGTTTGTCACTTTAAAAGTGACTGATTGTACTACACCACTGGATGATACCGATAGAAGGATGAATTGAGATCGGTGAAAATGACAGTTTCATCTAAAGCTGTTCTTTTGGGTTCAGTGAAGTGCTCTATCGTGCAAACAGGGTCATCTGAGGGGTTTTGTTTCGAAACTCTCATGAAGGGTAAATCCAGGTGCCTCGACGTCCTGAAACCTTTCAGCAAAAAGGAGAAGAAAAAAAGAAAAGTCCCGCTTCCGCAGAGACTCTACCTCCAGATGGACAACTGCGTGAAGGAAAACAAAAAACAGGTTTCGCTCCTAACTTCGAGAGGAGTGTTTGAGAAGATGCAAATGGGATTTCTTATGGTTGGCCAAACCCATGAGGACATCGATGGATTCTTCAGTTATTTATTTAAGAAACTGAAGCAAAACAACACCTACGTTCTTTCCGATTTTACAAGGAATTTTATGATCTCTCAAGATCTGCAATTTATTCCTCAAATCATTCAAGAGGTGTCAGATTTCAAGGCCTATGTGGACGGTTGCATTCTCGATGGAAAAGAGCTTTAGTTGGGCAAACAGAAATGCATGTATTTCGTTCCAATGTAGATGAAGGTGGCATGTCATGAAGTTTAAGAAGTTTGCTACTGATTCTGATTGGCTTTCCAAAAAAAGCGCGGTGAAGATGTGGAAGCCGAATGCCGATAGAACTCCAAAGTTGTTTGTAGCAATACAACCCAGGGCTGTAAAAAAAAACACCAATTTGGGGTGTGGGAGATGCCTCCTCCGATAAACAGTCTTTTATCAAAACAGGAATTAAAAAATACATGGAGTTATGGAAGAAAGAGATATTGTTTGATGATTATCGTAACATCATGATGCAGCATGATCAATACTGGGAAGCAATCCTTACAGAACTTGATCTTCTCATTCCTGGAAAATTACGGCATTCAATCGCGCTTAAAGAGGATTTTTTGCCCTCAACCAAGTAGGCTGTCAACCACCACAGAACCAGAATCCATAGACATGCAGATGATGATCTGTCGGAAGAAGATGAAGTTCTGGAGCCGTATTGTGGTCCCCGGTGTGATCGACCGAATCAGCCTCTAAATCCGTTCAAGGATATTGAAAAGGGATTTTTCGTCTTAGTTCGACCAGAAGATCCTGTGACGTTTCTAGTCTGGATGTGGATGACAATATTTGGATGTGGTCCGCGAGAGATGATCCAGGAATTTTAAGAAGGTTCAGGTCGAATGGTGGAGACCCAAGAAAAGAGGTAGCCCTTCCAATTTGGACAGGTACAGAGATTGTTGGTCCAAAGTTTGGGAGTTGAATCCAGCTGATCCCCCTCAGTGGATTCACATTAACTTTGTCGTTTGGACAATGCCCGCCAGAAAAAACACGATACGTACTAGCTCTAAGAAAATTACCACGGTGGAGGCGGAGAAAGCACGAGCAAATTTGGATGAGGCCAATCTACAGTCAGACAGTGAAGACAGTGCAACCTCTGGCGGAGAACAAGGTTGACAATGACATATTGTGGAGGTTCACTCATCGGCATGTTTTCAAGAATAAAACTTATGTTTTACCTCCACTCTCCATTTATTTCTCTTCACGTGTTCAAAAATAATCTACCTTCTTTGCCAGCCTCCAGTTTTTTCTCTGAACTCATCTCTGTAACGTTTCAGGAACCTCGAGTGATTATCCGAAGTTCCTAGTTTTTCTGATATCACTGTTTCTTTCTCTTTGCGGTTCCTCTCTCACACTGCACCCATTTCTGTTGGTTCTCACCAAAGTGTCTTCTCCTCAACAGATTCGCTCATGTCATTCATTCTGGGTCCACATAGTCGTATTGTTGGGCAGGGTATTCATGATTGGTCTAAAAAACGTCTTAAATATAAATCGCGTGGCAATTTATGAAAGTTGTTGCTTCAATGGACAGGCTTTTCTCGCGGTTTACTGCTTGTTGAGTTCAATACCACTTAACTTTTGGCCTTAATCATGTCGTGAACCTCCAATAAGCGTTCGACGTTCCAAGTCATTCTGATGCTATGTGAATCTTCTTTCATTATTTGCCAGCTTTCTGTAAGTCTGGCTCCAAGTACAAAGTTACATTTTCTTCATTGTCTTTTCAGATTATCTTAAGATTCTCCTTAATTTTCTTCGTCACTAACCAGTCTTGAACCTCGTTTTGCCACCCAACATTCTTTGTCATCTCAGGTCAATTTATCTCGGGTCTGTTTATCTTATTAGGACCTTCTAAAGACAATACTTCTGGGGCCATTCATATTTAACTAAATCATTTATTTGAGCTTGGTACTAATAGTACCAAAAACTAGTATATTACTCATAATATTAATCTTGCAAGTTCTATGCTAGTGATCCTTTTTCTGATGTCAATATCTTGTTTCTCCAACCCATTTACATTTGAGTTTTATATTGTCCTCACCTTAAACCATATACCCTAAAACCTAATTCGAATGTTTGATGCGCATTCTTCAATGTGGGGCATAATAAAATGGTTGGGATATTTCATTCAACACGTCAATATGAAACCAAAATACCATTAAAAATACCATCAAAATACCCGAAATGGGAAATACGCCTAAAACTGTGGCATCCATTCCACAACATTCTGCAATTACAATTGTAAGTTTTACAATAACAATTACAATGATGACAAAATAACCTCATAAGGCTCCATTGATGCTAACCCAGGAAGACCCTGCTTCCTCCCAAATTGACGAAGAGAAGATGGATCACGGTATAAAAAAAAAACCTCCAGTACATACGGACATAGAAGAGACCAGAGCAATTTTGTTTTTGGGAACAATACGAAAAACAAAAACAAAAAAAACAGAGCAAAAGTGATTGTTGGCACCGATCATCACTTTTGCTCTGTTTTTTTCTCTTTTAAGAAAAAAATCGGAAAAACAAAAAAAAACAAAAAAAAAAACAAAAGTGATTGTCGGCACCGATCATCAGAAGATCGGTGCCAACAATCACTTCTGCTCTGCTCTATTTTTTTGTTTTTTTTTTTCCCATATTTTTCCCCCAAAAACAAATGAAAAAACAGAGCAGAAGTGATTGTCGGCACCGATCATCACTTCTGCTTTGCTCTGTTTTTTTTGTTTTTTTTTTCTTCTTCTCTGTATTGTTCAACAACAAAAAAAAAACGAGCAGAAATGATGATCGGTGCCGACAATTACTTTTGCTCTGTTCTAACAAGTTGAGACACGCTTCTTTGTGCCGCAGCTCCTCTCTGGACAGCCGCACTACATTGCTTCACTGATGCAAATACAGAGCAGAGCAGAAGTGATTGTCGGTGTCGATCATCACTTCTTCTCTGCTCTGTTTTTTTTTTTTTTTTTTTTTCCCGCATATTATTTATTAATATATTTTTATTTTTATTTTAAATATAAGTGATGATCACTTCTGATCTGTTTTGGCATTTGGGTAGAGGTGATGATCGTCGACGATCATCACTTCTGTTGATACTTGATATTTGATTTCCAAACATGCAAGGGCTTAGTATGTAGACCATATCTAAATCAATCTATTCCATTTGGGCGATTTTTTCGTAAGAAAACATCAATTCCACTTCGGCTAACTTTAATGGTTGGGGATCTGCACTGGAAACTGCTACTACACCTTGTTATCGACTGATACAAAAGCTTGTTGAAACTAGCACACTCATTCTCCCTTTCATGGGAGGGATAAAGGTCTCACTTCGGCAATCGCACACTTATCAAATCGCAGTTTATGACACAAGGTGCGGCGGTGGGATGGATGTTAAAGATGTAGTGTGCAATGACTGGAAAAGGTAAATCATTCCGTGGAAATATGCACCTATCTCACGCCTCTGGGCTCACGATCTAGCATTCCCCCCTTCCGCCTGTTCTGTCCGCGGTTATAGGTCCGTGCCTATGGAAATGATGTGGCATGACGTGACATGGCGTCAACCACGCTGGCGAGGACTGTTGACGTGCCGTAACACCCGTGAACCAACGTGGCAAGAACTGCTGACGTGGCGTGAGCTTGACTGCGCTCACGTGGCCAGGCTCACGCGGAGGCATCCCCCGATTGGATACAATATGTGGTTGGGATATTTCATTCCCAAATTTCATAGGTGACAAGTCATTTGTCCATTCCCATGTTTTCTTTTCCATTCATACCGAGTTTTAGATTTTAGTACCCTAGCAAACTCTATACCCTAAAACCTAATTCCAATGTTTGATGCTTATTTAATTTATTGCTTCCAATTCTGGGTACAGTCGAAGTGGTGGGGACAATATTTCATGAATTGTTTTACGTCCATGAAAAGACTCAGACTCCATAATTATTTTGTCCATTTACTATTTTCTAAAACCCTAAACCCTAAACCAAACTCCACTGTTTGATTCACATTCTTCATATAAATTTGAATACAATCTGTGGTTGGGATATTTCATTAACAAATTTTCATAGGTGACAAGTCATTTGTACACTTTCCCATATTTTCTCCATTCATACCCAGTACTGTGTTTTGTACCCTAGCAAACTCTATACCCTAAAACCTACTTACAGTTTGGTTCAATGAAATCTACATGACACTCTTCCACAATATTTGGTTGTCTGAGTGATCCCTAAATATTTTGAAACATAATTCACATGTTTCATTGACATCCAACCTTATTCCATTCAACGTTTTATCCATCAATTGAAAACTTGCAATACATTGGTTCATGATACTACTATACTTTAAGCATGGTATGGATGTTGACTTTTCTCACATTCTACAAACCCCCCGAAGGGGAGTCTATCCCACCATGTGTTCATATGTGGATTGCTAGCATGTAGCCCAATGGTAATGGGCACAACCACGTTGGATGTGGTTGTGGGTTCAAACCACGGTCTAGTGTGTCGTGAAGGTGTCCACCTTTCAGCTGGAAGGCAGTAGCCCTTGCGGTGAAGAGCAGTGTTTTTTTTTTCAAATTTGGAAAAGAACAGGACTGGCTACTGAGTTTTGCAGGAAATAGCCATATTTTCTGCTCATCCACTGAAATTTGGACAGAATCATCCTCCTCTGTACTTTCATCCATGTCAATCATCCATATTAGGCGAATTCATCCAAGATTTATATTTGCTTTTGAGAATTTTGGCGATTTCATCCATGAGAAAATAAGGAATTTACGACAGAATATTCGATTTTGATTTTTGAGGTCGAAAAAGTGCGAAATTTCGCCAGAAATAAAACTTGGTGAAGAGACACGGGCCATAAGTTATGCTCCCTTCGGGGCGTCATATATATAATATATATATTTTTTGTGGGTTGCCAAAGGGGCAGTTTCATGGGTTCAAATACCACCCACGCAAAGCTACTTACATGCACAAGTGGGTGGGGGGATGCACATGTGAAATAAAACCAGATCCTTTACATTCTACTGCTCCTTACAGCCACATCTGTCAGTGGTTCACATTTGCCTAGTTGATCCCCCCCTTTCTTGGAGCAAGCACTGTTTGTAGAATACTTGTCCATTTTAGCTCAGTCTTCTTTTGATGTATGCAGGAGGTCAACTACATGAAAACCTCCCTACTACAGCCTCATGAGTCTGATTTGAAATCGTCATCCAAAACTTCAAAATGCCAAAAATAATTTATTATTTTGTTTTACATGACCAAAAATTGAGCCCCACACCCAAGGGGGGGGGGACTGTGAGATCTTCACCGACTGGCCCACAATTTGGACAGGGTGTGCAGCAGTGTTGGGCGGTTATTTGAATTTCTCTCTAATACCCGGCGGTTACCTATCTGGTTATATGTATATGTGACCGGCAGAGGTGAAAAAATGAAGTAACCGGTCCAGTTAGAAACCGGCGGAGGTCACGCATTCAAATAACGGAGCAAAAAACCTCTTAAAGAACTGCCCAATACCCGCGGTTATATGATCAAACCCGCCGGTTATTTGAGGTTTTTGCAAGTAACCGTAACCGGCCGGTTATATGTAGCAATAGAAAATTTAATAACCGCAACCGCAGGTTAGTAGTTTTCTAAAATTTGAAGCAACCGGAACCCCCGGTTATGAAAAAAAACAAATAACCGCCCAACAATGGTGTGCAGCCAGTAGGTAGCGTCAGATTGTCCGGTCAGTTCTTAAGAAAAACTAACAATGACCAAATTACATCCTTTTTCCGGCCATGGGGTCCCTTTTTCGGAGTTGGTAAAAAAAAAGGACTGCGGGCGTTTAAGGGTTAAGAGGCTTATTTATTCATTTGTTGTTACTTCAATGTTAAAAAGTGGAAAAGAAAAGTGTGTATAATAATATCAATATGATTCGATTCCACGCCTCGCACTTCCGACTATGGACCATGTACCCAACCTTGGCCACAAATCTATCCCTTAGATTTCTGCTTCGCTTAGTGTCTGCCACTCCCATTCTCATGTACATCTTATGGCCTCCTGCAATGATATTTTTTCCTTAACCGCGATATTTACGTGCGACCCGATCTTGCTTTCCTCTAACTTTCCGATAGTTTATTCCGATGAGGGATGGTTAACGACTCCAGCATGTAGCCCGCAAAGCAAGATTTGTTGTGGAGTTTTTAAGTAATGTAATTCAAAGCAAAGTAATTCACCTTTGATATAAAGTTAAGGGCCTCCATCCCCTTTCTGTTAAAAAAAAAGAAAAAAAATGCGGCAATTTGTGGTGCCGGGCTGCAGCATGTGGCTGCCCCAGCTGCCCAAATCTGCATACTTGGCCCTAAACTGTTTTATGGAGCGGATCCAAGGCCAAGACGTACTCAGGGAATTTATACATACAGACCATGCAACTAGACTATTCGTCAAGTGGTCTCCCACAAACGTAGGCAATTGCTAGCACCAAAAAACAGATCACACAAGCCATTGTTCTCTTGCCACTAGCTAAGTTACTATGCAACCCGCTTGCATGCCTACCTTGCATGTGTCGGCACCATGCAAATTCTTGCCTTCCTTCTGAACATCTCATAAGCTATGTATGCAAACTAAGAAGTCAACTAAGAACGAAAGCTCAGCTGCCTGACACTGTAAGATACTCCATCAAGAACAAAAGGCAGATCCCAGGACGTGTGACTACACTTTAGTGCCTAAACTGAGTGACCATAACCATGCCGTAACAATGCCTAGTAAACTTTTTGAATAAAGCGTCCAGAGAGGAAGGAAGAAAAGACCATGATCCCTGCACTCCGTCATAAACCACCGTTCTTTGATTTCTACGCTTCAAGACCAGCAGATCACCATACCCCCAGCATGAGCAACTGTCGACATACAAGTTATCACCTGAGTCATCCTGAGTGTCGGGCGCTCTTGCAAGCTTCTTCCACTTCATTGTCGAGACCTCATACTCAAAGATGTGCATGGCTTTCGGGATACCATACCTACCGCCCTCAGTACCCCCGACAAGGAAGAGACGGTCGCGACACACTGCAAGGACATGATCAACAGCCCGACACCGGAATATGAGCCTCACTCCATATACCATTGTCAAGGTCATATGTCCACATACGCCTCTTGCAAATGACATACCAAATCTTTCCCATCACCTTTGCTCGTATCTCTCTGGTCTCCCTCTGTACCGGCGAGTTTCCAGTCTTAATACAGCAGTTCGAGATTGAGTCGTACACTCGCGTCCTCAATCTACCATAGTCGGAGGTTACTACAATAACCTTGAAGGTCTTAGTGGATTTGTCCACCACAATTTGCCTTAGCACCACCTCTTCATGGAATGCAGTAGAAGACCATGCTGGAAGTTGTCTCCGGCGCTTGGAAGCAGGGTTGTACACAGTGTAGACTCTTGCTTCTTTGAACACCAAATGATAGCACTTTGCCCAAGACGAAATACGTAGCGAGTTGTTGAGTGGCGATTTTCGGAGTCTCCTGCCCAGTCTGCGTCAGTGAAGCCGTTTAGGATGTCATCTGTGCCTTTCTCAAAGAACAACCCAAAATCAGCCGTTCCCTTTACGTATCTGAATATCTGCTTGACTGCCTCCAAGTGGGTTTGTTGGGGTTTCGACATGAACCGACTCACCACCCCTACAGAATATGCTAGATCTGGGCGAGTGTTTGTTAAATAGATTAATTTTCCCACCATTCGCCTGTACAAGGTCGCATCAATCGCTGGTGCTCCCATGTCACTGATCAGCTTCAAGCCTTCTATCATAGGAACACAGTGAGGGTTACAGTCAACCATATTAAATTCCTCCAGCATTTTCTTGATATAACCACGTTGTGTCAACATGATCCCATTATGCAAATGTATGAACTCTGCTGCTCTGTCATATCAAACGCACTTTTGAGTTGAGTCCTTAGCCACTCCACCTTCTCGGTATGATTCCCAGTGAGTAAGAGGTCATCAACGTAGAGAATAAGCATCACGATCTTTCCATTGCCTTCTTCACGCATGTAATAGAGATTGTAATGTGCGTTGCTACGAAACAAGCCTTGCGATTTTAGGTACGTATCTATCTTTGAGTACCATGCACGCGGAGCTTGTTTGAGGCCGTATAGTGCCTTGAGCAGCTTACATACCTTTGATGCGTTCCCTGGTGATGCAAATCCATGTGGTTGCTCCATAAACACTTCCTCCTTTAGTTCCCCATTCAAGAAGGCGATTTTTACGTCCAAGTGGTAGATAGGCCAACCTGAGTGTGCAGCAAAGGCAACCACCGCCCTTATAGTACCCATTTTACGACAGGTGCAAATGTCTCCTCAAAGTCTATTCCTTCTGTCTGCTGAAATCCACGAGCTACCAAACGCGCCTTGAGTTTGTCTGTAGAACCATCTGTTTTTCTCTTCACACGATAAACCCATTTGGCAGTTATCAGCCTCTTTCCAAGAGGAAAGTCGACTAGTTGCCAAGTCCGATTCTTATAAATAGAATCAATCTCCTGTTGCATGGCTTCTTTCCACCTAGAAGATTTAGATGCCTCCTCAAAATTAGCTGGCTCAAAAGGGACCTCTATCGCATTCTATTAGATATGCAGGTTTCTTCGTTGTTCTCTTGGATCTTCTAGGTTGGATAACCTCTTCCTCTTGAGTCTCTGTTGTAGCCGGTGGAACAATTTCCAGATTTATAGGAGCAGATTCATGGTCCTGTGCTTGTGTCATACTTGTGTCATACTTGTGTCATCATCAGTGACAAGTTTCATGTCAGGCAGAGATGGATCTATCGGCAAATCCACATGAATGTCAATGCCAGGTGGTGACTCAGGTGTATTGTTGGGAATGATGGATATAGTAGTAGGATCTTCTGTGGAGATAACATCTTGTATAGTAATCGATTCTTCCTCATGAAAATGGACATCCTTGCTGATATAACCTTACGAGAAGATGAGTTGTACAACCTTGTCAAGTTATTTTACCACTGTGTGAAACTAGCTAGGAAATAACTAGCTTTTACATATTGACATTTGGGATTGGCCCAAGTGTCAATCCAGGGGTCAAGGCAGATTTAGGCCCTGGAGTGGTTATCTTCACGGCAAGCGCGGGAGGCTCATCTTTCTCGAGTTGAGCCTCACCGCGCCTAGCTATGGCGCCGTAGTGTGGATTCCCCATGGCGTGGGGTGCACTTGAATTGACTTGTATTTGAGTGATGAGGTTATATATGCATGAGTTTATGCTTAAGCTTTGTGAGCTCGCATGAGCTTGTGCTTGTATTCTTCTTCTTTATCACTCGAGAAAGATCAGCTCGTATCTGTGAGTGCCAGATACGAGTTAGTTGTAGCACTTGTGGTTTTTGCTTGAGAATGAGAGAAACCAGGTTGTTATGCAAGGAGCGCCGTGGAGCTCTTGGTTGTTAGAAGCGGAGGCGATGTGGGTTACGAGGTGGTAGACCTTGGCATTCGATCTTCAGCTTCAGAGATGAAAGCACCATACTGCAGGTAATTCCAGAGCACCTTGATGGTTTCAGATTGTGTACATGCATGAGCAAGCACGATTGGGAAGAGGACCAGTCAAGAGCAGGTTATAGTGGCTTTGGTGGCAAAGCTGAGAACTGGACTTGGGAATGCGAGCTTTCATTGTGTGAAGGATTGCAAGACCAAACGAAAGGGCTGATTTGGCTTGGGGCAAATCAGTGCACTTTGTGGAGTATGGTGAGATTGGGTTTCAATCTCGAGCTTCAGCATTGAGAGGGCTCTTGTCATGGCAAGAGCAAGGCTGGAACAAGAGCTAAGAGGTGCGGCAAGGCCATGGAATGTGCACCTAGGGTGTCAGAGCTTGGAAGAAGAGCTCTTGCACCACAAGAGGAGTGTCTTGTGGCTGGAAATGTAAGCCTTAGGGTTTCAAGAGCTTGGCAAAGGCTGTGGAGTGCTTAGTCTTGTCTTAGAGAGCATCAAGGAGTCAAGGAGCCAAGATAGGGGGCTGATACCTCTTGTGTGAAGAGGTTGCATGTGTGGAGCATGTATTCAGCTCATTGAAGCTTCCATCTTCAAGCTTGGAGGGCAAGCAAGGAAGCGGGAAGGGCTGACTTCCCTTATGTGAGGGCAATGCATGTGTGGAGCATGCTTTTGGCCTGTTGAAGGCTTGTACTTTCAAGTTTGGGAGTGCAAGAAAGGAAGGAAGGGGCTGGTTTCCCTGTAGGGCATGTATGGAGCATGCTTCCAGCCCGCTGAAGCTTGTATTTTCAGGTTGGTGGGTGCAAGAAAGGAAGCAAAGGGGCTGATTCTCTTGTGGTGAGAGTGGGGCATGTGTGGAGCATGCCTTTGTAGAGTGTGTTCTTAGTTGGGGTTTCAACCTCAAGCCTAGATAGAGCATGGCTCTTGAAGTGGCAGATATAGGGGGCTGGAATAGGCTCTAAAACAGATGTTATGGCCTCGGTAAACGCTTGAATGAGTGCTCCCAAGGGCTGGAAACCAGCAAGGCTTGGTTGTTTGCCATTGAGTTTAGTGGCGTGTTTGGGGAGTCTAAGTGAGAAAGAAGGCTTGGTTTGTGGCAACCATCTTCCTCATGGCTTAGGGCTACTATTGGTGGTGTGTGGGAGCCGAAAGAGCAAGAATATCTTGCTGATTTCTTCACAGCCGCCATAGCTCAGTGCAAAGAAGCCTAGAGTCCAAGAGACACAAACCCTAACTTGGCGTGGCTAAACCCCTTGAGAAATGGCTAAACTGCCATGAGTGGCCATGGATGGGGCTGTGAGGGGCTGTGACAGGCTGTGCCCTGTGGCCTGTGGGGCTGTGAGGGGCTGTAACAGGCTGTGATGGGCTGTGATGGGCTGTGGCGGGCTGTGATAGGCTATGCCATGTGGCCTATGGGGCTGTGACGGGCTGTGACAAGCTGTGGTGGGCTGTGCCCTGTGGCCTGTGGGGCTGTGATGGGCTGTGACAGGCTGTGGCGGGCTGTGACAAGCTATGCCCAGTGGCCTGTGGGGCTGTGACGGGCTGTGACGGGCTGTGACAGGCTGTGCCCTGTGGCCTGTGGGGCTGTGACGGGCTGTGAGGGGCTGTGGCCTTTGGGGCTGTGACCCCTGTGACCTGTGTAGGGCTGTGGCAGGCTGGGACAGGCTGTGCCCTGTGGGGCTGTGAGGGGCTGTGTTAGGCTGTGGCCTTTGGGGTTGTGATGGGCTGTGACAGGCTGTGACATGTGGCCTTTGGGGCTGTGACAGGCTGCGGCCTGTGGGGCTGTGACCCTGTGACCTGTGTACGGCTGTGACAAGCTGTGGCCTATGTGGGGTTGTGACGGCTGTGACCAGTGAGCTGTGTGGGCCTGTGCTGGTCTGTGGTAGCCCGTGTTGACCTGTGGACAACCTGTGCTGACTCGTGGAGGCACTGGTGGACTGCCTAAGGACTGGCATGTGGTCTTGAAGGCCGAATTTTGAAGCTCGTGGAGGGCGGTTTGAGGAGTATCTTCATGATATTCCCATGGTCATGCAAGCGAGGGAAGAGAGGAGAGGAAGAGTGTTGGGATGAGGGCATGCCGGGGTTAGGCATTGCTTTAGCTTCTCTTCTTCGTAGTTTCCACCCTCTCATTAGGCCAAGACCTTTCCGTAGGTGGAGGCAAGAGTCAGTCCGGGTTTGGGTTGGGGTGTCATTGCAGGAGCAACACCGTGGAGTTGTTTTTGGTGTGGGGGAGTTGTCATTCTGATTTCTTGTGTTTGGATCCCCTCCATACCTGCATGCTTGACTGTGCGCCATGCTAGTTTTGTGTGGGCGCTTGTTTTTATAGGTGATTGGTCCGGATTTGATCACCGGCCAGTCCTAGAGCATGTTGTCGATGGTGAGGCTAGGGTGATGACCAGCTAGACCATCATTGTTTCTCCTGTGGTGAGGTTGGAGGTGATGACCAGCCAACCATAGGAGTGTTTGCGGTGGATGCAGGTACATGTGTAGGCTATGTTAGGAACCTAGTATTCCAAACCATAAGCCGCAACAGGTTCTCTACCCGGTTACCTTGTGGAGAGGGGGTTAGAGACATGTTCATGACCGGTTGAATGACAGTTTGTCAACACGGAGGTGCCACTAGTTGCTGGGGATAGTGCCGGTTCGAGCACTAGCGATACTAGTGGGTACATGAGACGAGGTATGCAGTTTAGGCCACCTTCACCTCCTGTGTCTTCTACGGAAGGTTTTGATTCGGATTGTGAATCAGGAGGACTCATACCGGCGGTGCAAGTTGTTTCCTTGCCATTGTTGTGGGACACAATGGAGGAGATGTATGGAGTTACCAAGGGGCCACGAAGGTACTCTGGGGCGGTGGGCACCATCGAGTTGGATGATTTTATCCAAGAGTTTGATAGTTGGTGTGATTTGCAGCAAATGCGCAATCCACAACTATTTACACCTTTCATGGCATGGAAGGGGCTGTTTCAGCAACCTGAGGGGCCGCCTATGGATGATTACCATGAGTTCAGGCGGGGGCATGAGGTTGAGATCGAGGAGGAGGATGTACTGGTCACCCGACTATGTCTCCATCACTAGGGGCACTAGAGCCACGAGGGCAGTGGCTACACCTGCCGCTGCACCGGCAGCTTTAGCAAGCAGCAGTGGGACTAGTGGGACTGGTGGTACAGTAGCTACGACGTCCACCCAAGCCACTACCGCACCAGCAGTACCCATGCCTGCCTTCAACCCTATTGTGGAGTGCTTCGAAGAGTTGAGAGGGAACTACCAAGGGGTGAAGACAAAGAAGTTGCGGAGCTTGCAAGAGTTCCAACGGAAGCCGACTGAGAGCTTGAGGGAGGCTTTCACTCGCATGAGGCGCTTGATAAATGTAACCCAAGGGGTTACGGAAGCTCAGGCAGTCCAATTCCGGTATGGGATATTGGACAAGGAGCTGAGGAGAAGGGTGGGGGATGCAACTCTCCTACAAGCGGCCCAACCCACCTTAGCAAATGTGTTTTTGCTGGCAGAGCAGATAGAGCTCAACATGGTGGAGGAACGAGTGGTCATGGTGGGATTTGCTAAGGAGACACCACGGGGTAGTGGTGCTCCTAGCCAACCACTACCTCAACGTGCCCAAGGCAACAAGGGGGCTCAGGTGAAGCTCATGGAAGGGCAGAGAGGACCTCAGATGCAGGGGTCTCTCCCTTCATTTGCTGGCCAACAACGGGCGGATGTGGTGTGCTGGACATGTGGAAAACCCCATGTCAAGAAGGATTGCCCAGAGGGAGGCAAAGGGTCGGCACATGCACAACCTGCACAATTGTAGTGTGGGCATTGTGGCAAGCACGGGCGTGGAGAGGCCCAGTGTTATGGTTTGCATCCTGAGTTGCGCCCAGGCTAGTTCCAAGGGAACAATGGTGGCCGGGGGCGAGGTGGAGCAGCCCAGAGAGGACGAGGTGGCCAGGCACGAGGTGCAGGCCAAGGGCAAGCTTAATATGGCCAAGGACGCGGAGGTCACGGTGTTGACCAAGGCATGGCCAACCGGCTTCAGCAGCTAGAGCAGAAGCTCGCTGCCATGGCTACAGCTCAGGTGGTACCGGCTCCAAGGCCGGATGGTCCACCTCCTGCTCCTGAAGGAGGAGATATGGGAAGCATGGGATTCGTGTGCGGAGCAGCACTACCACTAGTGCAGGTGGAGTTTGCTGCAGCCGTGACTCGAGGAGCAGCACGAGTTCCTGAGCCACGAGGTGCAGAGGTGGAGTTGGATCCACAGCGTGGGGAGGCGAGCCGTCAGGCTAGGCTTCCTCAGTCATTCACATTGGCGGAGACAGTATCAACGCCATCCAGGCACCTAGTTCTCGCCCGACTGTTACCGAGGCGGAGGTTACTATGTCATTGGGGAGAGCTACACGGGTAGCACCACTACCTAGTGTTGCCAAGGCTACGGCAGCTAGTGTGCTGCTAGGAGCGGCCACATCTGTGTGCCAGGCTCCATTGTTCTCGGCTACCATGATTGCGACGCCGGGGGTAAGACCAGCTGAGGTGTTCAGGCTGGCAGCTACACTCTGTGAGAGTGGGGAGGTTACTTCATCTTCTTCGGAGATAGTGGGAGGTGAAGTGCCGGAGGGATCCTCGGATTTGAGGGTCAAGACTGCCACGGCGGCGCCATGACAAGCTGCAGCTGCCAGGTTGATGGAGCTGTCAGCTAGGCCAGCCATTGAGCGCGCCATGGTTACACCTGGAGTTGTCATGTTAGACAACCAGGATGGCATTTTCTGTTTGAGTGGACCGACAGGCAAGAGTTACCGGCCACTACGGGTCTTGTTGGACTCGGGAGCATTGATGCTGGGCAGAGCTGCTATTGCAGGCTTGGGCCTCACGGAGGCGGATATGAAGCCTTGTCCTTTCCAGATACAGACGTCTCTGGGAGGATCGGAGCAGGCTCGGGGCATGACACGGCGTGAGTTGGCTATCAGACTACGGCCGGATCACCCTACAGATGGCTCAGTGATGCGAGCGAAGGCCATTGTGACAGACGCGGTCTCGTACGATGTCCTGGTTGGTGGGGCAATGTTGTACCCCATGGGCTTCATCCCTGGATTTTTGGGAGGAGTCAGCTTCCTATAGGCCTGCATGGCAGTCAGGGGAGGGCCGGCGTGTGCAGCTCCCTGTGACGTTCATAGGAGGAGTTGCGGTTGCCCAGCAAGGCAAGATGCCGACACTAGCAGCATTCACAGCGGCACTGAGTTGGCCTGGAGAGTTGCTTGAGGGCAACGCTCATTCAGAGGATGTGCCACCTCCGGGAGAGCGGGATGCTGATCGAAGGGTGCAACAAGCATGGGTGGAGGCTTTTGTACCATCAGGAGAGGAGGAGAGTGCGGGGATTGCACCAGGACCACCTCAGTTGTCTCCATTGGACACCACACCTATTGTGTGGCAGTATCCGGATGAAGGCATTTGTCTTCTGGACTTGTTTGGTGGGATCAGCACCGGATTGGCTGCTGTGTTAAAGGTAGGTGTACGAGTTTGGCGTTATCTGTATGTGGAGAGGGATGAGACTGCACGACGTGTTTCACTTCGCCATGTTGCTCTGTTGGTGAAGCGGTACCCTGAGTTGTTTGCCGGTGTCTGAAGTTCATGGATATCAGCAGGCCTTGCCAGCAGACATTTCGTTGTTGGGGGCGCAGGATTTGGAGCGGGTTGGCTCCATTGATCTGGTAGTGGCAGGTTGGCCCTGCCAAGGGCATTCATCAGCCGGACATGACAATGGATTGCGAGACTCGAGGTCGAGTCTGTTTTGGGAGATGGTGCGGGTTTTGCGCCACTTGCATCTTTATCAAGCTGTATCTCCAACATACATCTTGGTGAATGTGCCTTTGATGAGTAATTCTCGGGCCAGGGTGATGGCCAGTGTGCATCAAGTCCGGTCGTGGCTTGGGTCAGCAGTGTTGCTAGTTGCAGCTACAGTGGGGTCACGGGCTCATCGTCCACGGCTATGGTGGACTTACTTGATGCCACCCGCACTGCTCAAGCGTGCATTTGATGGGGTGCAGCGGCCAGCACATCTCATAGTGGATAGCATTGTGGACACAGGGAGGCAGCCTCAACGTGTAAGACACGATGACCGTTCGCCTTTGGCAGTGGTCAACAAGGTGGGTCAACCACGAGCAGCATTACCTACACTGTTCAGCTTCCCAGGATCTCATGCTTTCCGGGATAGTGGACCCGGCCTCATATGGGATGCTCAGTTGCAGCAGTTAGTGGAGCCTAATGCTGACGAGCGTGAGCGGGCAATGGGTTTTACCCCTGGGGGGTGCACTCTTTATAAACTGTGCGTATCACGTGCGTTCGTCGCCTAATAAAAAAAAACCCCTGTATACGGGTCCTTGGATAATTTATACCCCCTCTGTACATATTTTTTGAAGATTATAAAATCCACTCCTGTAAATATACAAAAATTTACAATTTTTAGAAAGTACCCCCTTTTGTATGTATATTCTCATTTTCCATCATTAAAAATAACCCTCCAATATGTATATGTATGTTTTTATATTATATCGAATTTATTCATTTAAAACATAATAAAATCTAACAAATTAATTTAAATTTTTTTTTGCCTTTGATAAAGTTGTTAAAGACTTTTCGGTCATTTGCATCAAGAACATATGTGTTTGACTTGACATTGTACTTTAAACATGCTAACGCGATAATGGAATCCAAATCAACCATCATGTTATCCGTCAAATCGTACGTATAGACCCCTCCTCGAATTTTTTGGTACTATGCTAACCCAATCTCCATATGAGAAGGACGCTCCAATAAATCAACAGAATCCCTACATTCTACAAACCGCTTATTGATTTTCTTCCGCATTCTTTGAACCCTGCCCAAATACCAAGTGCCTTTGGTTGCTCCTCTGCAGGTTTTCCCTGGTCTACCTTTCCTGTTTGTAGTTTGGATCGCAGTCTCCTCATCAACAAAAAATACAGCACAATCCGAACCCAATCCCAAGCTCGTGGCTTTGTTGCTAGTAGTTGGTTTGTTTTCTCGGCAAACAACATCGATGCACTTCTTACTCGAGTCAATCTATCCTTGGATAGAGTAGGGTTGCCATTGAGTTGGCTAACCAAAGTGCTTTTGAATATGGTCTTCCCGTCTACTTTGACAAATGGAACCACCGCCTTCGATCCATCTTTCTCTTGTTCAAACTCATCAATGACAGCATCCAGAGTATGTCTCAATTCACTTTGAACAAGTACCTCTTCCGCATGATCATCCAAAGGTTGGCTCAAAACATCCTCCATTGAATTCGAAGGCTCCCACACCAATTCATCTTCCACGACCTCATTTTGAATATGTGTGTCTCATAAGAGGACAAATAGAATCTATGGCATCGACATCATCGCCCTCCTCTTCCATGCTTTTGAATAGCTCGGCCTCCATTTGTCTCTCAATTGTCCATGGCTCATTCCACCAATCCAAGTTTGTTGCTTTGTTTGGTTTCATCCCAAGTTTATGGCATAAAAGTTGCGCTTCTAGAAATCCAGTTTTCAAAGCCTCCACAATGCAATCATCCGATTGGACAGTAGAAAAGTCGGACAAATCAGCAAGGGGGATACCTGGCTTCTTCTCCAAAGAGGACCAAATGTGTTCTTGTTTCTTGTGAGCTCTTGAGAACTTGGGTCCTTTTGGATTCACCTCGAACTCGGATATGCGTGTTAATGCTCCCGCACTCTCAATCAAATCACACCCGTCATATGTCCTCTCATTCCGTAATATACCTCCCACTTTGCTGAAGAATATTTCACACACATCTGAACCAACAAGGCTCAAAGGAACTTGCACATGATTAAACTTATCCTTGAACAATTTGATAAGTAGAACCACGTAGTGGCATGAAATTTGTAAATCCAAGTATGCTTCCCTGCTAATGAAGAAGGATTTCAGATTATACACCTCGTGGTGGAATAGCCACAACTTCCACAATCTGAAAAAAATGATACCTTCGCAGCAGATTGTACCCTCTCACACAATGACATGTGAGGAGACAAAAAAATGTCGATGTAGCATGAAATGATGTATAGGTAAATTTCAATACCTTGGTCCTCTCTCTTCGATGATTCACAGTTGATTGTAACTCCCTCAAACAAGCTTGCACCTTCCGAGATGCCAGTCGTTGAGCTGCTGCCCAATTCTGTCGATATTCTCTTTTGATATCACATTCCTGAAGTCCATGCTTGTCCACTGAAAATGAATGATAGACCAATAACACATGATTCAATGTAGCAACCTCATCACCCAACACCAAAGTCCGTGATGCACTGTCCAAGGGATTTACCAATTTTTTCCCATTGTGGATGAAGTCCTGATCATGGAGTCCATATATATCTCCCCCGTTGCACACTCGACCTGTAAACAACCATCCTTCCCAAGGGATGCAAAATCTACTTCCAGCCCCATTGGCATAATCTTCTAACATCACTTTTCTCCACCTACTATCTCCGTCTGAAGCATGCCAATTATAGGCCCAACCACGTCCCTCACATATTTGTCCCACAACTGTCTCACCACTTCCCATTGTGATCTCACAAAATTGTTGTCAAATCTATTGCAAGTGAGCTGGATTACCAATACCAATCGAGGTAACTGTACATGTAGAGGATTTGCTATCAACACTCTAGCATAATGGGCAACCACATTGTTTTGAATGCCTCCACAATATGTTCGTACCCTGATTCCCCTTCTCTCACTTGCACCACAAAATTTGAAATACATACATGGTTGTCTTGAAGCCCACAAAACTTGAGAAGGGTGTCATCCCTAGCAATCCAACGTACCAATCGCTTCACAACAGTTTCATCTTTGGCCACCATCACTGGGATGCTTCCCATTGGAATATTTGCATCTTCCATCACATCTCTGTAAATTCCAGCCACATGCTGAAATATATCATCCGTTTCTCTCACTCTATACTTCAAACCTTTCCTCAAAGACCGTCTTGTAGTATCAATAGAAGGACCCCCCACATTTGAAGCCAAAAAATGATGCAATCTCGGACCCCCCCAAAGCTGCACAGTCTCAAACATTGTTTTTGTGCTAGTACCATACCTCTTCCCTTGTGGAGACCTGTCAATATTCTTGCCCATATCAACAAGAAAATCCCACAAACTTTCTTTTCCTTCAAAATCCCCCCTCCTATGTGCATCAACAATATCACGACAAAATTTGAGAGCATCTCCTCTTTCAATTGCCTCAATCCCAGACTCCTTCAAACTCCTACATCGCACAGACAAGGATGCCACTTTGGTCCTGGCCTCCCACAATTTGAATTTCAACTGCCTCAACTCCTGTCTGTTTTTGTAAACTTGACATTTCCAAGATATGACAACCTTCTTCCCTTGCTAGTATCTCTCTCCCCTCTACATTCCATGGCACCTCTTTCTCTATATACCCTCATTCTGAAGTCATTTTCCAAGGGAATGGAAGAACATGTTGAACATCTCAAGTTTGGAAATGGCTCCCCATCCAATGACACTCTAAAACAATCCGCGTGCCGAAACGTACCAACAACCTTATGCTCTTGATTGTTTAGAGTGATGGTTGCACGTGTCAACGGCTCGACATACCACTTCTTTCATCCCTTGCTATCTTGAAGGAATGGTTTCAGACTTATTCTCTGCTGGTTGTACTCCCACCATTCATCCCATAGGCCCCAACACAAACTGTCTCTTCCTTTGTTGCATTGGGACCTTTGCTGTAATTGTCAATCCTCAATCAGATCTGCCCGTTGGGCAGCGTCAACACAAGTGTATGGAGTTTGTGACGAGGATGCTCCCATTGTTGATGCCACAATTGGATTGTCAAGTGGTGGGGACGGCAAGGCAGGTTGACTGACCAAGAAAGAGCTTAGATCCCGTTGCTTTACATCTTTGGCAATCATAGGCTTTGGAGGCCTTCCTCTCTTTTTGCACAGTCCTTCACTACTTCCAACCTTCTGGCAAATCTCTGCATCGACATGAGTTTTTCCTTTCACATGCTCTGTCAAAGAAGATTGCAAAAAACCTGTCCTTGGAAACAAGAGTAGCCACTTCGAATCAAGTGGGCACCTAATCTTTATGGAACCCAACTGCGAATAGTCTCTAATTGTGGCCTCCACAATCTCAAATCTGTTTCCAGGATTGTCCTCACAAAACCGAGCGACTTCCTCTAATGCCTCCTTCACCCTGTTCTTCTTTGCATCTAATGCTTCATCTGCATTTACAGGGCTGATGACACATTGTGATGAACCCTTCCCATGACGCCTCTCATAGGCTATGCGATGCCCCTCACTCCTCAAATGAGATCTCATAAAGTTTGCACATGCATCATATGGTTTGTTTTTCCCAGACCGTGCATAAACATCCTCACACTCAACACACCATATGTGGAACATTGCTTGTCCTTGTTGATCCTTTGTCATCAGCTCAAACTTGTCACATCGTCCTTTTGCAGAGATTTTCCTTTCAATGGCTCTAATCTCTTTCTGCCATTTTTGAATATCGCTGGATGTAGCCAACGTGCTGCACAATCTACCAGATCTCTGCTGAAGTGCATGCTCATGTGCATGGTCTTCATTTCCACCATCGCCAACAAATGGTGTATCAGGGTCCATCCTCATCTTTTTAGACACTGGTGCCGGGTCCTCGCCTGGTCTGTCTCATGCAAGATCGTAGAACCACTGGAAGATAGAGGTCTTTTCAATCCTTGGTCCCCATCATTTTGGTCTGAAATCTTAATGTGTACAGTATCCCCTTTCAGAACCATCATCTCTTCCTGCTTGGCTGAAAAGACACTACCCCCCATGGAAAGGAAATGAAATTTTCCTGAGACAAGCTCATCACCTAGAATTTCTACTCGGATGCATTTGTATGTGACACCTTGCATAGTGAACACAGAACCAAGCCTGTTGGTGATGCATCTCCTCCAACGAGCAGGACTTTTACTTCCAACTCTTCTTCCATGATGAGTTCACCTGCAAAATGCAATGAAAACATTTCAAATCAGACCTTGATAGACCAATAACAAAGCACCCGGGTTGGAAGGTTCCAAAGTCCTGTTTTATACAACCCTATAGGCTGTCCAAGCAGGGACTACGTTGATAAGAGGATGAAATGTATACAGAAGCAAGTACCTGATTGATGAGTTTGACGTTGCTAATTCTTGCTGCTGCTATTGACCAAATGCTGCTACTTCCACTGCTGGTAGCCCTCTTGGGTGATCCTGAACCCACAGTCCATCCTTGCATCAGCGGCTAGCCCTCCCTCCACACTAACATATTTAAATACAAAGTTTGTCAAACTCCCTACGATGTTGCATGAAGAAAGCTCACCTTGTTGACAATATTGTCCCACCGTTGTGGATCATATTTATAGAGCTCCTGCCAGCGCTGTTCCTTGCTCCAAATCTGGCCCTCTTGGATGATTTTGCACCCACGATCCTCTCCCTACATCAACAGCTACCCCTCCCTCCACACTAATAATGCGTACATCATGGCTCTGCAGCTGCTACAGTGGTTTCCAGTTGACCATCTACCCATGCAGGTTTCTTGTAGCTATCCTTCCACATGGAATCATAGGTAATCTGGAGCTTGGAATCCGGCCATCTGGAAATTTAGGGACGACTCTGATAACAGGGAAAAACAGGCTGAAATGTGTTGAAGAAGGTACCTTCATTAGCAGTCCCTCGTTCTATCAATTGCGCTGCTGCCGCTGCTATTTCCAGTTGACCATCTACTCACATTGTCCCACCACAGACTGGGGTCAAAGAAGTATTCATTCCTTGAAAGCTTCTTTCCATCTCTGTTATCTTTTTTTAGGTACTGTCATGCTGCCACCTTGGCAGTAACTTGCAAAGTCACTCCAAAGCACCGCAGATCCACCCAACGAGCTAACTTACAGAATTCAATACATATGCTTCAGGGCCGAGTCTGATGAGAGGAAAAACAGGCTGAAATAGGTCAAACCAGAAGGTGCCCTCAGGCTGAAATGTGTTGAAGAAGGTACCTTCATCAGATCATTTCGTTCGGGCATTTTGATGAACACTTGCTGAGCATCAATACACTCCCACATTTGCAATACATGCTGAGAAGGGCAGTTCCCACTTTGCCATCCGACTCAAATCCAGTTTTGATCAACCCTGCATGGAGGCCCTTGCCCTGTTCCAAGGCTATTGGGGTGGTACATGCGTTCAAGATGCTCATGAAGGTGATTTTCATTTGACTCCATACCTTCTTGTTGCATTTGCTGAAAAAGTTTGAACGCCTCTTCACCATGCCCTTGCTATGTTAATCCTGCAATCATTGCATTCCATGAGATCACATTTCTCTTAGGCATTTTGTCAAACACTTGACAAGCATGCACCACATTTCCACACTTGCAATATATGCTCACAAGGGCATTCCCCGCCTGGATATCTGACACCAAAGCAGCTTTGATGATGCTTGCATGGAGCAGCTTGCCCTATTCCAGAGCTAGAGGGTTGGTGCAAGCAGTAAGGATGTTAATGAAAGTGGCCTTGTCAGGCTTCACACCTTCTCCTTGCATGCGTGCAAAGAGTTTGAATGCTTCTGCACCTTGCCCTTGCTGAACTAATCCTGCAATCAAGGCATTCCATGAAACTACATTTCTCCGAGGCATCTTATCACACACTTGGAGCGCATTAGCCACACTCCCACACTTGCAATACATGCTCAGATGGGCATTCCCCACTAGAATCCAGCAACAATGATGCATGCCTGGAGCCAATTGCCCTGCTCCAGAGCTGCTGGGAGGGAGCACGCATTGAGAATCCCAATAAATGTAACCTCGTTAGGTTTCACTCCTTCTAGTTGCATATGTCGAAAGAGGTCGAATGGTTCTGCACCATGGCATTGCTGAGCTAATCCTGCAATCATTGCATTCCATGAGATCGCATTCCGTTTGGGCATTTTGTCAAACACTTGGCGTGCATGCACCACACTCCCGCACTTTGCAATACATGCTAATAAGGGTGTTTCCAACAAAAATGTCTGGCTTGAATTCATTATTGAGAATGTGGGCATGAACCCCCCTTGCCAATTGCCAAAGCTTTCGTTTTAGCACATCCCTGAAGAAGGCAAGCACAGGTCTGCTCATATGTCTCCAAAACATTCCTATGACACCTATGTTTGGTAAATCTTTTCAACATAATATTCCACGTGATCAAAGATCATTGAGGCATTCTGTTGAACACTTGGTGAGCATCCCTGATGCTCGGCACTTAACATGCATATTGACAAGGGTACGTGTTGAGTAGAAAAACATCTGTCGTGAACCCACTTTGGATAAAGTGAGTGTGCACCTGCTTTCCAGCTTTTGAGACCTTCCATCTTGATGCACTTAAGCAAGAGACAGACATACATATTTGAATATGCTAAAATGCCTCTTTGGTTTAGAATCTGTAGAGCCTCTGTCAGGCTGTCTGCCGCACAAAGTATCTTCACATGCCCAGAAATGTCAGAAGAGGCATTGTGGACTCCCTCTCTTGATCCTCTTTCAGAAGCTGTGGTCATGGTTGAGGTGCCTGATTTTATCATCTGTGCCGCTGCAATAGCTGCCTTTAGTTTACCATCTACCCATGTAGGTTTCTTGTAGCTACTGACCCACATGGAATCAAGGTAATCTGGAGCTTGAAGTCCAACCCTCATGGATGAATCTAGACCCACACTCTATCCCTGCTCCTTCAAGCAAAAACATGGAAAAACTCTGATAACAGGGAAAAACAGGCTGAAATGTGTTCAATAATGTACCTTCATTAGCATCGCCTTGTTCTATCAATTGCACTGCTGCCGCTGATGTTTCCAGTTGACCATCTACCCGCGCGATTGCTTGTAGCTATTGATTCACAGGGAAGCAGAAAGAAACTTGTGTTTGAAATCCGGCCCTCTTGGATGAATCTGGACCTCTATCCCTGGTCCTCAGCTATCCCTGCTGTGGACAAATCATGAATACATCCTCAGCCTTGCTACTAGCAGCTGACACTGATGGCATGAAGTTCTTCCAGCAAACACCCTAAACCCTAATGATGAGAGGGCAAAACAGACTGAAATAGGTTGAAGAAGAAGGTACAGGGAGCACAAAATCACTCCAAAACCACCATAGATCCACCAACGAGCTAACTTGCAGAATTCAACATGAAAAAATAGGGACGACTCTACTAAGGGAAAACAGGCCGAAATGCGTTGAAGAAGGTACCTTCATTAGCAGTGCCTTGTTCTATCAATGCGCTGCTACCGCTATTGTTTCCAGTTGACCATCTACCCACGAAGAGAAAACACAGAGGTTGAGAATATAGCTCCAACTATACCACACTTCTGCTTATCTTTCCACGATGATTCCTTCCAAGTTACTCCATAAGAACGATAGAAGGTCCAAAGTCATCCAGCTTCTGTGTTTATGTAGTGAGAAAATCACATTGAAAAAGAGAACAATGACACCGCCATGAGACTAGGTTATGGGAGCCACAATTCTTTGCCGACATTGTCAGTGCTACTGTCTCTTCTGAGGACATTGTTACTTTTCATGGTAGCTTACAGTGCCACCTCAAGTTTCGAGGCTCTAGGTGCTTGATGGTAAGGTCAATGACATGTCTGTAAATGGCTGAAAGCTGTACACCTGTCACTCCTCAGAGGCCTCCAAATACTTGAACCCATGACTCCCAATAAGGTAGCCTCATGGAAACCAACCCAGAATACAAACATTGATCTAAATACCTCCTCATTTGTGTGCCACAGCTATGGGGTGGGGCCTCAAGCTTCCACAAACAGCAGTCTTGATCTATCTACTAGCTCTAAGATTATCTCTCATTGAATATTCGAATCCAGGAGAGGAGACACTTGAGACAGAGAGATAAAATGGTGTCTTGAGGCTTGCAGGATTTGTACTTTGAAAGTAATTTTGTTGACTACAATCCTTGCTCAAAGAGCAAGTATGGCGCCCACCTGAAGATTGCACACACAATCAGGAGATGTGTAGTTCATGCAGACAAATACATCACCAAAATCTGAAGCCTGCTAAAGTAGGTCCAAAGAACAACAAAAGGAGTAAGCTGCCTATGCTTCCCCACACCTTCACTGTCGCTCCATTGCATCCCCGCCACCACTGATGCCATCGTCACCATTCACCTCAACCAAGCACACATGGACATCTGCTGGTGAGGTGACGGTCTGCGCATGTCAGGCACCCATGTAAAGCCACAAGCACAACTACTGGAACCATTAACTACATGAAACCCCTACATTTCATAGTGCAATAAACCAACAAAGTGTACATAAAAACCACTAGAAATTGTGATAAAGGTACCAAGAGATGAAAACTTTGAGAACTAGAGAGGGAGAGTACCAAGACACAGGCATAATATGCTTCCCATTCCACCATGCATTCCTCCTTCTCCCATTGCCCCTTCACAAATTTCTCTGAATACCATCTGCTTCCCACCAAAAAGCAGAGATTGAAACATGGCCTGCTAAGACCTAGCTGACACGAAAGGGGCGCGGGGGAGGAGGGAAAAGAGAGCCCACGGGAGACAGATCGCGGGGAGAAAAGAAAAAAAAGAAAAGCAAAACAACAGTGCATCGCGATTTGATCCCGCGGTGCGTCACGACACATTCTACATCCTTACCACTAGACTACTCCTACAATTCAATTACCCCCTCCTGTAAGATTATATTTAAGGTGATTTAAACCCACCTCTATATGTATAATGTTGTACATGGAGGGGTTTAAAATACCCCCTCCTGTGCACGCACGTGGCTGGTACATATTGGCTGGAGTGTACCCCCCAGGGTTTTACCACTGGTACCACGGCGGTGTCGTATCTTTCTGAGGCATCACGTCGTCAGGTGTTGGGGCAAGCAATGGATCTCAATTGCTTGACCTGGATTATCAGCTTGGCTATGGCTGAGGAATGTAGAGTGCGGAATGCACTTCCCTTGACGGTCACTCTGCCTACCGAGACAGTACAGGCAGTGAGTGGGGGCGAGCCGGTGAGGACCACAGGGTGTAGACATCCATGGCACACGTGGGAGGTGCTCGAGGTTCAGTCCTGGGGTTCGGAGGTTTAGCCTTGGTGACTATGTTTATTTGCAGCAGACTGCTCCTACGACTCTGGATGTTACTGTAGGGCGTGTTATTCTGAGGGTTCGAGAGGTGTTGCCCTCAGGAGTCCTAATCTTGGAGGGTCGGGATGACATGACTTGGAAAGACCATGTGTGTAATTGTGCGCCATGTCACCTTCCCAATGTTGATGGCAGAGTTGACCCAAACTTGGCAGTAGTACCTGCAGGTTTGAGGTGCATGCTCTGTGGGTCTGCCAAAGGGGCAGCCACCATGCTGGTGTGTGATTGATGCTCAAGGGGTTGGCATATGGGATGCTTGACTCCACCTCTTAAGAAGGTTCCTGACGGAGATTGATTGTGTCCACACTGCTTGGGATAGTGGCAGTGGACATGACTGGAGGCAGCTAACAAGACATGGGAGGCCAAGCTCATAGGAGTCAATACATGAGATCCCAAGCTCAAGTTCACAGGTTGCAAGACGGCGACTAACGATGGGACAACTCTTGCACCCGGCCTCTTGATCGATCGAGTTTGAGTGTAGTAGGGATGGTGGTGGAGGACTTAGTGAGGCTATGGTCACTATCACATCTTGTGGCTACCTGGACTTAGAGGGACCTAAGCACCAGCTAGGGGGATGATTGTGTGGACCAGTGACTGCCATAGTGGGCAGCATAGTGGCAGCCTAGTGACTGACTAGTTGTAGCCTAGTGGTTGGCCTAGTGGTGGACTAGTGATATACTAGTGTGTGACGTGCACATGTGTTGTGTGGTTTTGGACAGCGATGTAGTTGTGTAGCGATATCTATGCGCACGACAGCTGTCAAGTTATTAAACCACTAGTGTGAAACTAGCTAGGAAATAGCTAGCTTTTATATATTGACATTTGGGATTGGCCCAAGTGTCAATCCAGGGGTCAAGGCAGATTTAGGCCCTGGAGTGGTTATCTTCACGGCAAGCGTGGGAGGCTCATCTTTCTCGAGTTGAGCCTCACCGCGCCTAGCTATGGCGCCGTAGTGTGGATTCCCCATGGCGTGGGGTGCACTTGGCTTGACTTGTATTTGAGTGATGAGTTTATATATGCATGAGTTTATGCTTCAGCTTTGTGAGCTCGCATGAGCTTGTGCTTGTATTCTTCTACTTTTTCTATTGTGTGGACTAGTGATTGCCATAGTGGGCAACATAGTGGCAGCCTAGTGACTGACTAGTTGAAGCCTAGTGGTTGGACTAGTGGCTGGACTAGTGGTGGACTAGTGCGTGGCGTGCACATGTGTTGTGTGGTTTTGGACAACGATGTAGTTGTGTAGCGATATGTATGCGCACGACAGCTTGTATCCCTTTGTTAACTGATCATAGCCAACAAATATACATTTGATTGATTTAGAATCTAGTTTGCCTCTGTCTTCCTTGGCAATGCGAACATAGGTAGGGCATCCAAAGATACGAAAATGGCTTAAGTTAGGTTTTTCACCTGAGAATTTTTCGTATGGAGTCACACCTGAGTTTGCTCTCGTTGGGGAGCGATTTAATAAGTATGCCGCAGTATTTACAGCTTCTGTCCATAGGAGCCTAGGTATATGTTTCTCCAAAATCATGCTTAGGGCGTATTCAAGCAGAGTGCGATTCTTACGTTCTGCGACTCCATTTTGATGCGGCGTACGAGATTGAGTTAATTGACGTTGAATGCCATGTGTATTGCAGTAGTCCACAAAATCTTGAGAGATGAACTCTCCTCCACGATCAGTGTGCAAACATTTGATCCGTTTTTCAGTGGTTGTCTCGATCATCTCCTTAAAGATTCGAAATTTCTTAAGTGCTTCATCCTTGCTCTTTAGAAAATATACCCAAGTCATCCTGCTGAAGTCATCTGTGACAGCCATGAAATATTTTGATCCTGATAATGAAGCTGTACACATGGGACCACAAAGATCTATATGCACGAGATCGAGGGTACCTTTAGCTCGATATTGGCTTTGTCGGGGAACCCTTTCTCTGTGTTGCTTTCCAACAAGACAGCCTGGACATGTCTCAGATAGGAGCGGCAACTCAGGCAAACCGGTAGCTTTGTTGCGATTTGACAGAAAATGCAAGCTTTGGAAATTCAGGTGGCCAAGGCGTTTGTGCTAGAGTCGTGTTGTTTGGCAGATATCAACAGCTACATTTGCCTGTGTGCACATGTTGGACTCTAAACATGTTGCAGTGTCCAGTTCATAGAGCCCATTCATGGGATCTCTTACGCAACGAACAACAATCTCCCTTGGTTGATGTTTGTCAACAATTAAGCATTTTCTAGTGCCGAAAATTGATAGATGACCACTGTTAGCTAAAGCTCCAACAGAAATCAATTTTTTCCGCAAGCCAGGAACGTACAAAACATCTGTGATGCGTTTTATTGATCCGCTTGGGGAATGAAATTTTGCATGACCTTTTCCTTTCACACTGTGGTGATGTCCTCTGGCAGACTTGACTCTAGAAGAACTGGCAGTCTCTCGGATGTTATGCAAAAGATTTTTGTTTCCAGCAACATGTTTGCTAGCACCAGAATCAACGTACCACTCTTTGTCATCTTCTTCCGTAAAAGAAAGAGCAAGAGCCTCTTGCTCAGCTTCCATACAAGCAGTCGCCGCTTCAAGCATCTCAGCGATGGTTTTTGAAGCGTCACTCTCGTACTGCTCGTTTGATTCACAATCCTCTTCTACTGCGTTCACTTGTTTGGCTCGTTGTTTGAGAATTTCTTCATATGGCACAGCACAATGTTTTGCCCAGTGCCCAAACCTTCCGCATCGGTTGCATCTGCTTCGCTTCTTGTCAAACGCTTGTTTCCCACCTCCAAGCTCCTTGTCATCGTCAAAGTGTTTGCGAGCATGGGATAACTTCCGAAATTTAACCCATAATGCTTCCTCGTCCTTCTTCTTGTTGCGGAGTTCACGTCTGCTTTCTTCATGAAGAAGCTTAGCTATAATCTCTTCCATAGATGGAAGGTCCCTCTGACTGGGTATTGACTGCACATAAAACTCGTAGCTTTCAGGGAGAGCATTTAATACCATTTCCACAATGATATCATCAGAAATTTTCTCACCAAATCCCGCAAGTTGATTCAGGAGATCTTTGACACTTTCTAGGAAGCTCTCCATTGGAGCATCTTCCTCCATCTTGAGGTTCGTCAGTTTGTTCCTAATGAGTAATCTACGAGAAGAGGCTTCGACTTAATACAGCCTTGACAGGGTGTCCCAAATCTCCTTGGGTTCTCGCAGGTTTTGGATGTAAGGGATGATCTTGTCTGAGACAGACAAGTTTATGATCGTGAGAGCCCTTCTTTTGTGACGATCGAAAACCTCTTCTTCACCTTCACCTGACCATGTGACATCCTCTTCTACAAAGTCAAGAAGATCTTCTCTCATAAGAATATTACGAATCTTAAACTTCCAAATACTGTAGTTTGACTGACCTATAAGGTTGTTGGCCTCGGTGATAGAATTTTCTATGAGATGAGACATGATGGCAACGAAATCTGAGAACACGTCTTCGGTTAGATAGACACTACGACAGTCGACAGATACTCTATTGCTTTGGAGCAGTGCTCCACAAAGACTTTAAAAAAAAAATGATGAAGACTCCCTGTCTACAACAACGTACGGATGGTGGAGCAGTGCTACACACTAGAGGTTTTCCTAGTACCTCTAATACTTTCAACATTCCCCTTCTGACTAGCTCTGATACCATGATAAAAATGAAGAGCACTATACAGCCAAGGATCTAGAACCGGAATACAACAACAATCCTGCCAGAGTAAGGCCAGCAATATATACACAAGTGGCACCGCTAAGCCTACTAAATGTAAAGGGCTCAATTAAGTAGAAGAGCCACTACTCCTACGTAGTCAATAACTGTGCTCCTATACAGTCGGTGATCATGTGGACATCACTAAAGTTCGCTTAATTAGCCGGACGGTGTGCTGCAGGAAGGTCTGATAATTCTAACAGAGACCTCCATCCCCACCAACAATCTTATGATCTCTTTGTCCCCTGAAAGTGCCTAAATATTCTTCAAGGAAATCAAGGTCCATATCCTGCCAGTCATCCCGTGTGCTATTATAAATCAACATGCACTCGGGGTAATAGAGTTCACACAACCAGAAATATTGCTCCCCACGAAGAGGACCTTCACTGCAGACTTCCAGGAAAACAGGATCAGTTGGCAAGAGTTCCATCGCTTACACACCAACCGCAGGTTGCAAAAGCTCGAATAGGGCAAGCGCACCAACACTATGTCCAGTAAGTCGGATGGCAATCTACTCCAGACCGCCTTCTCCAACACCACTGTCGGATCCATCACCACTCCTGATTCCGAATCAAAGGCGAAATCACACATGTAAACGATACAGCGCAGACTCTCCCAGCAGCAAATTCAGTGGCCTCCCAACCCTTCTAGCACCTCAAGAGACGCTGGTGGATCCAGAGAGGGAAGAAGAACTGTAGCTTAGCAGACGAGCGTACTTGTTCGTTACAGAACTCCACAGACATTCATCCGTTGTAGCCGTGAGTCGTAGATGGATAACGGGGAGAATTCTTCCATAACATTCATCTTCCATTCAAAAGTGTGGTTGGCGGGCTGTGTCTCTTCTCTCGCTGCTCTTCTGGAATTGGAAGAGAAGGACACGGATTTCTCAAGCACAGATTGTTCTGCCTCCAATTCGTTGCGGTTGGAATGCTTCGATCCCGAAGCTCTGCGCCTACTGCAGTTCCTGCGATCACGCAGGGAAAAAATAAGAAGTGTAGTGTGGGGTGTCCGATCTTGAACTCCTTTCTCAGGGGTGGAATTCCCTGCGGAAGTGTAACGGAGCTGGTAGGGGAGTGTGGCTCTGGAAAGACGCTGCTTTCGCTGCAAATGCTTCTCACTGTGCAGCTCCCCGTCTGCTTGGGTGGCCTGGAGGGGAGATCTCTATACATTTACACCGAGGGTCGATATCCTGGAGCACGACTGCTTGAGCTTGCAGAAGTTATGACAGAGGCTCGGAGGCTGTCGGGTGACAATTGCAACGATCCCGGAGGTGTATGCCGTAATGGAACGTTGCATGCGCCGAAGCTGAGAAGAGTAGACGAAAATCGGAGAGACAACGACCCGGGTATATTGGCGTCTGACCGTGAGGGGAGAGGGGACAATGAACGTAGAAAAATTGAGCTTCACTGCTTGGATGCAAGTATACCTGGCGTGGATAGGAGTGGATTCCAAAGATCAAGTCTCGCTACATCAAGGCATTTTCGAGAGGATGAGGAAAATAGAAAAGATTCGTTCTGCGTGAATGGCAGGATAGGATCTGGTGACCGAGGAGATGAGCCTTACTGCACCAATCTTAAGGAATGTGAAAGATACAGCATGGAGAATAGAAGCAGGGGAACACCGTTTGCAAAACGAAGGCAAGATGAGATCGATAATCAACATCTGAAATGCCTTCGAGATCGCCATCTATGTGACAAGGTTTTTGTAAAAGAAGTTCAGACTATTGAAGAGCTCCTTAACCTTTTAGACAATCAAGCACGACGGCTCCTGAACCACAGGTTTCTTATGCCAGTGAAGCTCATCATAATTGACTCTGTAGCTGCACTATTCCGATCCAATTTTGAGAACACGAAAGGTGACCTCGTGAAAAGAGCAGTCCTCTTCTTCCGGCTTGCAGGTTTACTGAAGCAGTATGCAGAGCAATTCAATATTGCCATTGTGGTCACGAACCAGGTTGTTGACTGCTTTGATACTCCAGATATGGCCGGCCACCACTTGGAACCTTATCAGAAGGGAGACCTTGAGAGTATGATGACTTCAGGCAGAGGTGTTCGACCAGCTTTAGGAATTTCTTGGGCTCACTGCATTAACACGAGGCTATTTTTGTCCATTATGCCTCAGAGTAGTCCAAGCTGGTCTGAAGAGATCTCCCAAAACCATGTAATGGATGAGATGCATGGGATTGGCAAAGGTAACTGTGCACCTCTTCAGCAGCATTCCAACAAAGCCGCCATTGTTGGACGACAGTTGCAGGTTGTGTTTGCACCCCATCTGCCTCGTGCTTCATGTGACTTTATTGTCACCAGAGAAGGAATTCGAGGTGTTCCAGTGGGATGACTGCTGTCAAAGAAGATAATGTGCACTTAGTAGGGTACATCTCATCAGCTCTCCACTCTCCAGTCATTCTAACTCCAGTTATTTTGCTGACAGTTACTTTAAAGAGCTTACCTTTGTTGTTTCTACACTTGACAGTTGTGGCCCCCTTCTCTTTATCTTGACCTTTAAGCTTTCCTCCTTTTTCGGTCTTCCAGAGCCCCATTCACAACTGGTTTATCTCATTCCTGGAACACCATCAGCTGCATCAAGTTTTGTGTATGAACTTGGGCCAGATACACAATATATCAAGCTGGTGGTCTTTGGGTGCAGGGCCTCCTAGCTCTCTGCGTTGGCATGTAAATTTGTACTGATACTTCTCACAGCATGATTAAACCAGCAAATTGCATGGCTCAACGTTGTTTGTGTGTGAATAGAAGGCTCTCATTGCAATATTTCTCCTGTAAGTAGCTGCTCTGGTCATCTTTGGTTGTCTTTGCTGGCTGCACTGTCAATTTTTGGCAAGTGCTGATGAGAGAAAGAAGACACGCGCTTTGCCTGCTTCAGCAATTTCCACAGTGCTTCTGTACTTCAAATACTTGCTCATTAACTTTTCTTTGTAACTCTTGATGTCTTAAACCTTCGATTGATTCCTCTGAATGTTCAATCGTTCCAGGCTGCTTGCTTTTGACACATCAAAAGTGCTGGGACATATGGCCCACCAGCCTATGTCCAGTACTAGACTGCTGCATAGCTGCCAAATAGATTACTGTGTCACCAGCGTAATTCTGAAAGAGAGATTATCACACACAGCAGATTGATGCTTGTGTAAAGGGATATCTAGAGGATATCTGGAAGACTCGGATCAATTGTCTGTTCCAAGGTAAGTCATACTACTGGCGTCAGCCCCTGACAAAGGTAGTTTCTGTCCCGTTGTGTTCCGCTCGAACTGGGCGCAAGGTCAATGGCCACAAGGCTATGGCAAACAACGTCTTATGAGTACATTGTCTTAAAATAGAGAACTGCAAGGGGTAAAAGACTTGATTGACACCAGAACAAAAAATGCTGAATCGAGATGCTTGTTCCGACATCCTTGTGCATCCAGTACTTGTGCAGGAATCCTGATAGAATATAGCTCTGTACTACTGAATATTGAAGGCTACATTCCCATTGTCAACGCATTGTCTGGTGCTCCCAGAGGCATGCCCCGGTGAGGTGGAAGGCTAGGAATCTCTTACTATACCCAATAACTAGGCCCCAAAAGGCCCTGGGCTTTTGGCTCAGATCTTGAGATCTTCAGAGTTGGTAAACAGAGGTACAGGAACAAATCCCTTGATGGATTTGCAGAGGATGTCTCTCTGGTGAGCGTACCCAGGACAATGAATCAGAAAGTGGATATTGTCTTCAGGTAGCATTTGCAATCCCCCTTTCCTCTTTGCATCTATTTGCTGTTCAAAGGAGACATAGGGGCAGATTACATGAGCTTTTGCCGTGCTTAGTTGAGGTTTACGGAACTGGCTGCCTTGCTTTGAGATTTGTTTCGCGTAGATCTCTCATCACTCTCTCAGCTTTCGCATATAAGAGAGGTCAGAGCTTCAGAGGGGATTTCTAAGCTGTGAGGCATGAGCACACCTTGTGAAAATAGAACCGAACCTCATGTTGAACCGAACATCTGCATTTTGGTTGCATCCTGGAAATAAGATAGTAGACGCATGTACGCGGAGCAGCCCCAGAATGTTGTGCTTTCATCCGTTACCCTAAACTGTAGGCCGGACACTCTCCCAACTCCCATTACTCTCATCCCTGCATTGCAGCACGAAGATAAAAGAAGGCAATGTAAGCAATCTAAACAGAAGGGCGACCTGTTGCTCTCTTGTTTTCCTTGTTTGGCCCATGTCACCTTCGCAGGACCAAACAGTTGCTACGTGTCATGACAGCACAGCAACATCTCACTGACGCGAAATAGAAATGCACTAACCATGTTATCTATAAATAGGCCAACTGTTTCCTAAATTGGGTCCGCACTCCGCAATAGATTGGATAGTACTTGTAAAGAGCATTAAGTTGTTACCTCATTCCTATTGGCGAGGACGTTTGTGAGCGGCGTTGCCTGCACATATATACAACGCAACGCTAACGAGGAGGTCGAGTCTGTCTTTGCTTGCCCGTCAGTGCGCTTGAGAGTCTTGTGGGCTTTTGTGACTGGAGTAGGCTTGAGAGTCTTGTGGGATTGTGAGTGAAGTTCATTTGCCATGAAAAGGAAATAAGAGGTTCCCGAACATGTCTGTGAAGGAGGAGCATGGAGCCATCAGCAAGAAGCACAAGAAGAAGCCGATTGCCGTTCGAGATTGGCCAACTCTGGGTTGCCATCTTGTTTGGGTTTTTGGTTGTGATCTCAATGGTGATAAGGAGGCTCGCTTGAGCCGGGAGGAAGGGCCCGTTGATAGAGCTCATCCATATATCTTCGGATTTTTGGTTGTGATCTGAGTGGTGATAAGGAGGCTCGCTTGAGCCTGGCTGCTATTGCCCGTGAGGACGCAGCATCATGTGCATCTTATATAAAGAGCGAGGAGTCGACAGCATCTTGTGCATATTATATAAAGAGCGAGGAGTCAGCAGCATCATGTCCATCTCATATAAAGAGCGAGGAGTCAGCAGCATCATGTGCATCTGACATAAAGAGCGAGTCCGACAGTTCGATGACTGGATGTAGCTGGCCGGAGGTGGAGAGTCCGTGGAACAACCGATGTGGATAGAACCAGGATTACGATTGCCATGCCTACGAACAGGCAGTAGATGGTCCATCTATATTGCAGGGGCGGATCGCCGATGGGTCGATCTACAAACATGGACAAGGCTGTGGCAACTATTCCAGATTGGCCGAGGATTGTTGCGGATGGTTGTGCTGGTGAGAAGCAAATCAAGGTGCCGAAGTTCCATGAATGATAGGAAAAAATTTAGTGCCAAAAGAGAAGCCGATGGCTGTGGCGCATGGGTTTGCATATTCACCATGGCTAGTTCAAATTGAACACTACTTTTAGAGAGAGCAAATATTATGTGAGTTCACATATTCAATTAAATGTTCAAGTACTAAGCATCAAAGCACCCAGTAGCTGTAATTTGAGATCTCTTTAGCCTTTGGACTATCTTATCTTTACTTTAGTTCTTCTCTTGCAGTATCCTGGAGCATAGGTAGTTCCTTAGTTTTCAGGGCTTCTGGATAATAGTTTGTTTAAAGCTTGCCCGGGGGGGCTTGGTAGGGTGTTACACCAATCAACAAAGATGGGCCTGGTTTATTCTTCCAGGACTCCCCTTTATTAATATGATTTATAGGGCTTCCACCCCTTTTATTATTTTTTAAAACAAAATTGAGATTCAAGTGTGCACGCATGTCACAAGCTTGAGACAGATTATGTAAATTGAGCTGAATGGAACAACGTTTTGAAATGTGCACAGTATCGTTACATCCATTGGACTTTTGCTGCATACATTGGATTTCTTCTTCAGGAACATTGGTTCCTATACTTAGGGGGACATATTTACTTGTGTTGAACGTTAAGTTGTATTCTCCCTCTTTTCTTCTCTGCACATTCTCATAACTATGGAATGCCTGTATGAAGTTTTCATGTTGGCCAGTTCACTAGGAATGCCTTACACACTAAACTGTCTTACATGGATTTTCTGCGATAAAGGATCTTATGTGAGCCTCAGTGCCTTTTCATGTTGTTTCCATCAATATTCCCTCTGTTGGAATTCAACCTTGGTAGGTATACACGTAGCATCGGACTGTGGGCATCGCTAGTCCAGAAAAAATTAAAAAAAACAAAAAGTAAGATTGTATATATCACCCTGGCCAACTTTATGCCTCCTTGTTGCTAGCCATGCTCTAGCTTCAGACTTCATCAAGCCTGAAAAGACAAAAAAACCTCCTACTTAGTTGACATTTGAAACATTGGACCTGGAAACTAAAAACAAACAAAAAAGGGCATAGCAAAGCAATGCGTTCTTGCGTTAATTAGTCATATTGCCCCACCAATTCAAACATGAAATTGGCAGAATGTCCTTAGGCAATTGGATTGAAAGCACATATCATTCCTGAGTGGCGTCGACAAGATTCAAAACCATACCGTCAGTAGCTTTGCAGAAAGCAGAAAACCTCAATAAGCAAAGAGAGGGTGAGGTTAGGGGGACTACTACTCAAAAAGAGTTTAGCTGCCAAAACCATTTTCAACCCTGAAACAGAGTTCGACCCGAAGGTCTCACTGATTATGCTGCTAGTGTCCACAACCCCTATACCCATACTCGGACCTATGCACTCAGTATTGCTTTCATACTTGCGCTCACTTGCCCTCTTCCAAAGTAGATTAATCCGTCCTAACACACCTCATCCCCTCACAATCTGCACCCTACATTCTAAATTTGGAGAAAACATTTGAAGGTTGCATTTTTGTTCAATAGGATGGTTGATGTTGTGTAGTGTTTCATGCTCATTCGTAAGATTGTGTTTGCATGTACATACTGATGAGACATATTATGGGCTCTATATTGCACTCCATTGAAATAAAAATGTCCAACACAGTGGATCTCTAGTTATTTTAAGATTTCATTGATGTACGGTATGTTGCAGATATTTGTGGAATATTCAAAATGGATAGGTAGATCAAAAGACTTATAGTGAGTAACTTAGACTGGTCAACAGTCAATAGCTCAGTTGGTTAGTGCATTGAGTGCCACCCACATGATTCTGGGGCCAAATTCCGCTACTTGACGGGTGTGGTATACTCTTGTCCCCCTTCCCTTGGACGGTGTCCCATTTCTACGCCTGCATGGCGAGGTTACTGTGAAAGAGGTTATTTTCTCCTCATGGGGTTGATTTGCGAGTTGTTGCTCCCAGGTGTTTCCCTTTTTACAATTACAAAACGTTTAAAAAAAAACTTCGACTCTTTAGTTTTTTTACTTTATTCAACCACATCCTCCTACACACCAAAATTACAAATGGGATTGACTGTTTTCAAGAAATGGGTGACTCGATGATTTCCAAATTTGTTCGTTCTAGTGGGATCCTCCATCTAATGCAAAACAAAAATGCATTTTGGATAAAAATTGGGCTGGTGACACTTGATCAAACCAGAATAGATCAGTCCAGGTCATCTTACATCCATGGTATTACATCGCAATAAAGTTTATCATGTGTCCTCAAATATGTCCTTAAAATAAAGTTTATGGTCAGAAGAAATCTACTTGTAGCAAGTGTTCTGGGCATGTGTCGATTGTCAAGTGGTCAAGCTAAATGCCAACCATTTGGAAACTTCGTCATGGGCATGAATTTAGGAGCCAATGGGCTCATTTATAGTTGCAGGTGTAGTAAATTGATGAGGGTTCATGGAGCCGAGTTTTTGTAGGCAAAAGTTCTGAGTAATATTATCCACACAACTCATAGACATCTTTTGTGTCACGGTTAGATTAGGACACCCTCTTGTATATATTGGGTTGTAATTTTATCAATACTAAACACTCCTCTTTAATCATTGCTATCATCTACAATTCTTTTTGTTTTGTCTCATACTCCCATTGCCAAATGCTAAAGATGGAGGACTCTAAGAACTCACAGGTTATGGGCCCACGCTTTGGGTATGTAGAGAAGTTCAATGAAAAATGAATACTTAATTTTGTGGAAGTTTAAGATGGAGACTATGCTAAAGGCAAGCTGTGGGGTCTTATCGATGGGAGAGAAATGAAACCAACAAAAGAATTGCTCTTTCCACATAGGAGAAGAAAGAGAGTCGTGCACTGAACTTCATTGTTCAAAGCCTTTCTGATGGTCAACATTTTGATATGCGATAGGCCAAGACTACAGTTACAAAAGGAACCTATGAAGCTCTGATCCAAACTCGACATATAGACAAAAGCCTTATAAGCAACTAGCTGTTCATGACGTGAAAGTTCTTCACTTCACAAACGAGCTTTGGAGATACCATGGAGTACATGCATTTGAACTGCAAGTTGGTTTCCATGGCAGACGAGCTGGATGCCATTGGTGCTCGGATGCAATGAAGGTAATGGTACTCATGATGAATCTACCTCAGAGTTATGGATTTTTGGTCACATCTTCAAAGTATTCTGTAGAAGCTATCGATCCAAAGAAATCAACTTGGGAGGTGATAGCTACAAGGTTGATCAATGAGGAACTGAAGAGGAAAGAGAAGAACGGGTCTTCTAAGTCAAAGTCCATTGAATCAGCTATGGTGTCACAAAAGTGAATCTTTGGAATCGCAGAGATAAGAGTGAAGATGTTTGTAACTTCTTCAATGAATAAGTCATTGGGCAAGAGATGTAGGAAGAAAAAACCTATCACAGCCCATCACAGCCCCACAGGCCACCGGGCACAGCCTGTCACAGCCCCTCACAGCCCCTCATAGCCCCACAGGCCACATGGCACAGCCTGTCATAGCCCCTCAGGCCACAGGGAACTGCCTGTCACAGCCCGCCACAGCCCCACAGGCCACAGGGCACAGCCTGTCACAACCCCTTACAGCCCGTCACAGCTCGCCACAGCCTGTCACAGCCCGTCCCAGCCCCACAGGCCACAGGGCACAGCCTGTCACAGCCCCTCATAGCCCGTCACAACCCCACAGGGCACAGGGCACAGCCTGTCACAGCTCATCACAGCGTGTCACGGCCCATCACAGCCCCGCAGGTCACAGGGCACAGCCTGTCACAGCCCACCACAACCCCACAGGCCACTCATGACAGTTTAGCCATTTCTCCAAGGGGTTTAGCCACGTCAAGCTAGGGTTTGTGTCTCTTGGACTTAGGCTTCTTTGCACCGAGCTATGGCGGCTGTGAAGAAATCAACAAGGTATTCTTGCTCTTTCGGCTCCCACACACCACCAATAGTAGCCCTAAGCCATGAGGAAAATGGTTGCCACAAACCAAGCCTTCTTTCTCACTTAGACTCCCCAAACACGCCACTAAACTCAATGGCAAACAACCAAGCCTTGCTGGTTTCCAGCCCTTGTGAGCACTCATTCAAGCGTTTCCCTTGGCCATAGCATCTGTTTTAGAGCCTATTCCAGCCCCCTACATCTGCCACTTCAAGAGCCATGCTCTATCTAGGCTTGAAGTTGAAACCCCAACTAAGAACACGCTCTACAAGTGTCGGACTGTCACATAAGAGCAGATCAGCCCCTTATCTTCTCTTCTAGTTCTCTAAAGCTTGAAAACAAAAGCCCAATGGACTGAAGGCATGCTCCACACATGCCCTACAGGGAAACCAGCCCCTTACTTCCTTTCTTGCACTCCCAAACCTGAAAGTACAAGCCTTCAATAGGCTGAAAACATGCTCCACACATGCATTGCCCTCACATAAGGGAAGTCAGCCCTTCCCTCTTCCTTGCTTGCCCTCCAAGCTTGAAGATGGAAGCTTCAATGAGCTGAATACGTGCTCCACACATGCAACCTCTTCACACAAGAGATATCAGCCCCCTATCTTGGCTCCTTGGCTCCTTAATGCTCTCTAAGACAAGACTAAGCACTCCACAGCCTTTGCCAAGCTCCTGAAACTCTAAGGCTTACATTTCCAGCCACAAGACACTTCTCTTGTGGTGCAAGAGCTCTTCTTCCAAGCTCTGAAACCCTAGGTGCACATTCCATGGCCTTGCCGCACCTCTTAGCTCCTGTTCCAGCCCTGCTCTTGCCATGACAAGAGCCCTCTCAATGCTGAAGCTCGAGATTGAAACCCAATCTCACCATACTCCACAAAGTGCACTGATTTGCCCCAAGCCAAATCAGCCCTTTCGCTTGGTCTTGCAATCCTTCACACAATGAAAGCTTGCATTCCCAAGTCCAGTTCTCAGCTTTGCCACCAAAGCCACTATAACGTGCTCTTGACTGGTCCTCTTCCCAATCGTGCTTGCTCATGCATGTACACAATCTGAAACCATCAAGGTGCTCTGGAATTACCTGCAGCATGGTGCTTTCATCTCTGAAGTTGAAGATCGAATGCCAAGGTCTACCACCTTGTAACCCACATCACCTCCGCTTCTAACAACCAAAGGCTCCACGGTGCTCCTTGCATAACAACCTGGTTTCTCTCATCCTCAAGCAAAAACCACAAGTGCTACAACTAACTCGTATCTGGCACTCACAGATACGAGCTGATCTTTCTCGAGTGATAAAGAAAAAGAATACAAGCACAAGCTCATGCGAGCTCACAAAGCTGAAGCATAAACTCATGCATATATAACCTCATCACTCAAATACAAGTCAAGCCAAGTGCACCCCACGCCATGGGGAATCCACACTACGGCGCCATAGCTAGGCGCGGTGAGGCTCAACGCGCTTGCCATGAAGATAACCACTCCAGGGCCTAAATCTGCCTTGACCCCTGGATTGACACTTGGGCCAATCTCAAATGTCAATATGTAAAAGCTAGCTAGTTTCACACTAGTGGCAAAATAACTTGACAGGGGGTAAAAATGACATCCATAGCTACTCTGCATCAAATCACGCCATAAGGATAGGAAATTCTAAGTAAAATTAAAATTCTTCGGGTCATTATGTGTCATGTAGGAGTCCCTGCTGGAATGTCAAAACAAAATTGCATTCTAAGTTTTTAGGAGGGGGAGATCTGCATTCTAGTGAATTATGCATCCATTGATAATTTAGGTGTTTAGTTGCCGGACCGGCCAACTTCCCGGCGACAGATTGCCGGGCCACGTCATACAAAACTGGTGGAATTGAACGGCCCGGCTAGCAAATCCAACTCCTTACCTGCCACAGTCCCTGCAGGAGACCCGCCAAAATGCAGACACCAACCAACTGCCATTATGCAAATTACCTGAATCATCTCTCATGCTCTCTTTACCGTAGCAAGAAGCCCAAGAGTTGAGGGGGGATTGAACCCCCTTATCTACCTAATATGCAGACAGCTCCCCCCCCCCCCATTCCCAAACAGCTAGACAACCCCCAAAGACAACCACCAGTCCAGCATGACCTCCTGATCAACCAACTAAAAAAAACCCAACCCAAAGAGAAAAACCCAGGCGCTCCTGCGACGGCGGGGAATCGCACCCGCACAACAAAAAATAAATAAATAAAAATAAAAATAAAAATTACGATTCCCCGCCATCGTTGGGCTGCGACGCCTCGTTGCGAGTCCCCGGCGTTGCAGCATCCCAGGGGTGTCGCAACCCCCCCCAACGCGTTAGCGGGGGAATGGGGTCAGGCCCATTTCCGGCGACGGCATGGCATCGCAAGATGCCACAATGTCGTCTAAGCGCCGGCGTTGCGACGCCCCGACGTCGCAAGTCCCGGGCCGGGCGCCTCCTCGACGTTGCAGTCGCAGGGGGTCGGCACGTCCGGTGCGCCTAGGGTCCTGGCGTCGCTAACCTCCCCTAAACATAGTAGTGTTGGATGCAGTTCTTGGAACTCTATTCTGCACACACGTTTGTTACGGTGCGCTCTGTTGCCACTAAACGAAAATAGAAAACCAAAAACAAAAGAATGTCTTGAGTGAGGTCAAGGTCTCAAAGGTGGGAACCAGGTCTTCATTGGATCCGTAGTAGTCTTGAGGGAGGTTTGTCAATGGACTATCATCAACAAAGATAGTGTTTCCCTCATTATATACACCTGGGTAGGCACGAGTGTTACAGTAGTAGTTTTCATACTTGCCAGATGATAAGCCTTGAGCGCGCGCGGTCAGGGCGACGGCATACTAGCTAGGGGGGTCGTGGTAAGTTGCGGTGTAGGTTGGGCTCACTGAACCGCCTACCCGGCTGCGGTTAGTGCAGGGGGTCCGTGGTCGTGTATGATGGAAATGGTCACTATCTGCGAAGAGGAGTCACGTACTCCGCTTCATAGGACGAGTTTGCGTTTCCTAAGTCCGATGGGGTTTTACCATCTACCAAGTGCCTTCCAAGTCTTTTATTTATTATCATTTCCTACCGCCTAAGCTTCCGAGCTGCCTATAGCCGGGATGTGTGGTAATCCCTTCACAAGGCACCTACCAAGCCTAGGGAGGAGAGGGATAATCTTCCTCTCCCACTGCCCCTCCTTCACCGAGTGCCTGAGTTCAAATCACTCCTGAGGGAAGGGTGAATGCTCCCCTATTCTCATGCCCAACGGCTTTATCTAGGCCGAGGGGGGGGGGGGGGGCCAACATACCTATCATCAGTCAATAGGTGCAAGAAAAGCCCGATACGGTGAATCCAAGTCTCGTACGCGAATAAACGCGAGAGGTGTAATAACCTCCTATCACTTTACAAGTCAATTCCTATGCATTAAGCCAATTTAAACAAATTTGCCATAAAGAAGTACTAGAAAATAAAGAAAATTAGAGAAATCCAGAAAAATACCTCCCCTATGGGAAATCATGTGAGGATTCCAAAAATGCCTTTTGGCACCTAGAATGGACATGGGGAACCCTTTGAGAACCAGATTATAGCCCGGGAACCCTCGAGAACCGTTCCCTGCCACAGGGAACGATCGCAGCTATCGGATGAACGAAACTCATGCCGATTTCATCCATGCCAATTCATCCGTCAGTCCGAAACATGCATGCTCACATGCTAAGGCAATCATATGGTGGGACCAAGCGTGATTCCTCACACTTATATTAAATAAAGGGGCCTGGGGCGCTTTCCTCCCTTTGGAAACGGTCATCCCCTACTTTAGGCCCTGACACCACTTGGCACTGTAGCCGGAATTCAAGGATAGAGTACTTCTGCTCCTCCCTAGTCACTCAACGTTTCAGTCTCTCTCTAACGACTTAGAAACTCTCTGAGCCACTTCTCCGGCATGTAAGGAAGCCCCCTTCCGGGCCTACGCGCTCTCCAAATCTTAGAATTTTTCCTCCATGGGAGCCTTGTCTTCCAGGACTTCAATCCTTAAAGGGGGTAAGAATTAAAGCAAATAGTAGAAGGTTAGAAGAACCCCCTTAAAAAGATATCACTCCTGTGTATCCGCAGGGTAACCGCGCCCGCCCACGTGGTGGGGCGTGGCTCGGCGCGGGCCGGTCCAAGCTGCAAACCGTAGGTCCCTGCCGCAGTTAAAGCCGACGTCCGCCAGTCCTGGGCAAATGTATTATCCGGCGGGTAAAGTCCCACCTCTCTGCACGCGCGAGCGTCCCTGGCCTTGATGCTCCTCAAGGCCACGCGGCTATGTCCTTTCTGCTGGGGTCCTTCGCAGCCCGTACGCCGTGGCGCCAGCCACGGCCACTGTCCCCATTACTTTAGTGCCTAGCTATGGGGCGCAGCACCCAGGATTACCCCGGGCTGCTCGCGATGGTGGGCAAGTCCTATCAGTCAGAAAAAACACCCTCCCATTCCCAAAATAAAAACACTACCCTCCCCTAGGCCTTCATGGCTTTGCTTGGGGGGGTCAAATCAGCTCATAGAGAGGCCTTAGAGTGGCCTAAAACATACCTTCAGCCTGCTGGTACCCGTTTCCAAAGCTGGTATATGGTGTCAATTAGTCACTAAGGGCATAATAATATCACTCTTTTATCAAGGTAAACAAAAAGCTCAATGGTAGTCCTTCCATTGGCATCATGGGGTATTCCACTTGTCAAACATGACTCAAAATCAACATAGATTCACAAGACATCCACCTCTTCAGAGGGCTTCAATTCAATCAATTTTCAATATTCAAGATCAAGCTTGCTAGCCAACAAGCTTCTCATAAATAAAGGGAGAAGGGAGGATGTGACAACCTTCCAATGTGAGTGTGCTTGAGATGCTCTAATGACCCAAGGGTGGTACTCTAGGCAGCCCTTCTTGGTGCTCGTCTCTAGGTCCACGCCGGCCTTCCTACTCGTCTTCAAGTCATCCTCCTCTACATGAATTTGCACATAACCTCCTTCATGAATTCCCCAAGGGCCTCAAGGCCAAAATGAACTAGGCTTCCTTGCCTTAGCTCTCAATCCACCTACCTAACTAGGGAGCTTCAAGCTCCACTCCCTAGGATCTAGCCCTCCTCAAGCCAAGAACTAGCAAGCACTACAACAACAAGCAACAGGAAACTAAACAAATTAGCTAGACGAAGAGCAAGGAGGGCTTTGCTCTCCATTTATACTAGTTTTGAGTCCAATAAACTAAGGATAAATATTCCTTAAACTATTGTATCCTTGGAGGAACTATTTAATATTCAACATGAATGAAAAGTCTTAGAGGCCAATGAAAGCTATCTTTGCATCCATCCATATGGATGACCAGTTGGCGCGAGTTGTCATTCCATCCATCCAGCTCATCCAGGCGAATTTTAGGAATTAATCAGCTACTGTGAATGCCGTCGACTCAATAATTTGGCGCCATTGCCAATCTGCTCCATAAATCACCAAACTTGGTGAAAAACTACAATTATATACCTTGTATCAGCCTGTAAATTCTCAGGTCCATCGGTGGTAAAAAGTTGCTCCTTTTGTCATTCGTCGTAGTTTCGCTACATAAAGATTTTGTTTGTTTCTTGGAAATCAAATCCCTGGGGGTGGCTCTGGGGTCTTTGACCCTGCCACTAAGTCATAGGTTGTCCACAATCCCCTCCAGTTGTCCTGCACTGCTAACAAGCCCACGCTTCTCCGATTGAAGTCGTCCTGACCTGTTGTCGTTCCGATGCAGCCATTCGTTTTGTTGTCATATTTCATCGATGTACAGTTTGTTTCTTCCAATTGCCAAGCTCCTCGCCGTGTGTTCCTACAGTACTTGAAAGGCGGGAGAACAAAGATATCGTAATCTGGGACTAGAACAGTCGTCATGTATTGTTCGAACAGGATTACATTGCTGTTACTGGTACCGAATTGGCAGCCTCATCTGTAATCGATGCAGCTTTTTACAGTCATCTTGACGCCAGAGTTCCACTCCATGGTCGTCGCAGACACTATCTAATTTCCTACGTGCTTTACCAACGATTTCCAGACAACGAACAAACTAACATGTTTTGGCAGTACAATGCCGAAACTGATTGTCTTATGATAAAAAACGATCAGAAAAGAAAAGTGTACCAATATATGCATCTACACCAGGGAGTGTCAGAGTTGTCTCTGAGTGTTTTTGGTCAGATACTTCCTTTGGTGTCTAAACTAGGTTGCTTATAGCAAGGTTGCCACAAGAAGACCAAAGATAGATGCCTGCAGCGGAGTTGCGGGGATAAACTCAACCCTGGTGGGTGCGAACCCCACGAAAGGCTATGGGGGATTACTAGTTTTCAGCAGGGTCAAAGGCCATAAGGCTAAGGCAAGCCAACATTTACAAGGAATGGCATGAGTACATTCTCTTAAGAATGGTCCAAAGGGCTGAAATTTAATTCAGGGCGGGGAGTCTACCTTAGAACAAGACGCAGATGCAAAGAGGAAATACAAAAAGGAAAGAGTTTAATCACATCAATGGAAGGCCTAAAAAGCCCTAGAGACACAAGAGATAAATGCAATGAAATGGAACTTTATAACGTCCGCAAAAAGCTCAAAGAGCTTATGGGACAAAGGAAAAACAAGAAATAAGAAATGAAATGAAATGAAATGGTGCTTTATAACGTCCGCGGAAAGCTCATAGAACTTATGGGACAAGATGGAAGAAAACATGAGAGAAGAAACAAAACCAGAACCCAAGAATGAGAACTATTATTCTAGTGATTGTCTAAGGGTGAAGACCTCGTGTAGGTAGGCTGCCAAGCATTTTTTATCCTCATAGTGGAAGACTTCAGTGAGAGATTGGGTTCCATTGAATAAACAGTGGAATCTCCCACGGATCTCGTAGTATAGAGGGCAGTAGAAGAAGAAGTTATCTTCAGTTTCAATTTTTGTCTGCACCCTATGCAAGCTGGACATAGGCGGTCCTCCCGTTGCAGGTTTTCCCATCTGCCAGTCTCTATCCGTAGGTTATGGGGACCCACCCTGAACCGCCCCAATGCCCTCAGGAGGGAAGGAGATAAGGATGCTGAAAGGTAATTTGGCCTCAAGATTCTATCATCTCGGAGCACCAAGAATGTCTCTCGACAGAAGTGAAGCTTTGTCGTGAGATTGGGTAGCTTCCAAGTTCTCTTGATATATAATTCCATAAGCTCTCTCCTAATGAGTCTGTTGCGGTCATGTCTGGATGTGATGTCCACCCCATTTGGATTCATTGGTAATAGGGAAGCAGTACTAGAGAGTCCGTTGCGCTGAATCAACTGTCCACTCGATCATACCAGGAGTTCGTGAAACCTGCAGCTTTGAGCCTCATAGATGCTGTGAGGGCTCTTGCCACGAGCCCCTTGGGCGGAAAGACTTGTAATCTATGGAGAAAGATTGTAAGCCGGAAGACGGACTCGGTTTGCAATGGTACACGGGTAGTTGCAGCCTACGATGGACCAAAATGAGACACACCATGAGTCCCTAAAAGTACAGAAAGGGGGATGTGGCGAATCCTCAACCATTGGATTCGCTTCAATTTACGATCTCAACCGTCTATTATTGACCATTAAAGACGTTATTTTCAAATCGCGATAGTTTCAGATCACGATAGTTTTTTTCAAATTTGATCTTGATCCACCCCGGGGGTCTACCCTTGGTCTATGTATTTAATGAGGCAGTGTTGATATATTTCAAAGAATTCTATAAAGGACTTTAGGAAAATAGTTATTTTGAAGGCTCAAAATAGTACATAAAGATAATTTTACTTAATATTTTTGAGTGGATGTTTTCAATCTAGATTCTTTATCCCTCAAAGCACATTTGGTCAAGTCATTTTTTCTAATTTTCTATGAATCATGCTTTAAAAAAAATCCATAACGACCTTTTATATGGACTATAACAAATCCTTATGGACTTGTTCAAAAGTCCATAATTTCTAACCATTTGTTTTCTTGGTTATGAGATTGGAATATTTGAAACATATGTAGTTGAGCCTTCATAGCTTAGTCCCTTTTTACTATCAGCATTGCCATTTAGGAGTATGATAATTTACAACTAATCAAAAAACAGTGTTGTGACAGCATTTTTGGTCCACCGTAGGCTGCAACTGCCCACACATGCGAACTCTACACCTAGGATATGAGATGGAGTTGTGCTTCTAGCGCCAAGCATTGCTTTGGAGAAAAGATCACTACAATAGTTCCAGATTCTTCTCCCACCAGGAAACAGGAACACCAAATGCCCAGAACTCACAACCATAGATGGTCGTAGGGCTGATAACGGTGTCAAACAATCACTTTTTGGTTGGGTGCTGATACAGATGTAAATTTTGCTTGCATTTGGCCTGAAGGCAGATGGAGGCCGCCTTACCTTTAGTCAATTTGTCCAGGGCAGTGGCTGCGAAGTGGAATTTGGGGGAGTGGATAACCAGACCCAGGTACCGGGATGATTTCACAATCTCAATTTCCAACAGATTGAAGATGAATCTACGATCAGCATGGCCATTTGCAGGAAGACCGAGGATTGTGTCAAAAGGGCAACATCATCAGCATAGAGGAGATCAGATTGTGTTGGTCCCCCATCCAATGGTACCCCAACCCTATGGTTTTTTGAGATGTAAACCTCCCAGGCGTCAATGTAGATCCCGAAAAGGGTAGGTGAAAGGGGACAACCATGTTTGACTCCAATGTTGCTCTGGACCTCGGCTGAGAAGTCACCAGCGACGTTGACCATGCCAGCGACAATCTTATACATAGAAGAAATGGCACAAAGGATGTCTGGAGGGACTACTACTCTATGGAGCCGTTGGAAGAGAAGGTCCCGAGGAACTGAATCAAAGGCCTTCTGAAAGTCCACGAAGCAAATGTCATAGACCATTCTTTGTCATAGCATGCACGTTCCACCATAACCTAAAGAGTGAAAATGTGGCCCAAGAGTGGATCTGTTGCGACGGAAACCAACATGTCCCTTAGCACGTATGTGAGAGGACTCAGCCCAATCATCCAGTTCCATGGCCATTACTGCCCCCAAACAGTTTAGCAAGTAACGAGGACACCATAATAGTGTGATAGTTGGTCGGTGCGAGCCTGTCACCGCTCTTGAAGACTAGTGGGTGGATGATGCTCTTTGTCCACTATGTTGGAAAGCCCCGTTGCACTACCTCGTTGAAGAGGTGAGCTATAAAAGGGGCTAAAGTAGGTGCAGCATGCTTGATGAATTCACTCTGAAGTCCTTGAATGTCCACTGCCCTGCCATTTTGCAGCTTCTTGATTGCCCGGCTGACATTAATGGCCGTAGTAAAGAGAGAGAAGTGAAGGGGTTTAGAGGTTATGGGAGAGAGAGTTTGGGTTGGGGAATGGTACAAAGATTGGGCATACTCATGCCAGACGTGAATGTCAGTGATTGGGGGAGGGTCTCTGTGAGGTTTAAGGAGGAACAAAAAAGAACGAGGATAAAATCTGATTTTAGCAAGGAAAGAAGATTGCAACTTGAGAGTATAGGCTCTCTTTTTGGATCTAATGAGGGACTTAAAGTGCTTAAGAGCAAGGTTTGTGGACTCTGGAGAAGAATGGGTATCAAGTAGTATAGATTGATGTGACGTCTAGCAACCTTGCACTCCTCATCATAAAATGGTGCATAACGACGAGTGGAGAAGGGTGAGGGAGGTAGATGGAAGGGTGACGGGGAAGGATCGCAGGGTTGAGTCCCAAAGGGGTTGAGTAAGATGTGTAGCCTTGTCATTAGGAGATGGTAGATCTAGAATGAAGGGGAGGGTTGACGCTAGGCATGTTTCATACTCGGCGTCGTGTAAGTGAGAGAAGGGGGTATTAAAATGGATACGTGGGTGAAAGGGGAGAGAAGCAGAGGGGTCCTTCACAGGGAGAGAGATGGAAGGAAATGCAAAGAAAAGGCAAGAGTGATCATGAGAATCCGGATACCTCGTGATGTAAAAAGAGCTTATTCTATCAGACGTGTTGGGTTCCCCAAGAGAAAGTCGACCACGCTCTGGCCCTTGTACGTGTGGCAGGTGAATTGGCTGAAGGATTTGAAATTGGTTGTTCCATTGTAAATGACAAGCCCCTGAATTTCACAAAACTTGAGTAGATGACCGTAGCTTGTGATTTCACAAAAGACATCCGCGCTTTGCCTCTTCAATTCCAATATATATGCGAGCGTTGGATGCGCAGAGGATCCGTGGGGTCGAAGGTGGGGGCCTGTAGTGATCCTGTACGGGCATTGAAATCTCCAACCAAGAATATATGTCCATGTGTGGGGTACGGAGATGGACCATATCTTCTTCCAATGGGACATATGGCGAATCTGTTTGCATATGTAGGCTACTGTGCGGAGATGCAGCTGGAGCAAAATAACATCCCGCCAACAGGATGTTGTAGCCTTTTATGTGACACCAAATGTACCTTGTCAATGGGTCTATGTATGGAAAAGAGATGAATGGGAGAAGCCAATCGGAAAAGTAACAAGCCACTGATCCTTTAGATCATTTGAGACCTGTACGTGGACGAGTCACTGACTGAACGCTATAACCGAGAATTGGGGGTGGCTCCACAATGAGTCATTACAGTTCCATAAGCCAATGTGTAGATGTGAGCGTGTGTTGGTCTCATGGTGGATCAACCCCTATTTAGAGTTAGAGGGGCGATGCACGTGCTCCCAGACAATTACCCTCATATCTCGGTACACAACATAGTACTGCCCCTGAGCTCGAACTTGCTTGACCTGCAAGAGTTGCACCCACATGGCGTTGTATTGCAAGGGGGTCAAATCATCATTGAGGTACATACCCTCACCTCTCAATTGAGGCCTCTACCTGAGGACCCTATCCCGAGCACCTTTGTCCTTGAATCAAATGAAGAGGACTTTGTGCTCTGAAGATCCTGCACGCCAAGCCCGTTCAATGCCACTCGCTCCCCGTGGTAGAGCAAGGTTGGTGGCCGCGTCAAGACGGTCCCCCTCTCACTAGAAGCATTCGTGTCATTTACCTCTGGGGTAATGACTCATTTTGAGTCGTAAAAGTCAAAAAACCGGGATCGACTGGAACAAATGACTAATTACAACAGACGTGGAAGTTGGGTCGGACATCCAATGATTGGAGTGGTAAAGGACGTAAGCGCGCGAACAACTGCTCAGCGATTATTGCGATTAATGCTGAAGAACCACGTGGCGTAACCAGGCAGGCCGCCCGTGTGTCTGACCTTTTGGGCTGACTTTGACTTTTCCCTCCGGATGAGTGGACTTACTCACCGGAGCGCGGTGTCACATGGACGCGGACGTGGACGACGATGTGGACGCCGACGTGGTGGCGCCACGACGAGCAGCACTGCTGCCACGTGGCCAAGGGCCCGGGGTGCCACGTGGTAGTCGACCACATAACTTGTAGTGCTACATGCCCAGTGGCAACTGCGACTGCGGAAGTCGGCGCAACCACTGCTTTACTACTTTAAATGAAGTGCTCGAAATTACTTGAACAATCACTCATAGTGCTTTGAAGTTTTGGTGTTTGTAATGAGCCGACTAGTACATACGCATGTAATGCCATACAAGAGAACTAATCATGTCATTAGAAATGCGAAAACAATGAAAGACGTGCCATGAAACAAAACGAAATGAAAATGAAATGAAATAAAACAAATGATACTTTATTACATCTGCGGAAAGCTCAAAGAGATTATGATACAAAATGGAAAAACCAAAGTAAAAAAAACAGCCCAAAGCTACTACTGCTCTGAGGATTGCCTAAGGGTCAAGGCCTCGTGCAGGTAAGCTGCCAAACAATTGTGATCCTCATAATGCAAGACTCAGTGATAGCTTGAGTCCCACGGAATAGACCATCTACCCATGCATGTTTCTTGTAGCTATTGATCCACAGGGAATCATAGGTAATCTTGTGCTTGAAATCTGGCCCTCTTGGATGAATCTGCACCCACACTCTCTTTGCTCCTTTAGCTACACATGCCTCTGCACAAATCATGCATTCATCATTGCCTTGCTGCTAGTGGCTGACAGTGACAACCTAGATTTATTCTAGGAAACATCCAACTCAACTTCTGACACTAGTTCCTATGCTGAATGCGTCTGCTAGTCTATGAAATGTAACAGACATTCATCTTTTTGCCTCGGTTGTCCCATCATTGACTGGGGGAGAACAGTATTCATTCCACAACTTCTCCTCATCTCTGTTACTTGTTTTTTGATACTTTTTTGTTGTCACATTGGCAGTATCATGTCAAAATCACTCTAAACTAGATTCACTCAACCAACTAACTTGCAGAATTCAACATGGAAATTTAGGACTGATTCTGATAAGAGGGAAAAACAAGGTGAAATGTGTTGAAGAAGATGTCTTCATTAGCAGTGTCTGATTTTAAAAAATTGTGTCGCTGCTGCCAGTTGACCATCTACCCATGCAGGTTTGTTGTATCTATAGAGTCAATCTGGAGCTTGAAGCCCGACTCTCTTGGGTGAATCTGCACCCACACTTTATCCCTACTCCTTCAACTATCCATGCCTCTGCACAAATCATGCATATATCATTGCCTTGCTGCTAGCAGCTGATGGTGACAGCCTAGATTTGTTCTTACACCCCAACCCTATTTGGAAAAACAGGCTGAAATGTGTTGAGGAAGGTGCTTTCATTAGCAGCACCTCATTCTATCAATTGTGCTGCCACTACTGTTTCCACTTGCATCAATTGACCATCTACTCCAGCTGATTTCTTGTAGCTATTGATCCCTCAGCCTGAACCTGAACATGAATCTGGAACTCTATCCCTGGTCCCTCAGCTATCCCTGCCCGTGTACAGATCATGAATACATCCCTCAGCCTTGCTGCTAGCAGCTGACAGTGACGGTGTGAAGTTCTTCCAGAAAACACCCCAACCTAAGACTTAACAGTAGTTCCAATTATGAATTGCCACTGCTTCTCTCTGTAGTCGAACAAGCACTCACCTTTTTGTCTCCATTGTCCCCCCACTGACTTGGGTCGGAAAGTGTTCATCCCAAAGCTTCTCTGCATCTTGTTATCTGTTTCTGGGTACTTTCCTGCTGCCACATCAGCAGTAACTTGTCAAAGTCACTCCAAACCACCCCACATCCACCCAACGAGCTAACTTACAGCATTCAATATGTAAATTCAGGGCTGGGTCTGATGAGAGGGCAAAATAGGCTGAAATAGGTCGAAGAAGAAGGTGCCCTCACCACATTGTCCTCGACCTTGTGTTATGACCCATGGAGGATTTGACTGACCATGCACCCAAGAGAACTTGTGTGTGTGAGGTGTGTGCTGCTTCCACAGGGAATTGTAGGCAATCTGGAGCTTGAAATCCGGCCCTCTTGGATGAATCTGGACCCACACTGCTCCCTGCTCTTTCAGCTATCCATGCCTCTACACAAATCATGCATACATCCTTGCCTTGATGCTAGCAGCTGACAATAACACCCTAGAATTGTTCCAGCAAACACCCCAATCTTACTTATCACACTAGTTCCTATGCTGACTTGCGTCTGCTTCCAACAGGCATTCACCTTTTTGCCTAGATTGTTCCGCCATTGACTGGGGTCAGAACCGTATTCATTCCAGAGCTTCTCCACATCTCTATTATCTATTTTTCGATACTTTCGACCACATTGGTAGTAATATGTCAAAATCACTCCAACACAACCATAGATCCACCAACGAGCTAACTTGTAGAATTCAACATGAAAATTTAGGGACGACTCTGATAGCAGGGGAAAACAGGGTAAAATATGTTGAAGAAAGTACCTTCATTAGCAGTGGGCCTTGTTCTATCAATTGTGCTGCTGCCATTGCTGTTTCCAGTTGACCATCTACCCACTTGTAGCCATTGTGCTATTGAAGAAGGTGCCCCCCCTTCCCCCATCATTTGATCATAGGTCTCCAAAGCCTCCATACCATGTCTCTGTTGTGCATACCCTGCAAGCATCGCGTTCCATAACACCACATTTGGTTCAGCCATAGTGTTGAAAACTCCCTTCGCATCCTTAATGCACCCACATTTGGCATAGACGTCCACCAGGGGAGTGTTCAGGATGACATCTGGTACAATTCCAGCTTTGACGATGTCACCATGGACCTCTTTCCTTTTTTCCAGAGGTCCCAGGCTTGCACACGCATTGCAAACATGCGCAAGCGTGATGTGGTTGGGCTTCACCCCTTTGCGCAACATTTGCTCATAGGTCGCCAAAGCATTCCTACCACACCCATGCTTGGTAAATCCTGCCAACATTATATTCCACATGATCAAAGATCGTTGAGGCATTCTGTAGAAATCTTGGCGAGCATCCATGATGCTCCCACACTTAACATACATGTTGACAAGGGTGTTGAGTAGAAAAAACATTTGGCATGAATCCACTTTGGATAATGTGAGTGTGCACTTGATTCCAGCTTCCAGACTTAGAGCCTTTGTCAGTCTGCCTGCCTCACAAAGCATCTTCACATGCCCCGCAGAAAAGGCATTGTGGACTCCCTCTCTTGATCCTCTTTCAGAAGTTGTGGTCATGGTTGAGGACGTGCCTGATTTTATCAACTGTGTCGCTGCAGCTGCTGCCTTTAGTTGACCATCTACCCATTTAGGTTTCTTGTAGCTATTGATCCACATGGAATCACAGGTAATCTGGAGCTTGAAGTCCGGCCCTCTTGGATGAATCTGGACCCACACTCTATCCCTTCTCCTTCAGCTATCCATGCCTCTGCACAAATCATGCATTCATCTTTGCCCTTGCTGCTAGCAGCTAACAATCTTTCCCCTTTTCCAAAGCTGCCAGGGTAGTGTCCAGATTGACATTTGGTACAATTCCAGCTTTGATGATATCCCCATGCACCTCTTTGCCCTTCTCCAGACCGGCTGCCTTGCACAAGCATTGCAAATGCACACAAACATGATGTGCTTCCCCCATCATTTGCTCATAGGTCTCCAAAGCCTCCATACCACATCCCCGCTGTGCATACCCTGCAAGCACATCATATCGCACTCCATGACACCATGTGTCGTTCGGCCATAGTGTCGAACACTCCCTGTGCATCCTAGATACACCCACATTTTGCAAACATGTCCACCAGGGTATTGTTTAGAATGTCATCTGGTACAATTCCAGATCTAAAGATGTCGCCGTGCACCTCTTTCCCCATTTCCAAAGCTGCCAGGGTAGTGTTCAGATTGACATTTGGCACAATTCCAGCTTTGATGATATCCCCATGCACCTCTAGCCCTTCTCCAGGGCTACCAGGCTTGCACGCATATTGCAAATGCACACAAACATGATGTGCTTCCCCCATCATTTGCTCATAGCTCTCCAAAGCCTCCATCCCACGTCCCTGCCATGCATACCCTGCAAGCATCACACTCCACGACACCACATCTCGTTCAACCATAGTTTCGAACACTCCCTTTGTATCCTAGATGCACCCACATTTTGCAAACATGTTCACCAGGGTATTGTTCAGAATGACATCTGGTACAATTCCAGCTCTGAAGATGTCGCCATGGACCTCTTTCCCCTTTTCCAAAGTTGCCAGGGCAGTGTTCAGATTGACATTTGGCACAATTCCAGCTTTGATGTCCCCATGCACCTATTGCCCTTCTCCAGGGCTGTCAGGCTTGCACAAGCATTGCAAATGCACACAAACATGATGTGCTTCCCCCATCCTTTGCTCATAGCTCTCCAAAGCCTCCATCCCACGTCCCTGCCGTGTATACCCTGCAAGCATCGCACTCCATGACACCACATCTCGTTCAGCCATAGTGTCGAACACTCCCTTTGCATCCTAGATGCACCCACATTTTGCATACATGTCCACTAGGGTATGGTTCAGAATGACATTTGGTACAATTCCAGCTCTGAAGATGTCGCCATGGACCTCTTTCCCCTTTTCCAGAGCTGCCAGGGCAGTGTTCATAATGACATTTGGTACAATTCCAGCTTTGATGATACCCTATGCACCTCTTTGCCCTTGTCTAGGGCTCAATGCACCCACATTTTGCATACATGTCCACCAGGATATGGTTCAGAATGACATTTGGTACAATTCCAGCTTTGATGATACCCCATGCACCTCTTTGCCCTTGTCCAGGCTCGATGCACCCACATTTTGCATACATGTCCACCAGGGTCAGAATGACATTTGGTACAATTCCACCTCTGAAGATGTCGCCAAGGAGCTCTTTCCCCTTTTCCAGAGCTGCCAGGGCAGTGTTCAAAATGACATTTGGTACAATCCCAGCTTTGATGATATCCCCATGCACCTCTTTGCCCTTGTCTAGGGCTGCCAGGCTTGCACAAGCATTGCAAATGCACACAAAGTGGCCGAGCTTCACCCCCTCCCCCATCATTTGATCATAGGTCTCCAAAGCCTCCATCCCACGTCCCTGTTGTGCATACCCTGCAAGCATCGCACTCCACAACACCACATCTCGTTCAGCCATAGAGTCGAAAACTCCCTTTGCATCCTCAATGCATCCACATTTGGCATACATGTCCAGGTCAGGGCAGTGTTCAGAATGACATCTGGTGCAATTCCAGCTTTGACCGATGTCACCATGGACCTCGTTCCCTTTTCCAGGCTTGCACACGCATTGCAAACACATACAAACGTGATGTGGTTGGGCTTCACCCCTTCGCGCATCATTTGCTCACAGGTCTCCAAAGCATTCATACCACGCCCATGCTTGGTAATCCTGCCAACATTATATTCCATGTGATCAAAGATCGTTGAGGCATTCTGTGTTGAACACTTTGGTGATCATCCATGATGCTCCCCTTAACATACATGTTGACAAGGTTGTTGAGTAGAAAAACATTCGGCGTGAATGCATGAACTTTGGTTTCTTTCAAGACCAAATTTTCCATCGGGGGCTCACAAGGCAGAGGCCTCCTCCTGGGCTAATATAGGTAAGGGTAGCACATCCAACAACAGTCCTCACTCTCTAGAGGAGACAGTCTCGGCTACCTTGCGAGAGGAACAACAACGGGCTTTCAAAGCCCTTAACATCAGGGTCACTAGGAAGCTAGAGAGCCTTGCAGACACTAGAAGCATTCGTGTCTTTTCTGAATCGATTGGGTGTCCGCCAACCACTCCAGGAACCACTTAGCAGTAAGCGAGACTACTGGAGAGTCGAAACGGACAATGTGGGCCCACGGGGGCATTTCAGACGGCGGGCAGAAGTGGGGTCAACGACTCCGGAGTCGTAGCAAAAATCCGGGCTATTTAATTAATTGCGTAAATACATAAAATTTGAAAAAGCGGAAATTACAAGTGGTTCTAATTATTGCATATGTGACTAGAAATTTTCATTCATAATTCAATTAATGGAATAAAGATATTTATTCATTAAAGTGAATATGTAGTCGACTCAACTACTCCATGAACCACTGTGCATTGATTGCACCCGTGATTCGGGGCCACATTTGCTGACGTGTGTTACAAGAACAGGCAAACAAAATCTGTCCTTTGGGGGCTTGCATATTTTAATATGTACTGCCTCCACCTGGAAGTGACAAGGAAGGTCCATGGTGACATCGTGAAAGCTGGAATTGTAGGGTTTGTTATTCTGAACACCGCCGTGGTGGACATGTATGCCGAATGCGGGAGCATTGAAGATGCGAAGGTAGTGTTCGACTGTGGCTCAACCTACCCCCTTGTGCTCTTTTAAAAAAAGTCGATAGACTACATCTTTAGCATATCAACTTAGGACGTGCTCATATCTATTATCTCATCTTCAAGGTCTCTTACCACACTCCAACTAGGCATTGGCTCTTCCTAGACCTCTCACATGATGAGATGTGTGTGTATGTTCACTCATACTTGTTGCAAACCAAGAGTTTGACATCAATGAAAGAATTGGTATTTTCTGCACATCCGATCATATGTCCCGAGCCATTGTAGACGTTGCAGTTCTGTTTGTTTCCAACTCTTTGTTAAGGGATTCTACCTACAGGTGGATGCTTGCCGTGAGGGGATCTGGGAGGCTCTTCTCTTCGAAGGTCTTCACTTCACCTTCCAGTTTTGAAAGACGCGTGTGTGTGGATTTGTCATTGAGATGTTTCAACAGACTTTGAGGCTTGCTATTGCACTCCTGAACAGAGGCCCGCAAAGCGTTGTCCTCAACTCGCATATTGTCCAGCGCCTTCTCCAAGTCCATGTCTCTGTCTGTCATGCGCTTCTCCCAGTCTTTGTTTAGGGAAGTCATCCGCTTCTCCCAGTCAGTGTCTCGGGAAGCCATTCGCTCCTCCCAGTCTTTGTTTCGGGTAGCGAGCACTTGCTGCACAGAGTCTCTTCAAATTGTATTGCGTTTGTAAGATGGTGATTTGGTCCTGAAGCAATTGAACATCAGCACTCCTCGTGGAGTACTCATGCAAAGGAGAGGCATGTTGAGAGACCGGGGCAGGAAGAAGAAGCAGAGGGGATCCAGGTCGGGGTGAGGGAGACGGGAAGTCTGCCTCGTCGCCAAGAGTCCTTTGGCGTTTGGAGGAGGTCATGGTGTGGTGGAGGTGGCGTTGTCACGCCAACGCGCATGAGCGCAGCGCCAACGCGCGAGCGCCGACGTGCTGACGCGTGTGCGAGAGAGAGAGAGAGAGAGAGAGAGATGGGTGCTGGAGAGGAGGAGGGGGAGAGAAGATGACAGAGAGAGAAAAAGAATAAAAGACAAAGACTGAAGCCAAAAGTAGCCCAAAATCAACTAGTGTTCAAAGGATTGCCTAGAAAGGTCAAAGCTTCGTGCAGATAAGCTTCCAAACATTTTTTATCCTCGCATATTAGAGATTGGGTTTCACATAACAGACAATGGAATCTCCCGCGGATCTCATAATAAGAAGGGCAATAAAAGAAGAAGAGAGAAAAAAACAGTATAAGAGATGACAACCTTCCATTCTTCAAAGATGTACCAAACTGTTGGGCAAGCGTAAGTGCTTCAAATTGCAGTTGGCTACTGTATCTCAACCCACAATACTACCGGCATACTGAACCACATCTTGAGTAAACAGAGGACTATTCAAGCTATATGGCTTGGAATTCAAACTTGGTTACTATCAGACCATAGACCACCCAATACCAGCAGAAAAAATGAGGTAGATAAAGGTGGACAGATAATTACTTCCTGTAAGAAGCCTAGATCTTTGGACCTCTAATCGACATACGAATTTCAAAACCAAAAAATGGCAGGGAATGATGCAGCAAAGAAACTTAACCAAAGTGCTGCACAAAAGATAACTTATGTATAGGTTTGAGAAATGATAGCATTGTCAAGGTGCTCTGTCAACTTATAGGCATATCATTCAGTTTAATCGGTTCCAAATACTTCCGATAAAAATGCCCCAAGGTTTAGCCCTGGTGTGCACCCAACAAATCGACCTTGTGTGATTTCTCACAACCGTGATCATCTATTACATTAGTGCATGACAACCACAAAGTGAAGGTCCACATCAGTTATTGTCTTCAGTTTCCAGTGGTTATACAGGGTGAATGCAGGAATGACTGGACCAAAAATGGCAGATGTTGCATTCTATGGAAGTCCATAACCAAATTTAAAGTTGACGATATTTCCCCAAATAATTCAAACGATAATAGACAATGGTATATTCAACATTTTTAGTAAAGGGTCTTACCACAAACATCAAAGATAATTTTTACTATAAATTTTAGTCTTTAATTTGAATAAGATTTGATATATCAAAAATTAGAATTTACATCGATTTGTCTATATACAACCAAGCCATTATAGATTATATTTTTGTATCCTTTGTAGTAAAATATGACACCTCAAAATCAAAATCAAAGTACACCATGGACTTGGCAAAATAAACCACCTTTTTGGGATATATATTAGTCCATATGAGCCAAATGGAGAGGAATTTTGCCACCTCAAATCCATATCTATGATGTGGACCAAAATAGCCACCTTATGTCCAGATTTCAATGGAATTGACCAATGGCACATAGGATTTCTTGAGTCCATTGTAATTCCATTCACTGCGGAAACAAGTCCACTGTATGGTCTTCAAAAGTCCATAACTTTGTCATTTCTTATCGGATTCATGATTGGAGAGTTGCTATGGGTGCAAGCTAGGCATCCAATGACATACATGGCTTTCTTCAATTTACAAATGAGTCTTTTGTGTTCACAGCTTTCATAGCCTTTAGGTTGTTCCATGAATTCAATCTCGCACAATTCTCCATTGAGGATGACACTCTTGACATCCATTTGTTGTATCGCCAAGTCAAATGCAGCGACAATTGCTAACGTGTAGTGTGAATTCATACGAACTTTGCTACTGGTGCAAATGTCTGGTTAAAATCAATACATTGTACGTGTTTGAGATCAGAACCCTTTTGCCAGGTGTCATTCGAGCTAGTGTGGTACGTATCAACTTCGTCATTTCTTTTCTTTTTAATCCCGACGACCCATTACCAACAGTTTTGCGTCAATTCAACGAATGTGTGTTCCTAAGTATTATTCTTTATCAGGGCATTGTAATATCCTCCTTCTGTAAGGCTTCGGAGAGATTAACCGGCTCGTTGATTTATGACTGCTACACATGCATAGTTAAGGTTGCGTGATCATCTAACGACACAAGTTGACTTTCTAGTAGATAGTTTATGAGTTGAGGCGGTAGAGGGCTTCAATCTTAGATGATGATTCAATTTGCAAGTCAAAATATTGGGAGGTTGCTTCTCATGATGTAGCTTCACGTGGATGGGCCTCGATGGGTCCCCTAGAGGAAGATTGATTGTCATCGCACACATCATCTTTGTCACCTTCTGTCTATTTCATTAACGTCCGTGGCGCTCCCACTTCAGGTACATCGTCCTAGTAACTGTTGTTGTCGGATCAGTTTCATTGAACATGACATCTTGGCTGATGAGACGTAGCGCCAAGAAGAAAATTGAGCAAAGTTGAAGCTCGAAAGAATGTCAAGCTGAGTGATGTGGCTTTTGTGTGTGCATTTGTTGTCTCTTGCAAATCCGATGCATGGTATATAGATTCTGGAGCATCTTCACACTGGTCACATTGTAGATAGTGGTTAAAGAAATATGAGAGCATTATACATGGGGATAATTCTACTCAGAAAGCCACTAGAAAGAGGAAGTATAGAGATTGTGATGTAACATAAAGATAACACCACAATTGGATTACTCATGACTGAAGTTTTGCATGTCCTTGGGAAGGCCAACAATCTTTCTTTGTCTATAAAGCAGAGACCGGCGTAACTAAGAGCTCGCCTTGCGGTACCATTGTCCCTCGGTTACACGGTGTCCCTTGGACACCTGCTTTATCCAAAGGGCCCACCCCGAAAGGGGGGCACCTATGGTGCTGGAGGAAGATTGGATTCAAGTTGCCACTTGTGGGTAATGATAGCTGTGACGGAACGGAGCGCTATGAGGTGTATTGCTTTAAAGCACTTATGGATAGGGGAGACGGGGATTTTAAAGTTTTGTGGAGTGCAGAGATACTGGCATTGTGGATGCCCCCTCTAGTGCCGACAATGATGAGTCTGTAAAACAATCATTTGGTCATGTCTTTGAATTCGGTGACAACACAATTTTGGTGAGGAATAGTAAAAAGAAAAATGATAAGATATGGATCAATAATATGACAATTGACTAACAAGTTGCATTATGAATTGTAGCACCACCAAGTTACAGTGTTCAGTACTGGAGAGTACTCGGATATCTACCTCAAGAGAAACATATCACCACCTCACCTTGTAGCACATAATAAGGTTGGTTCGCCTAGGTGTGGAGAACATTCAAAAGCTTCTGTCACAAAAAAACCTAGTTGAAGGACTTTCCGTCAGGAAGGACACACAACTTATTTTTTGCCAAAGTTGTGTGCAAGATTAGTAACACACAAAACCATTTCCAAAAGGTGGAGCCTCGAGGACAACAGAGCTAGGACTCGCGTTGGTGCATTCTGATTTGTGGGGACTAACCCAAATTCCTTCACTTACTGGAGCAATGTACTTTGTATCATTTACAGATGTTTTCTCGATAAAGTCTTTCGACTGTTATTTCTTGAAAAGCATGCAAGTACAAAACATACAGCTTTATAGTATTTTTTTCAATCGGATGATAAGCTTTGGAGTCTGAACGGCCATACCTAACAAAATTGCACCTCTTACTTTTTGGTTAAAGCTTGCTCAATGTTAATAGCCTCTACCCAAAGTTTTGGCCTCACATTTCGTTGATGCAACGTGCACCAAGCCGATTCCACAAGTGTTCAGTTGAGTCGTAGAACCTGCTTCCCCATTCTGTTGAGGTGTGTATAAGGGTGCCGAGTATTGAATCTAAAGGCTTGAAGCTTTGTTGACAGAAATTCTCCTGATCCATTGTCACTCCGCAAGATTTTCATCTTCTCTCTTGTTTTGTTCTATGCAAAAGCTTTGACCTCTTTAAACTTGGGATTAGAACCTGTGGCCTGTGGGGCTGTGAGGGGCTGTGAGGGGCTGTGACAGGCTGTGCCTTGTGGCCTGTGGGGCTGTGACGGGCTGAGACAGGCTGTTCCTTGTGGCTTGTGGGGCTGTGAAAGGCTATGAGGGGTTGTGACAGGCTGTGCCATGTGGCGGGCTGTGCCCAGTGGCCCGTGGGGTTGTGATGGGCTGTGAGGGGCTGTGACAGGCTGTGCCCTATGGCCTGTGGGGTTGTGACGGGCTATGAGGGGCTGTGACAGGCTGTGCCCGGTGGCCTGTGGGGCTGTGATGGACCGTGAGGGGCTGTGCCCTGTGGCCTGTGGGGCTATGACAGGCTGTGGCCTTTGGGGCTGTGACCCCTCTGATCTGTGTAGGGCTGTGACAGGCTGCGGCCTGTGGGGCCGTGACCCTGTGACCTGTGTAGGGCTGTGACAGGCTGTGGCCTGTGTGGGGCTGTGACGGCTGTGACCGGTGAGCTGTGTGGGCCTGTGCTGGTCTGTGGTGGCCCGTGTTGACCTGTGGACGGCCTGTGCTGACTCGTGGAGGCACTAGTGGACTGCCTAAGGACTGGCATGTGGTCTTGAAGGCCGAATTTTGAAGCTCGTGGAGGGCGGTTTGAGGAGTATCTTCATGATATTCCCATGGTCATGCAAATGAGGGAAGAAAGGAGATGAAGAGTGTTGGGATGAGGGTATGCTGGGGTTAGGCATTGCTTTAGTTTCTCTTCCTCGTAGTTTCCACCCTCTCATTAGGCCAAGACCTTTCCGTAGGTGGAGGCAAGAGTCAGTCCGGGTTTGGGCTGGGGTGTCATTGCAGGAGCAACACCGTGGAGTTGTTTTTGATGTGGGGGAGTTGTCGTTCTGATTTCTTGTGTTTGGATCCCCTCCATACCTGCATGCTTGACTGTGCGCCATGCTAGTTTTGTGTGAGCGCTTGTTTTTATAGGTGATTGGTCCGGATTTGATCACCGGCCAGTCTTAGAGCATGCTGTCGATGGTGAGGCTGGGGTGATGACCAGCCAGACCATCATTGTTTCTCCTGTGGTGAGGTTGGAGGTGATGACCAGCCAACCATAGGAGTGTTTGCGGTGGATGCAGGTACAGGTGTAGGCTATGTTAGGAACCTAGTATTCCAAACCATAAGCCGCAACAGGTTCTCTACCCGGTTACCTTGTGGAGAGGGAGTTAGGGACATGTTCAAGACCGGTTGAATGACAGTTTGTCAACACGGAGGTGCCACTAGTTTGCTGGGGACAATGCCGGTTCGAGCACTAGCGATACTAGTGGATACACGAGACGAGGTGTGCGGTTTATGCCACCTTCACCTCCTGTGTCTTCTACGGAAGGTTTTGATTCGGATTGTGAATCAGGAGGACTCATACCGGCGGTGCATGTTGTTTCCTTGCCATTGTTGTGGGACACAATGGAGGAGATGTATGGAGCTACCAAGGGGCCACGAAGGTACTCTGGGGCGGTGGGCACCATCGAGTTGGATGATTTTATCCAAGAGTTTGATAGTTGGTGTGATTTGCAGCAAATGCGCAATCCACAACTATTTACGTTTTTCATGGCATGGAAGAGGTTGTTTCAGCACCTTGAGGGGCCGCCTATGGATGATTACCATGAGTTCAGGCGGGGGCATAAGGATGAGATCGAGGAGTGGATGATGTACTGGTCACCCGACTATGTCTCCATCACTAGGGGTACTAGAGCCACGAGGGTAGTGGCTACACCTGCCGCTGCACCAGTAGCTTTAGCAAGCAGCAGTGGGACTAGTGGGACTAGTGGTACAGTAGCTACGACGTCCACCCAAGCCACTACCGCACCAGCACTAGTACCCATGCCTGCCTTCAGCCCTATTGTGGAGTTCTTCGAAGAGTTGAGAGGGAACTACCAAGGGGTGAGGACAGAGAAGTTGCGGAGCTTGCAAGAGTTCCAACGGAAGCCGACCGAGAGCTTGAGGGAGGCTTTCACTCGCATGAGGCGCTTGATAAATGTAACCCAAGGGGTTACGGAAGCTCAGGCAGTCCAATTCTGGTATGGGATATTGGACAAGGAGTTGAGGAGAAGGGTGCGGGATGCAACTCTCCTACAAACGGCCAAACCCACCTTAACAAATGTGTTTTTGCTGGCAGAGCGGATAGAGCTCAACATGGTGGAGAAACGAGTGGTCATGGTGGGATTTGCTAAGGAGACACCACGGGGTAGTGGTGCTCCTAGCCAACCACTACCTCAACATGCTCAAGGCAACAAGGGGGTCCAGGTGAAGCCCAGGGTAGGACATAGAGGACCTCAGATGCAGGGGTCTCTCCCTTCATTTGCAGGCCAACAACCAGCGGATGTGGTGTGCTGGACATGTGGAGGACCCCATGTCAAGAAGGATTGCCCAGAGGGAGGCAAATGGCCGGCATATGTACAGCCTGCACAGTTGCAGTGTGGGCATTGTGGCAAGCACGGGCATGGAGAGGCCCAGTGTTATGGTTTGCATCCTGAGTTGCACCCAGGCCAGTTCCAAGGGAACAATGGTGGCCGAGGGCGAGGTGGAGCAGCCCAGAGACAACGAGGTGGCCAGGCACGGGGTGCAGGCCAAAGGCAAGCTCAACATGGCTAAGGACGCGGAGATCACGGTGTTGACCAAGGCATGGCCAACCGGCTTCAGCAGCTAGAGTAGAGGCTCGCTGCCATGGCTACAGCTCAGGTGGTACCGGCTCCAAGGCCAGATGGTCCACCTCCTGCTCCTGAAAGAGGAGATATGGGAGGCATGGGATTTATGTGCGGAGCAACACTACCACTAGTGTAGGTGGAGTCTGCTGCAGCCGTGACTCGAGGAGCAGCACGAGTTCCTGAGCCACGAGGTGCAGAGGTGGAGTTGGATCCACAGCATGGGGAGGCAAGCCGTCAGGCTAGGCTTCCTCAGTCATTCACATTGGCGGAGACAGTGTCGACGCCATCCATGGCACCTAATTCTCGCCCGACTGTTACCGAGGCGGAGGTTACTATGCCATTGGGGAGAGCTACACGGGTAGCACCACTACCTAGTGTTGCCAAGGCTATGACAACTAGTGTGCTGCTAGGAGCGGCCACATCTGTGTGCCAGGCTCCATTGTTCTCGGCTACCATGATTGCGACGCCGGGGGTAAGACCAGCTGAGGTGTTCAGGCTGGCAGCTACACTATGTGAGAGTGGGGAGGTTACTTCATCTTCTGCGGAGATACTGGGAGGTGTAGTGCCGGAGGGATCCTCGGATTTGAGGGTCAAGACTGCCATGACGGCGCCATGGCAAGTTGCAGCTGCCAGGTTGATGGAGCTGCCAGGTAGGCCAGCCATTGAGCGCGCCATGGTGACACCTAGAGTTATCATGTTAGACAACCAGGATGACATTTTCTGTTTGAGTGGACCGGCAGGCAAGAGGTACCGGCCACTGCGGGTCTTGTTGGACTCGGGAGTTCAGCCATTGATGCTGGGCAAAGCTGCTATTGCAGGCTTGGGCCTCACGGAGGCGGATATGAAGCCTTGTCCTTTCCAGATACAGTCGTCTCTGGGAGGATCGGAGCAGGCTCGGGGCATGACACGGCATGAGTTGGCTATCAGACTACGGCCGGATCACCCTACAGATGGCTCAGTGATGCGAGCCAAGACCATTGTGACAGACGCAGTCTCGTACGATGTCCTGGTTGGTGGGGCAGTGTTGTACCCCATGGGCTTCACCCTGGATTTTTGGGAGGAGTCAACTTTCTATAGGCCTGGATGGCAGTCAGGGGAGGGCCGGCGTGTGCAGCTCCCTGTGACATTCATAGGAGGAGTTGCGGTTGCCCAGCGAGGCAAGATGCCGATACTAGCAGCATTCACAGCGGCAGTGAGTTGGCGTGGAGAGTTGCTTGAGGGCAACGCTCATTCAGAGGATGTGCCACCACCGGGAGAGCAGGATGACATGTATGGTATGGCGGAGTTGCCTACCATGGTTGCTCAAACTCCATTGTGGGGCACGAGCAAGGATTTGCAGTGGGATGCTGATCGACGGGTGCAACAAGCCTGGGTGGAGGCTTTTGTACCGTCAGGAGAGGAGGAGAGTACGGGGATTGCACCAGGACCACCTCAATTGTCTCCATTGGACACCACACCTGTTGTGTGGCAGTATCCGGATGAAGGCATTTGTCTTCTGGACTTGTTTGGCGGGATCAGCACCGGATTGGCTGCTGTGTTGCAGGCATGCGTACGAGTTCGGCGTTACCTATATGTGGAGAGGGATGAGACTGCACGACGCGTTTCACTTCGTCATGTTGCTCAGTTGGTGCAGCGGTACCCTGAGTTTTTGCCGGTGTCTGAAGTTCGTGGATATCAGCAGGCCTTGCCAGCAGACATTTTGTTGCTGGGGGCGCAGGATTTGGAGCGGGTTGGCTCCATTGATCTGGTAGTGGCAGGTTGGCCCTGCCAAGGGCATTCATCAGCCGGGCATGGCAATGGATTGCGAGACTTGAGGTCGGGTCTATTTTGGGAGATGGTGCGGGTTTTGCGCCACTTGCAGCTTTATTAAGCTGTATCTCCAGCATATATCTTGGAGAATGTGCCACTGATGGGCGATTTTTGGGCCAAGGTGATGGCCAATGTGCATCAAGTCCGGTCGTGGCTTGGGTCAGCAGTGTTGCTAGATGTAGCTACAGTGGGGTCACGGGCTCATCGTCCACGGCTATGGTGGACTAACTTGATGCCACCCGCACTGCTCAAACGTGCATTTGATGGGGTGCAGCGGCCAGCACATCTCATAGTGGATAGCATTCTGGACACAGAGAGGCAGTCTCAGAGTGTGAGACACGATGACCGTTCGCCTTTGGCAGTGGTCAACAAGGTGGGTCAACCACGAGCAGCATTACCTACACTGCTCAGCTTCCCAAGATCGCATGCTTTTTGGGATAGTGGACCTGGCCTCATGTGGGATGCTCAGTTGCAGCAGTTAGTGGAGCCTAATGCTGACGAGCGTGAGCGGGCAATGGGTTTTACCACTGGTACCACGGCGGTGTCGTCTCTTTCTGAGGAATCACGTCGTCAGGTGTTGGGGCAAACAATGGTTTTCAATTGCTTGACCTGGATTATCAGCTTGGCTATGGCTGAGCAACGCAGAGTGCGGAGTAAACTTCCCTCGATGGTCTCTCTACCTACCAAGACGGTATCGGCAGTGGCGAGCATGTGAGGACCACGGGGTGCAGGCATCCATGGCACACGTGGGAGGTTGCTCGAGGTCAGATGGAGTTGGCAGCCAGGGCGGCGGTGATGATGAGAGGTTGGGGATGAGATGATGGGGCAGGATGAGGCCTTGTCATTGACTAAGCAGGCATGGAGTACGATCAAGAGGGTTGCAACATAGCAACCACTGGACACGTCTCTACCTCTAAGCCCACTGGACCTAAGGTTGTAGTTACGGAGGACAATTGGGAGCCTGACATTGTCTTCTGGACTTGTTTGGGGGATCAGCACAGGATTGGCTGCTGTTTGCAGGCATGCGTACGAGTCGGCGTTACCTATATGTGGAGAGGGATGAGATGCACGACGCGTTTCACTTCGTCATGTTGCTCAGTGGTTGCAAGCGGTACCCTGAGTTTTTGCCGGGTGTCTGAAGTTCGTGGTATAGCAGGCCTTGCCAGCAGACATTTTGTTGCTGGGGGCGCAGGTTTGGAGCGGGTTGGCTCCATTGATCTGGTAGTGGCAGGTTGGCCCTGCCAAGGGCATTCATCAGCCGGGCATGGCAATGGATTGCGAGACTTGAGGTCGGGTCTATTTTGGGAGATGGTGCGGGTTTTGCGCCACTTGCAGCTTTATTAAGCTTGTATCTCCAGCATATATCTTGGAGAATGTGCCACTGATGGGCGATTTTTGGGCCAAGGTGATGGCCAAGTGCATCAAGTCCGGTCGTGGCTGGGTCAGCAGTGTTGCTAGATGTAGCTACAGTGGGGTCACGGGCTCATCGTCCACGGCTATGGTGGACTAACTTGATGCCACCCGCACTGCTCAAACGTGCATTTGATGGGGTGCAGCGGCCAGCACATCTCATAGTGGATAGCATTCTGGACCACAGAGAGGCAGTCTCAGAGTGTGAGACACGATGACCGTTCGCCTTTGGCAGTGGTCAACAAGGTGGGTCAACCACGAGCAGCATTACCTACACTGCTCAGCTTCCCAAGATCGCATGCTTTTTGGGATAGTGGACCTGGCCTCATGTGGGATGCTCAGTTGCAGCAGTTAGTGGAGCCTAATGCTGACGAGCGTGAGGGGGCAATGGGTTTTACCACTGGTACCACGGCGGTGTCGTTCTTTCTGAGAATCACGTCGTCAGTGTTGGGGCAAACAATGGTTTTCAATTGCTTGACCTGGATTATCAGCTTGGCTATGGCTGAGCAACGCAGAGTGCGGAGTACACTTCCCTCGATGGTCTCTCTACCTACCAAGACGGTATAGGCAGTGGCGAGCATGTGAGGACCACGGGGTGCAGGCATCCATGGCACACGTGGGAGGTGCTCGAGGTTCAGATGGAGTTGGCAGCCAGGGCGGCGGTGATGATTGAGGTTGGGGATTTTTCTCGGGTTGAGGAAGTCCTCGAGGATGAGATGATGGGGCAGGATGAGGCCTTGTCATTGACTAAGCAGGCATGGAGTACTGATCAAGAGGTTGCAACATAGCAACCACTGGACACGTCCTCTACCTCTAAGCCCACTGGACCTAAGGTTGTAGTTACGGAGGACAATTGGGAGCCTGACATTGGACCCATTGTCACCGGAGGAGAGAGAAGACATATACGGCGGTTCCTGAGGGCTTATAGGAATTGTTTTGCCTTCAGTTTGAAGGACTTGGGAGCACTGAAGGGTCAAGAGATCCATATTGAGTTGGCCACTGACACGCCAATCTTTCGGAGACCTTATAGATACAGTGACATGGAGAGGTCTTTGATTCAGATGAGGACTAAGATCTCGGGAAGTCAGGTTGGACCTACAACAGGGATGACTGTTAGACGAGTGTTTGAGGACCCTGAGGCTAGTGATGAGCCAGGTGGTACCAGAGATATACATGAGGATTCGGTTGTATTGGACTACCTCCGCACGGGAGACACGACAGCCACTGTGACTGTCAGGGAGAGGGATCGGATCCTGCAACGAGCCAAGAGGTTCAAGTGGGAGGGGATACCTACTTCGAGTATGGGAGGATGGTGGGTGAGGATCGTGCCTCACCCCACACAGCGTGCACGGTTAGTGCGGCATGCCATGAGGAGTTGGGGCATTTTGGAGTGCGACGCACTCATAGTTTACTGGGGCAGTATGGGCAGTATTGGGGGCGTGGTATGCATACAGAGGTGCAACAGTTCGTGGCTAGGTGCATGGTGTGTGACAGGGTGCGTGCTTCATCAACGCCCTACACCACAGTTGCATCCTTTACCAATCATGGATCGGGCTACAGGTGGAGTCTTGACTTCGCAGACCGTTGCCACTGACTATGCGCCACCACAGATATGTGTTGGTGATGGTGGAGCACTTCTCCAAGTGGATTGAGTTGGTTCCATTGCCTGACAAGGCTAGTGAGGGGGCTGGTAGGGGCTGCGTATGCATTCTTGGAACGTGTGCTAGCCGCTTTGGTGCTCCAGCTGAGGTACTCACGGACCAAGGGAGAGAGTTCTTGGGGGAGTTTCAGGCTTTGTGTGTGATAAAGCCTTGATAGACCACCGCACCACTTCTCGGGATCATCTTGAGGCCGATGGCTTGATGTTCAGACGGTGAAGAGGGGTTTGCGCAAGTATGGCTTGTAGAAGGGACCCCTAGGAGATTGGGACCTCAGGTTCCTTAGTTAGCCATGGGCTACAGGTTCAGCAAACAAGCATCACTTGCCTCCTTCTCACCATATTTCCTTCTCTTTGGCCGAGAGCCGGATGATTTGCCTGCAGCCATACTTAATGACACTGCTCAAGTCCTAACCTTGACGATCCGGACGTGTGGGTACGTGCATGTGATCAGCGTGCAAAGTTGTTCAAGAAAGTCATGCCCATGGCTTTTGAGAATCTTGCCATTGCACAACACCGTGATACGTTGAGGTATGCCACTATACGTGGTGGAGGATATCGTCCTTGGGTTCGGAGGTTTAGCCCTGGTGACTATATTTATTTGCAGCAGACTGCTCCTACGACTCTGGATGTTACTGCAGGGTGTTTTTCTGAGGGTTCGAGAGGTGTTGCCCTCAGGGGTCCTGATCTCGGAGGTCGGGATGGCTGACTTGGAAGGACCATGTGCGTAATTGTGCGCCATATCACCTTCCCAATGTCGATAGAGAGTTGACCCAAATTTTGGCAGTGGTACCTGCAGGTTTGAGGTGCATGCTTTGTGGGTCTGCCAAAGGGGCAGCCACCATGTTGGTGTGTGATCGATGCTCAAGGGGTTGGCATATGAGATGCTTGACTCCACCTCTTGAGAAGATTCCCGACGGAGATTGGTTGTGTCCACACTACTTGGGATAGTGGCAGTGGACATGACTGGAGGCAGCTAACAAGACATGGAAGGCCAAGCTCATAGGAGTCAATACATGAGATCCTAAGCTCAAGTTCACAAGTTGCAAGACAGCGACTAACGATGGGACAACTCTTGCACCCGACCTCTTGATCGATCGAGTTTGAGAGTGTAGTGGGATAGTGGGTGGAGGACTTAGTGAGGCTATGGTCACTATCACATCTTGTGGCTACCTGGACTTAGAGGGACCTAAGCACAGCTAGGGGGGCGTTGTGTGGACTAGTGACTGCCATAGTGGGCAACATAGTGCAGCCTAGTGACTGACTAGTTGTAGCCTAGTGGTGGACTAGTGGTGGACTAGTGATATACTAGTGTGTGGCGTGCACATGTGTTGTGTGGTTTTGGACAGCGATGTAGTTGTGTAGCGATATCTATGCGCACGACAGCTGTCAAGTTATTAAACCACTAGTGTGAAACTAGCTAAGAAATAGCTAGCTTTTATATATTGACATTTGGGATTGGCCCAAGTGTCAATCCAGGGGTCAAGGCAGATTTAGGCCCTGGAGTGGTTATCTTCACGGCAAGCGCGAGAGGCTCATCTTTCTCGAGTTGAGCCTCACCGCGCCTAGCTATGGCGCCGTAGCGTGGATTCCCCATGGCGTGGGGTGCACTTGGCTTGACTTGTATTTGAGTGATGAGTTTATATATGCATGAGTTTATGCTTCAGCTTTGTGAGCTCGCATGAGCTTGTGCTTGTATTCTTCTACTTTATCTATTGTGTGGACTAGTGATTGCCATAGTGGGCAACATAGTGGCAGCCTAGTGACTGACTAGTTGAAGCCTAGTGGTTGGACTAGTGATATACTAGTGTGTGGCATGCATATGTGTTGTGTGGTTTTGGACAACGATGTAGTTGTGTAGCGATATGTATGCGCACGACACCCACTATTTTCTCATACAAAGCAGCCACTAGGTATTTTTAGAATTTGGGTCTCAATTTTGGAGACAACATCTTGTATATGACACACATTCTAAATATGGTGAGCATTTTTCCAAGAAAAATCTGGATCATAACGGAAATCTGTGTTCAAACCAAATTTTCACCTCATTTTTTGGTGTGTACTTCATGAAAACACTTTATCAATTGTTATAATATTTCAATTTCAACGGTAAAATTTGTTGAGATTTTAGCAGACTGTGGATGTGGTAGTGTGGAAAGGATTTGTAAGGCTCAAATCTGTGGATGATTGTGGGTGGGAAGTTAGACCCTCATCCATCAGGGTATGTACAGTTTACCAGGTGGCCCACCAAAACTTAGCTGGGCGCTTAGGGGTTAACCATATTATCTATTAAATAGGCCAAATTTTTCCTAAATTGGGTCTGCCAAAGATTGGATCGTAAGTGGGGAAGGAAGATAATAGAAATGAGTAAAAACTTAGATTCACACGTGCAATCTCTGACAGAATTTTCTGGCATGTCAAATATTCCCCACCCTCTCTTGAGAGTGACATGGAACAGTGAACTAAACGAGTGTAAACTCCAGTCGGGGGTTAGGCTGGGTTACACAATGGGACCCACTTGGGGTTACGCTGGGTTACATGAAGGGGTGTGTAACTCTACTCAGGGGTTATACAGACTGGAGTGTCACTCACACTTGGTCTCAAAATTTGAAATGTATAAAATGGATTAAGAAGAGTTAGATGAGAGAGACCGGGGTTAGAGAGGTTTACACTGATTGGGATACACTACAATAATGGGACCCACTTGGGGTTACGCTGGGTTACATGAAGGGGTGTGTAACTCTACTCAGGGGTTACACAGACTGGAGTGTCACTCACACTTGGTCTCAAAATTTGAAATGTATAAAAAGATTGAAGTAAGAAGAGTTAGATGAGAGAGACCGGGGTTAGAGAGGTTTACACTGATTGGGATACACTACAATAGCCTCTCATTGCAAATCGACCCCAGAATTTTGCTGCCTGCACTACAATTACCTTACCAAAACGCTACCAAAACAGATATAAAAATAAAACCCTTTTAGAATGTTAAGTATTAATAGTGAAACCAAGGTAAAAGTGGGGGGGGAGGATTTGACAGGTGCCCTGTCCAGGCTGCGCGAAAGTCCTGTCACGTGACACGAGTGCTTAATTAAGTTGTCTATCCATGCGAGGCCGTTTGCGAGCGGCGTTGCCTGCACATATATACAACGCAATGCTAACGAGGAGGTCGAGTCTGTCTTTGCTTGCCACCCTGCTCTCTTGTTGCCTTGTCAGTGCGCTTGAGAGTCTTGTGGGCTTTTGTGACTGGAGTTGGCTTGAGAGTCTTGTGGGATTGTGAGTGAAGTTCATTTGCCATGAAAAGGAAACAAGAGGTTCCGAACATGTCTGTGAAGGAGGATCATGGAGCCATCAGCAAGAAGCACAAGAAGAAGCCGATTGCCGTTCGAGATTGGCCAGAGGGTTGCCATCCTGTTGGGGACGAGGCATTAGCCTGTGGTTGTTTGGGGGATGAGGACGAGAAAGGGACTGTTGATTTGACAGATTTGTGGAATTCAGCTGCCACTCGGGTATTTGGATGTGATCTGAATGGTGATAAGGCGGCTCGCTTGAGCCTGGATGCTGCTGCCAGTGAGGAGTCCAGCATCCAGTGAGGAGTCCAGTGGGGGCAAGAGGGTTTGCCATACTGTTGGGGACGAGGAATTAGCCTGCGCTTGTTCGGAGGATGAGGATGAGGACGGGAATGTTGATTTTAGAGAGTTATGGAATAGAGCCGCCATTCGGCTTTTTGGTTGTGATCTGAATGGTAATAAGGTGGATCGCTTGAGCCTGGCTGCTATTGCCCGTGAGGACGCAGCATTATGTACATCTTATATAAACAGTGAGGAGTCAGCAGCATCATGTGCATCTGACATAAAGAGCGAGTCGGACAGTTCGATGACTGGATGAGCTGGCCGGAGGGGGTGAGAGCGCCGTTGAACAACCAATCTGGACAGGACCAGGATTATGATTGCAATGACTAGGAACATGCAGTAGATGGGCCATAGATCTCTATTGGAGGGGCGGATGGCAACTGCGCCAATGGGTCGATCTACAAACATGGACAAGGCTGTGGCAGCTATTCCAGATTGGCCGAGGATTGTTGTCCGAGTTTCGGCCGGCTGGATGGTTGTGCTGGTGAGAAGCAAGTCAAGGTGCTGAAGTTCCATGAATGATAGGAAAAAATTTAGTTCCAAAGGAGAAGCCGATGGCTGTGACCCATCGGCTTGCAGATTCACTATGGCTTGTTGACATTGAAGACTACTTCTAAGTACCTTAATCTTCAAATGGCTGATGACCTGCTCGCCCTCTGCTCTGGTGCTACTGATTCAGAAAGTTTAGAAAAATATGGGCTCAGCCGCTCCTCAGCCGCAAGCTCTTGGAAACAATCTTGAGCAAATTATATTTTGTGACCATATTTAAAGTCAATCAAATGTTTTAGCCCGCACTAAGTAGGATTATCTAAAGATTCGAATGTGCATGCCTGTTACAAGCTTCAGCAGATAGATTATGTAAGTTCGAGATGATCGATAGAACAAACATTTTGAAACGTTCACAGGATTGTTTACCTCCATGGGGCACCTGCTGCACGTACCTGAACATTGATTTCTACATTTTACTTGGGGACATTTTTGCTTGCACGATGAAGGACCATGTCAAGCAAATTACTCTTATCCCAGTCAGGCTTCTTCACTGTTCCTTACAAAAGTCCCACAGCATAGGGGCAGGTGACATGAGCTTGTACCGTTGTTAGTTCAGGTTGGTTAGGCTATGGTAGTGGCTGTCTTGCTTTGAGATTTGTTTCGCGTAGAGGCATTAGCAGACCTAGCGAATGAAACTAGCACTGAACCTCATGTTGAACCAAAAATCTACATTTTTTTGCATCCCATATATGATGGTACTTGCATTGTGTGCCCTAGACTGTATAAGGCCAGACACTCCAACTTCCATTACTGGCATTACTCCCCTTGCTTATCCCCATGTTGATTTGAATTGATTCTTATTAGTCAGCCATCTACTTGTTTGTGTGTATGGGGGGATACCGTTTGGGCCTAATTCAGTGTTACAAGAGATAAGTAGCACAACCCTAAACCCCACGTAATGTTGTATGTAAATTGACAACCAAATCAAGATATCCAGCTAAATATACCCCAAGGTATGGGTGCATGTGTTAAACAACTTTCATTTTAAATGAAGAAACAAATTTGACAGCTCATGCATTTGACAATGATGTCCTCTGGGCTGAAGTCCAAGGATAAACTGGAAACCATAGAACAAAAAGGACTCAAATGCTGAGAGAATCTCAAAATACAGGAGTGGTAACACAAAGACAAAGCGAAGATATCAAGATGGACAAAAGTTCCATGATGTTTAAATGTCATTAATGAATTCGATCTAGGTTTCACACTTATATCGGCTGGATTGGGGTAACAATCCAAGGGTCCTACAGGGAGCGGAACAAGAAAAGATCCACACAATCAATAGATGTCCCAAGCAATGGATGCAATCCCTCCCTATCAAAGATGTTTGATGACTTTCAACCGCCTGAGAGTCACCTTAATACAATTACAAGTTTGCCATGAGCAATGTGCGTGTATACCTGTCTTAATTCGATTTGCTGGAATCAGGGTTACACCCTCAATTCAACCAATAGACCCAAAAACAACAATCGAGAACAGAGTCTCTTATGCTGTATCAGGCATGACATTCCGCAAAACTTCAATCAATTGTCACTTGTCCTCAACCCCGTTGTCAAAAGAGAGAGGGTTTTTCTCCTCGTCGTACAAATGACACTCTGTCATAATTGTCTTCATTAGTCGCCAGTTCCATGTGGTCACATTAAGGTACTGTCAAAACAAAACAGGCAACAAAATCAACTCACAAAGGGTTAGTCAGAAAGGACTCCAGGACTCTTTCAGAAGAAAGTAAAGTGCCGTGTTCCAGGAAGACTGTTAAGGTTAGGACCCTTTCAAAAACGGTTTTGCATCTAAAAGTAGTGAAAGGTTAAGGTACTGTCGAAACAAAACATGCAACAAAATCAAGAACAAAGTGTTAGGTCAGAAAGGACTCGAGGACTCTTTGAGACGACTGTTCCCGGAAGACTGTTAAGGTTAGGACCCTTTCAAAAACGGTTTTGCATCTAAAAGTAGTGAAAGGTCGACATAAGCCAGTAGAACAACAGAGAACAGCAATCATATACTCATTAAGAAAATTAAGAACCCTAAACTTTATTTCTGGTTTTGTAGTTTCATGACGGTCCTCTGACAGAATCTGACTTCCTACGTCAGTGGGTGGCCATTAAGGTAACCTTACAAGTGTAAGATCACCTGCTGAAGTGAGGGGTGCCAGGCATCGGGCAAACATTACTTTGCAGGGGAAGGTCTCATGCATTGAGCCTTCGGCGGTTTTCGAACCCTAGACCTCCGACTACAGCCTTTCATCCTCAGGGTTCTTAAATAGGGGAAGGCTCTCTGCCAGACTGGGTTAAAAAACCTGGAAGCCTCGGTACCCCAAAAACCTTGAACACATTCCCAAGATTGACTGGTGTCAGGGAAGACTTGACAGACTAATCACTTGAGCAATTCTTTCAGAATATATCAGAGAAGGAGATAAAGAGGCCGAAAGGTAATTGGGCCGCAATATTCTATCATCTCGGAGAACCAGGAATGTTTCTCGATAGAAATGGACCTTTGTCGTGAGGTTGGGTAACTTCCAAGTTCTCCTGACATGTAGCTCCTGAGCTCCTTTCTGATGAGTTGGTTGCGGTCGTGCTCGGATGTGATGATCACCCCTTCTGGGTTCACTGGCAAAAGTGAAGCCATAGAGAGTCCATGGCGTTCAAAAAAGGTATCCACACGAGCATACCAGGATTTGAAGCCTGCATTTTTTAGTGTCATAGATGAAAGAGAGAGAGAGAAGATGTTCAAGGCAGAATGACGGTGGAGACGATAGACTTGGCAGAATTGCAGAGACTTCTCTTAACTTAAGCCAGACAGAGAGCTTGTAGATAAGACTGCTTCCAGATGTTTGTCATTTGAAAATTGGCTAACTTAGCTTGCCTTCCTCACCGTTCAGTTGGTCATCACTACCAACACGGATCAATTGAGCAGCTAAGCTTAGGCAGACCTAGGAACGGTACAGTGTATAACCACACTTGTGTCAAGATGATGGAGTCCACACCGATACTCTGATATGTGATAGAAGAGTTTGCCTACATTGCCATGAACATTCTCCACTTCCCGCTGTGTAATTTGTTAGTGCCTTCAGCATGCTTTGAGAGATGTAGCCTGGTGTTTACCTGTAATACATGTCATCTGTGGCAGAAGCCCCTCGTCGGACTGTCCTCTTCATGGCAGAGATACCATTGTGTTTCGTGTCTTTCTCACAGATCTTCGGTGCTACAAACATCGGCTATGAGGGTTAGACCTAGGTTAGTAGGTTGATTGTGTATCTCAACGCAAGTCATCCCAAACCCTAAACCCTTTCATTGCATTGGACACCTGTAAATATGTCATTCGCAATTTGGTGCATGCCTGAGCGAGAGGGAAGGAAGGAAGAGGGAAGAGATCGAGGGAGGTGGAAGTGGCTGGCATCGCTGTGGCTACAGATTTCAAAGCCTTGGGCTGCGATGTTTTTGTAAAGGGGCATCCCTATGTAGAGGAGAGTCGGGTAAGAAGCTCGGAAGGAGGTAGGGTATAGGGAAATGGCGAGGCGTGGCATAAGTGTAGAGGACTTCTTCTTCACGCAGCAACTGCCCTCTGCCATGGGTGGTCCTGGGGGGAAAGCATTCTACCACGCCTTGCTCTCCGGACCTCCACACTGGTATTTAGTTCATACAATTCGCTGCCCTTTTTGTCGTTTGATTGTATAAAGTGCTACCTCTGAATCTGGCGAGAGAAAGAGCAGATGAATTGACACAGAGAGACACGCATAGAGAGATACCCATGTCATATGTATGTTCTGGATTAGTTGCAGTCATGCACGAGGTAAATTCTTAAGATTCCTCTATGTAGGTATTGTTCATACGGGGATTTCATATGGACCTTCGCCACGAAGTCGGAGCACCCGTGGTGTCTGTATCCATGGGATTGTTGTGTACATTTGATATTCCATCAGGTATTGATATGAAGTGCCCGGATGTATATTTTCTCAGGTTCAATAAGATCCAACAGTCTGCCCACAATTTCCCATGGGTTAGCTCCTGGCTGGAAACCAATATTAAATGAGTATCATTTTCAGAACCAAGAGAGATCCAAACACAAATCAATTCTACAATAGCAGGCAGCTAAGAATCCATTCCAATGGGCCAGAGTGCAGATTTGCGATGTAGCTACGTTCGCCCTCTGACTGTTTCTTGGGGTACTGCAACCAGGTCAGTGATAGCCGTTCACTGCGGTCTTAGAACCTGAATTCACTTAGCTGTCTGAATCTGGAGCTTTTTAAAAGTAAAGCAACCCACCAGATAACTACTGTGTTATGCTGTGAAGATGGTCCCAAGGTACCGCTGGTCACAGCTGCACTGGACCTGAAGTGCGATGTTGTATTGATCGAGATTATTGGGTTGCAGTGGGAAAACATCACTTCTGTTGCAGTTTGCTTACAACTCTGCCCTGGACAAATCGTCATCTGCAACGTTCATCTGCAAGCGCGGTGCATTGGACATCAACCCCCCATATGCCACAGAGGTTGATACTTTGTTCAATTTCTTTGCTCTGCCTCTTTAAATGTCTTTAAATGTCCTGTTCTAATGTCTTCAGAATGTGTTTTGAGAAGCTATAAGAGCATTTAGATTTTAGTGTTGAAGAGGTTTGTTTGGAAGGTTCTCCATGTACATCTTTCATGCTCCTTTTTCGGTCAGCTCCTTGAAGATGTGGAAAGTGAGGGATTTGGGTTAAAGGTGGGTGATGCCACCAAACCAGCTCTTATGTTTGCAGATGACATCGCAGGCTGAGGGGATACCCCATCCACACTTCAGGAGTTGATTGATTGTGTGAAGAGGTACTTTGACCTGTGGAGGCTAGAAGCCAATGTTAGTAAATGCGCGGTGTGGCCTTCAATGATCGTGGGGAGGGGAGAAGGGGATCTCAAATGGACATGGGGCAGTGAAGAGATCCCCGTGCTCCCTTCCTACACATATCTTGGTTTTGAGTTTTCCTTCAGTTGTAACTGGTATGCGCTTATACAAAAAGTGGTTCAAACAGCTAAACACAAAGCTTTGGGTCTCACTCAATTTTTCACTGCAGAGGGACAGATACTGAAGTTAATAGGACCATGCTTTGCAACGTTATTAGGTCTACCTTGGAATATACATCTGCCATATGGGAGGGTGACTCCAACTATGCTCAAACTTTAGAATCCATTCAACTTTCGGTGCTCAAAGAGAGCATGTCAAAGTGCTCTAGAACACCTAACATGGCTGTTTGGACCGAGTTTGGCGTGACACCCATGAGCTCTCGATGTGATGAGCTCAAGGTCAGATGGTGGAGTCAATGGTAGATTTCCGGCCCTGAATTTAATTTCAGTCTAGTGCCGAGGGTAGGTGACCATCTGTACGGCCCTCACCAATGTCACAAACTTCAGGGAAGTTTTGTGCCTAACTTTGTTCTGTTCGGACTTCCTTTGTGCTTCCGACATCACCTTAGACACACCAGCCTCCAAGTCATTCATGTCAGGATTTCTTTGAGGCTTTTGTGTTTTTCTATTAGTGGCACTTCTGCCCCGACCTCAGAGGCTCAATTATACCTCAGAGACTGCACTACACCTGCACTTGCCAGATTTTCTAAACTAAAACTAGACTTCTGGGCGCTATCCAAAGAACTCGGCCCTGTTAGTACCAAACTATGTTGGTGGCCAACTACCTGTTAAGGGCTTACCATTTTCACAATATTGCAATGCAAATTGAGCTTGAGATTCCACTACACTGAGAGCTGACAAATATGTTTTGCTTCTGGCAGGGTGTGGATCCCTCTTCTGATGTGTTCGCCCGAGTCACCATGAAGTACGTGCATCTGTTCCTACCACATGCAGGGTCATTCATAATCATTTGTGCTGATTCCCCAAAGCTTTCATCTCATCATTGATGTCTTGCTGGGAGCTTTTTCTCTCAAAGGTGTCCAGTTGTTGGATCACATGCTCCTCTTTTTGGCTGTTGTTTTTGGGGCAGTGCTTCACCCCAATCCTCACCACCCATGGTATCTCCTTAGCATCATGGCTCCTTCGTAGCCCATACCCCATGATGGAAGGCCGGGTTGGGGTTAGTGGTTCAACACAAGAGGGAAGTCATGGGAGGAGCCACTTGGAGTGAAACCTGCACATTAGTTGAAAGGCTGAGAATAGGATGTCGCTGGCATTTCACTGCAGATATGTAAGTGATGACGAAGAGCTTCGGATGTATTTTGCTGCCTTCCACACGCAAAGTGCGTTGCCCTGTGCTGTAGTCGTTGACAACTTCTACGATATCTTTGATGAAAGGTATGTAATTGCTATATGCACATGAAACATGGAGTGAAAGGCAACACATGGTGACTTATCTGAAAAGAAGCTCAAGCTGCCAAGCTAAAGCTCAGATTGGTTTGCTCACACAGGAAATGTCGTGAACGCTACGGCCAGATGCGTGCTAGGGAGATGGCCATGGTTAGGACGTTGGCTCTTTGTCATGACTCCATCAACTATGCTAAGTGAGTCTAGGGTACATGCAGTAGCCCAAATACCTCTCCAATTTTGTACCTGTCCGAAAAGAAGGGGTTTGCCAGCCATCCAGTCCTAAACCAGAACATGGAATCTTCCCCTGGAACACGGGCAAAATGCCTTTGTCACCTGCATTATGCAGTTAGGAACTGGAGGGACTGACACAATGTAAGTGGATTTAAACCATGCGTGGCAGGACACATCTTCTTGTGCACAATTTTTTCAATGTACATATATATGTACCTTTGGATGTATAAAGTGTGCTGTGCTGTGCCGCTATACATGTGTACATGCTGTCAAACTTAACTGAGTGCAGCTTCAAGTGGCAGGTTGCTGTCACTGTCTATGATAAAATTGGGAACCTGCAAGGAATTCCTTATAAGGGTAACCTACCTTGGCTTAGTTCTGCCCCTGATTTATTGTTGGCTTTTTGATGCAGTGAAAGATTGGTGCCAGACCTGCAGTGTAGGCTTGTAATTTCAGACACATACGGAGGGAAAGGACCACGTTTACAGTACATGTATCAGCGATGGCTTCCTCAAATCTTCACTATCAGAGGTTTGGCTCCTGTAGTCTAGGGCTCCCACCAGTAAAGCATGAATGTTGTAACTCTACCTCTTTATGGTCTGTCATATGAATGGAAAATGCAATCACTAATGGTACATTTGCAGGGAGATGGGAATCTAATATTTGAGAGTGGAGTCTTGTCGATGTTCAGCCACTGGAAGGGCTCTCTTAAGAGTAAATACATGACCATTGAAAAGATCCACATCATTTGTGGAAATGGTTGCCAAGTTTTTGAGGGGCATCTGGTTCCAAACTCCAAACTTCTATTGAATTGTAAGGCTGTCTATGACAAATCCATTTTGAGTTCATGGTGAGAAATGTACGATGACTGCAGTCAACATGTGACTCACATCCTATCGCGTGCAATCAACTCAAGTATAAGGAGGTTAAGAATCTGTCAGGTAAACGAGCTATGCATGTTGACACCATTGTTTGGGTGGTGGTTGCAGCCTTCGACCGCTTCACATTTTCACTCACAGCTCTCCAAGATGAACAAAGCCAGAACTGTGAAGATGTGCGAGCAGTCTATTCCCTGCAAAACACACTTCGACTCCTGCACTTTGAGAAGTGCCCAAAGTAAAACTCTCTTTTTCCAACCCCTTCCAACATTTCTGAATGGTGCTGATCGACGCCCTTGAAGAAATATCAATGATTCCAGAGTTCCATGCATGATAAAATGTAGCTTAACAAGGCTGTGAAGAAAACTGCATTTATTTTTAAATGTAGACTTCCATTTGGAACTAAAATTGGGAAGGGTGTAGTCCACTCCGGGTTGCACCATACTCCAAGCCTTCAAAGGGCAAAGGGCTTGCAAAAAATATTGTTACATCTGTGGGAGGTCCAAAAGAACATTGTTTCATGTGTGAGCTAGTGTTCCAGAGACAGGGAGAACTTGAAAATTTACAACTGGGTCTGCTTGATGGAACTGGCACTCTGATTTGAGGCAAGGCAATTTGAATTTTTTTGCCGACAGCAAGTTTCTAGATGTCTACAGAGACTTTTGTGCCTTGGTTTCGTGTAGATACAAGCTTCTTGTAACTTGTACTTGCCCTCCAGCACCCTCTGGTCATATCTCACCTATATTTCACTTGTCAGCTTGGACATATTCAGAGGCTATATTGTGCCTAACTACACTAAATTTAACTGGCTTGTCATCTTGACAGTAAGCTGCTGACAAAAAGGGCAACACCAACTGTAGCATCATATGACAAACCACTTCTTTCAACCTTGCTTTTTCCCGAGAAAAACTTCCTTTCATGCATGTTTCTCCATTCACCAATACTCCCCACAAGAACAAGCCCCGTCTTCAAAGTGGTGAAAGCGGTTGGAATCCCGTACAACAATTGCTCGCCCAACAATCTTTGAGATGAACCTGGTGGCTGTGTGGCAGTCTCCACACACCCTAAGGTTCTTGATGATACGGAGGGGTGTACCAGGGGATGTGCTGATCAGCCCAAAAGCAATGGCCAACTTCTCACTGTGGTGACCAAGAGAAAATGCCTTTTGCTCCTTCTCCACGTCATGCAATACAAACCGTGTCTCAGCCACGAACCCTGCCTCCTTCATATCCCGAGACAGTCTTTCAAGCTCAGCATGGATTTCTTCAATTTGTGGATGCAATCTGTCGTTTACCATGAATGTATGCATCCCATTGTTGACCTCAATGTAGCAGCAACCTGGCTCCTTTCTGACACCTCTGACCTTCATCATTTTTCTCACCTTTGCAGTGTCATCCCACCTGCCAGCTGAAGCATAAATATTTGACAACAGCACATACATTGCAGCATCCTGTTGATCCAACTTGAGAAGGCATTTCGCTGCACGTTCTGCCACCTCCACATTGCCATGAACGTTGCAGGCACCAAGCATGACCCTCCATACCGCAGCAGGTGGTTCAATTGGCATTTTGTTAATGAAGTCCTCTGCCTCATCGAATCGCCCTGCACGACCAAGAAGGTCCACCATGCATCCAAAATGCTCCCCTGTAGGAGTGAGGCCATGACCTCGAGTCAGGGAATCCCAGTAGTGCCTGCCTTCATCCACTAGGCCCACATGACCACAAGCAGAGAGAACACAAACAAAAGTGATACCAGTTGGCTTTAACCCTTCCTGTTGCATTTGTTCAAATAAGTCCAGTGCATTCCTACCACGCCCATGCTGGGCATATCCTGCAATCATTGCACTCCATGAAACCACATCTCGTTCAGCCATTTTGTCAAATACCCAATTTGCATCCTTTATGCTCCCGCATTTGGCATACATGTCTATAAGGCTATTCTGCAAAATGATATTTGGCACAATTCCAGCTTTCATGATATCAGCATGGACCTCTTTGCCCTTTTCCAGCGCTGCCATACTGGCACACGCCTTGAGAACACAAACAAAAGTGACCTGGTCAGCTGTCACCCCTTCCTGTATCATGTGCTCATAGGTATCCAAAGCCTCCCTACTGCAGCCATGCTGGGCATATCCTGCAATCATTACACTCCATGAGACAACATCTCGTTGAGCCATATGGCCAAACACTTGACTTGCATCTCTCATGCTCCCACATTTGGCATACATGGTGACAAGGGCAGTGTCCAGAATGATATTTGGCACAATTCTGGCTTTCATGATGCTTTCATGGACCTCTTTCCCCTTCTCTAGTGCCTGGCCAGCACATGCATTGAGAACACAAACAAACGTGACCTGGTCTGGTATCACCCCTTCCTGTATCATTTGCTCATATATCTCCAAAGCCTCCCGACCACACCCATGCTGAGCATATCCTGTGATCATCGCATTCCATGAGACCACAGTTCGTTGAGCCATATTGTCAAACACACGACGTGCATCCTTCACATTCCCACATTTGGCATACATGTCCAATAGGGCAGTGTCCATATTGATATCTGGCACAATTCCAGCTTTCACAATATCAGCATGGATCTCTTTCCCCCACTCCCAGGTTGCTAGGCTGGCACAGGCATTGAGAACACAAACAAAGGTGACATGGTCAGGTGTCACCCTTTCCCGTATCATTTGCTCATATGTCCCCAAAGCCTCCCTACCATGCCCATGCTGGCAGTATCCTGCGATCATTGCATTCCATGAGACCACATCTCTTTGAGCCATATTGTCAAACACTTGCTGCGCATCCTCTATGCTGCCACATTTGGCATACATGCCAACCAGGGCAGTCTCAAGAACAAAATTTGGCAGCATTCCAGCGTTCATGATGTCAGCATGGACCTCTTTGCCCTTCTCCAGGGCTGCCTGGCTGGTACATGCCTTGAGAGCACAAATAAATGTGACATGGTTCGGCATCACCCCTTCCTGTATCATTTGCTTATAGATCTCAAAGGCCTCTCTACTGTAACCATGCTTGGCATACCCTGTCATTATTAAATTCCATGTAACTGTATTTAGTTTAGGCATTTTGTCAAACACAAGGCGTGCATCCGCAATGCTCCCGCACTTGGCATACATGTTGACAAGGGTGTTGTGTAGGTAGATATTGGGCTTGATTCCACTTTGGATAATGTGGGTGTGCACCTGCTTCCCCTCTGCTAGGCCATTCATCTTGATGCACTCTTGCAAGAGACACACATATGTATCGGAGTCAGCCACAATGCCTCCTTGGTTTAAAATGTGCAATGCCTCTTTCAGTTGTCCTGCCTTACATAGTGTCCTCACATCCCCACAAGTGCCAGAAAATTTCTTGTGGACTCCGCCTCTCGGTCCTCTTTCAAAGGAGGCCGTTGGTTGTCTAGGATGGATCTGCACCCACACACTCCTTCCTGCCTTCTTCAGTTATCCCTGCCCCCAGAACAATAGGCCAAGGTCTGGAAAGGAGTGTAAAATAGTCATACTGCTCTGGCGCAGCCAAGCAAAGAATTTGCAATTGGGGTTGATCAATGAGAAGGCATTGCCTTCATCCTAGTGAATCCAGCACTTCTGCACTAGCTTGCATCAATTGTGACAAATTTGCATGCAGTTGCACTGCCAGATACAGTGTAGAGGAGAAAGGGCACGCAGAGAGAGACAGAGAGAGAGGCCACTATCGTTAATTTGCGAGAAAGCTTCTCCAAGCATAGGCACTCACCTTATTGCCTGGATTGTCCCACCATTGGCTGGGGCCTGCAAAATCTCCGCCCCCAAGCTTCTCCATGTCTGTACTCGGGCTTTTTGGATATTTGAATTTATGGCCCCCTTGCTCGTCCCCCTGTCCATTGAAATCGCCCTCCTCTTCTAGTCTCCACTGCCCAGCAATTGGCAGCTTGAAACTGTTTGAAGAAAACGTCAGTGCAATGTGGTTCGGAAAATTCACAGGGTTCTCATACAGAGTGTACAGCCCACGCCCTCTTGAAGCTCTCAGCACAGGGTCAGGCTTGCAAGCAGCGGAGCCTCCTGGTGGGCTGTGAGAGCACCCCGAGATGCCTGGAGAACATATGGAGGGTGGCATGCTTATTGTAGTCGCTGCCATGGCTTCTCCTTCTACAATTCTTCCGACAAACCAACATTGTGGAAGATGAAGAACTCTCAAACAGTCGGCGGGACATCACAGCTGAGAAATCCCAATGTTTGCAGAAGCAGTCTAGATTTTGTTTTAGTCTCAGTGAAGAACCACATGTGTGGTTGTTGTTGTGTTTGACTTCAGTATTGCAAAGCTTTGTGTTTAGCTGTTTTGAACCAGTTTCAGTATAAGCGCATCCCAGTTACAACTGGGGCAAAACTCAACACCAAGATATGTGTAGGAAGAAGGTAGCTGTCTTCATGGTTCCTCCAATCATAAAACCATATACCTCCAGCCAGTGATGTTGATTGAAGCCAAGCAAAACAACGCTCATTGTGGGCTGAAGGGACTCCAGCCCTACACGACGATACAGGCCGGATTTCTAACCACATCCGATTTGCATTGGGGATGAATAGTTGGTATAGATTTAAAAACAGACTGTAGGGAAATATGATGGGTCTCGGAAATGGGGAGGGCCGTCCATGTGTTGGTCGCTCATGTGTGCTCGGATTCAAATTGTGGAGCATCTTCCCTCCTCTCCGGAAGCTTGGTTGTAAGACAGAGATTCCATAGCAACGATGCTAAGGAATTGGTAGTGTACAACAGTTTTTTGGGGAGGATGTAGTATGAGAAGAGGAAGGGAAGAGCGGAACACGGAGGAGTGTCTTCGCAAGCTGCATGTGTCAAGAATTCCCATTGTATTTCGATGGCTTCAACTTTTGACGATGATGTGGGTGCTCATTTACTATGGTTTTGCATCGTCTGTAATTGAGTAGCTGTGAGTAGCTGTGGGGCTGTTCTACTGGCTCTGAGCTGTGGGGCTAAGAGTTGCAGCTGGCGGGATTGAGCAAGGCAGCATACACCCTTTCCAACGGAAGTAACGATCTGGATGTGTGCAGGATTTTGATTGGGAAGCTGCAGTGACGGAAATTGACAATGCCTGCAACAAAAAGGAATCCTTGGGTTTTCCTGGGAACCGTCAAGGTTCTGCGAGTGGAGACCATGATTTCGAAATGTACAACAGAGCTCCAGGTCATGGTGGAGGTGCTAGTCAAAACAGTCGTGCATCTGATGCTGGACGGAAGATGCTTGACAAGTCTCGTCAGAAGACGCTTCATTCCTTTCTTAGGGCCGTTCCGCAAAGAACGACAATACATGCGAGTGGGCAGGGTGAATGTGACCAAGGTTTGAGCAGTGAAGGAGGTGGGGTGAACATAGACCCCACTACTGCCTCAACCTGGATATATCCAGGTAAGTGCAATACTTCATATACAGACGGTTCGTTATGATGCACTGACTCCCTTAAACTCCTGGTTTGCAATCAATTGACGGTTTCGTGTTTTGAGCAGCCAATGTGCCCTGTCGACGGTATCAATTGTCCATCTCAAAGACGGCACTATTCACCAACACCATAGTGTCTCTACCAACTGGGCTCGGGAAAACGTTGATTGCTGCTGTGGTCATGTACAACTACTTCCGATGGTTTCCAACTGGTATTGCTTTTAGTTTCTGGAAGCCCTAATTCTTTTGTCCATTGCTCTCCTGATCACGCATGGATCTTCTCTGACTTTGTGGTCAAGCTCGTTTGTGTTTCACTTTTGTTCAAAATTCCATATTGTATCCGAGCCCTCCAGCACCAGTGTTATAATTTGAATTGGTTGTGCAGGCAAGATAGTCTTCACAGCACCATCGAGGCCTTTGGTGATGCAACAGATAGAAGCTTGCCATAATATCATGGGCATCCCCCAGGCAAGTGTATCAATCTCAATTGTGAGTAAAATTGCTTACTTTGGTCAGTCTGTGAAGGATTCCAACATGTTTTTGGCACTGGCTCACAGGAAATGACGATTGACATGACCGGGCAGATGAGCCCAATCCAAAGGGTAGAGCATTGGCGATGCCGACGGGTTTTCTTTGTCACACCTCAAGTGCTAGAGAAGGACCTTCAGTCAGGTGATTTTCCCTTTAATTCGTTACTTGTAAGCCTAGGGTGGTTTATTCATGAGAAGTCCATGTAAGAGAAAGCAGCTGAAGAATGGTGGCGTCACGCTGGTGTTTGCAGGCACTTGCCCAGTGAAGGAAATGGTGTGCCTGGTAGTGGATGAAGCTCATCGTGCTACGGGCAACTACTCATACTGTGTTGTTGTTCGTGAGGTACAGCTTAACGAGTGCCAAATTTTTTCAAGACTGTCAAGTTGCATATGACTTCCTGTGCTTAAAAATTCGGATTACCAAAGAATCATCGGTGGCTGCTAAAAACAAGATTAGTATGAGAATTTATCACCACAGAGTGTTAATAGGCAGTGAAACCAAAGTGGGTCTGTAAACGTAAGTGAGACCAAAGCCCGATGGGAACCATGATCTCCAAGTACAGGTGCCAGTAGAAGCCTCTTATAAGGTGGAAATTTGGACCTGCCTCTCAAACGTAGTGTTGCTGTAAAATATTGGGTGTGTTGAATCCTTTTTGTCGTGCAGCTTCTGGCAGGAAATGCAAAGTTGAGGACACTGGCATTGACAGCAACCCCAGGCTGTAAGTGCCTAACCAAGGCCAATTCCAGGTGATCATAGCAAAAATTATTGCAATTATCATATCTTTGCGCATTTTAAGCAAAAATTCTTTCTCACTGACTATTGTGACCCCACATTTGCAGCAAAACAAGCCACCATTCAAGCAGTGGTTGATAACCTTCAAATTTCATGTTTAGAGTATCGGGATGAAAATGATCCTGATGTGAGCCAATACACACACAATCGAACCTTGGAGGTCATACAGGTGACATGCTTTAGCTGCATTTGCTATGTTTTTGTAGTTCATTGTTTTTCCAGGTTATTCCCTTCTTGTTGGTATTTTGAAAGGTGGAATAATTTGTGCATCTGGCAAGTTGTGTACTAGATCAGTTCTGCTATGGAAGGGTGCCATTGTTCCTCCTCCTCTTACTGGTAAGGATTTATTTCCTGTTCTATCTTCCTCTCTGCATTTCTAGTGTGTCTGTAGGCCATACCCTCCCTCCTGTAGGTTCTTCTTTAAGCTTAAGCTCTTTTTGCCTTTGGCATAGTCTCCTAGTCATCTCATGACCACGTTGGTCTCTCACATCACATCTTACACTTGATATGTATGGTGATTAGGTGGCCATGAGTACTGAGATGATGAGAATCAAAGAAATATTCCTGGAAATCGCAGCGCCAGTCGTTTGGAGGTTATGCGAGCTTGGGGTATTCTACAGCAGGGATCTTGCTAGGGTACAATGCATACCTCCCCTTCAACCTTTCTATAGTGCTTGTATGAGCTATAACGCACTCTGTAGATTTCTTGATTGCAAGTGTCTATTTCCTGATACCTTATTCAAATGAAGGTATGAGCTATAATGTGATTCTCTTAGAAATTTCTTGTATGTTATCAGAGGCTCCTGACCTCCGTTGAAAACTCTGGATGTTTCAACCACTTGCTGCTGATATACAATGTGGATGAATGCAGCTAACCCCGTATGAATTTATCACTGCAAGAGAGAAATTCCGGCAGTCGCCTCCACCCACTCTAGGGCGGGGACAGTATCGAGAAGTAGAGACAAAGTTTGGTATAGCAATGACGCTGTGTCACATCCTCAAACTTCTCCACAGTCATGGCATCCGACCAGCTGTGGAGATGCTCCAGGATAAGCTAAAACAAGGGTATGGCCATTTTCAGCTTGTAATACTAGACCCACAGCTTAGGCGTCCATCCAGCCAGTGATATAAACTTCAGGTCATGTTTCAAAATCGCTGCATCACTTACAGGTCTAGATTAGGGGAAAGAAGTCCCTGGAATCTTTTCTCGTTCCTCGCCATTAACCTGCCAATTAGATGGGTCAGTGACCTTAGATGACTACCTTAGCCTCCCAAAATCAGTTACTGAGGTATGTTTATAAAGCATGCAGGAGCCTTCAGCAACTGGCAAAGAATGCTAAGCTGCAGCATGCAAGGAGCCTGATGCAGCAGAGTGTTGGCCATGGTGCCTCCAGCCCCAAACTGCTCAAGATGGAGGAAATTATTCTCTCGCATTTCAGTTAAACCCATTTCCATTCTCCAGTACATTATTTACATACCATGGATTTGGATGGCAATGTGTTTGCTTTTATAGCCCTCTTGAAGTATGTAAGAAGAGACCTGGATAGGCTTTGGCATTCTGCTATTCTCTATCAAGGTTGTCTTGATGCCTTTCAACTACCAACGGTTACTTTGTAAGGTGCTCGAGAGTCCTCACCCACAGCAAATGCCCTTGTATCACTGTGGCAACCTAACCTGTAGCAGAGCTTGCTGGAGGGTGAACACTTTGGTGAATCCTACCTGGCCTAAGGCTTTCCTGGGATTGATGCTGGTTTATATCGGAGACAGGTGGACATGATCCAGCTAAGACACGAGTGATTATCTTCACCAACTTCAGGGAAAGTGTCAAGTAATTTCTGGACCTTTTTCTTGAACTATCCGTAAGTTGTGAATTTATCTTGATGCCTGGATGTTTGTGTAATATGCAATCTATCATCAACTAGTGTGTGATCTCTAATTGCAGAGACATTATGGAAGCTCTCAACAAAATTGGAGATGTTGTCAAAGCTATGGAGTTTATTGGGCAGAGCTCTGGTAAGTAGGGATTGTCTGCAGCTCAACTGTTTAGGGCAATGGTCAGCCTGTAAACCTCTGGTTATTTCTTCTTGTGAATTTTACCTGTATTTCAAACTGATCTGGTATTTGCTTGAAACGATTTTGTTTTGAGTTCACCTGCATTTGTGTTAACCAAACTAGTAGTCTGCATCAGGTTCCACTGCATTTTTCCCTATCCTGCCCTTCAAGCCATTATAGTTCTCATAGAGATGGGATATGTTTTAGCATTAACATGTGCTCTTTCTAGTTGCTTCTAGCTCTATCTAAAGCAGTGTAAGATGAGAGATGCACTGACTGCACCAAGGAGATATTGAGGAGCTCATGGAGCGAAGATCTTGTGTGTCTCTTGATTCAACGGCATATACAGGTGGCCCATGTAATTAAGTTTCATGCATGGTTAGATCACAGCAGTTAAGCAATATTGTTGACATGTGGTCTTTATGTGGCAGGTAAGGCATCAAAGGGCCAGACTCAGAAAGTCCAGCAAGCTGTCCTCCAGGTAACTCCCTGTGGCTTCTACTCCCTCAAGCTTAACTTCATTGTGTACTTTTAGTCAAGAGAAGAGTCTATGTAAGTGGGGAGTCTATCTTCACTCCACAGAGAAATCCAATCTAGTATTGGAGTAAAGTAGAACATATATAGGTACAACTGTAGGTACTAGAGTTTTCAACGTGGTTAAGTAGAGGCCTGTCAACTGGGCTGCATGAACCTACAATGGGGGCGAACTGTATTAGTTTCTCAAAAATATGAGTTCAGAGTTTACTAGGCTCTTTGATATTTAGTTTTTTTGTACAGAGTGGAATCCGTATCCTGGGTTTTTCTATTCAACCTGAGTTCTGCTTGCACATCTGCATGAACTACCAGGGAAGCAAACTGCAGTAGTTTTTTGTGGAGACTGGGTCCCTCATTTTGTGGATGAGAAAAGAAGACCTGGTAGACCGTGGTTGTCATTTGACTTCCTAGACATAGACCCTGTGCCCGAGAGGGAAAAACCTCAGACAATCTGCTGGAAACCTGAAGAGAACTACAGAAGATAGAAATTATTGTGTAGACACACAGGAGAAACCTTTCTAACATGGACGGGGAAACCAAAGTTTATGGTACAAGACAAAGAGAGCCAAAGATGTAAAGGGAGAACTCGAGTATACAGAACTTCAAAGGCCCAGGCATTCGGGACAAGTTTCAGAGACTTATGGCTTGCATTTTTGTTATTGCAGAAGTTCCGAGCTGGTGGCCACAACACAATTGTGGCAACCTCCATTGCTGAGGAAGGGCTTGATATCATGGAGGTTGACCTAGTCATTTGCTTTGATGCAAACATTTCCCCCCTTCGCATGATTCAGCGCATGGGACGCACTGGCAGGAAGCGTGATGGGAGAGTAGATATCCTTCCTTTGCAGAATAGTGCTTGCATTTATCCAGGCTTATTTCTGCTTCCTGCTTGTGGGGTACTTACATACTCTCTTTTGCACAAATGCACGCAGATACACAGTTTGTCCCCAAAATGTAGAGTTTAGAATTATTGCAGATGTGCAAAACCCTGTAGAATGGTACTGCTGCGGTGTTAGGTGGAAGATCCTGCCAAAGGACTGTGACATGCGGTATTTATGCATCTTCAGCCAGCCAATTATTACACATGACCAGGTCACCTTGACAGTAGTGGGCACTTGTGTTGGCCTCTGAAGGGGCAGAGATACAAGGATACTTAAGGAAGCAGGCCAAGAGCAAAGCCATTGGCACACTCATGCAACATGGGGGTGTCAACAGCTTCACCTTCCATCCAAGCCTCCGCATGGTACTTGTCCTCCTTTGCAAGGCATCGTTGGTACATTATGTTTGCAGCCATCTCAAGTAATTACAAGGGATTGTACATGGTTTGTATGTGCTCTTTTTCTTTTTGGAGACCATTATGCAATGATCAGAACTTGGGTTAGCGTGTTACTTCCCCTAGCCACTTTCTTTAGAGGTAGCAAAAAGTATATATGTATGTATGTTAAGGAGAGTCTGACCAGAGGACCTTTCTTTGCTCTACGAGCTTTCCGCGGACGTTATAAAGCACCATTTCATTTCATTTCATTTGTATTAGGATTTTATCCTGCTCTAATACTGGGTTGCTTTGTACGTCTACAAGTCATACCTTCATTTCTAGGTGTGAATGAGGGCTGATTAGGTCCCCACTTTTCTGTAGACTAGTACAATTATGAGGTATAGCTCTTGAGCTGATAGTGTCAAAAGATGTCTATGTAGGTACCTCATGCATTCAAACCTGAAGTGCTAATGATGGAGATGGTCATTGAGGAGTTCGTACCTCATGGGCGGAAGTTGAGAGCACAGCCTCATGACCCAGCTGAGAAGTTTGTACCTGGTGGGGGAAAGTTGAGATCAAAGAGGGCACCCCCCCGTGACCCAGGAGCAGACGATCTATCTAAAGAAGAGTGTGCAGTGCTGCGCAGATTTGAAGGGCCACCCGATGCAAAGTCGTGGAAACCTTCCCTTGTGACATTTCCTAGATACCGTCTGCTTCCCACCCTGGTTCATTCTGTGAGGCATTCCTTTTGTACAATGTCCATGCTGCTTGAGGTTGTCCGTGGTCTTCAGAAACCACCAAGTCTCCCTGCTGGCAAGGGCAAGTGGTCGCACCAAAATGAGGTCCATCCTTTATCCCCTCTTAATCCCTAGTCCTGAACGTGAAAACGGTCATTGTATGCTGAAGATTCTCCCAAGCAAGTATCTATTTGGCTTTGTTTTTTATTGTTGAGGAAACTTGTTGTATTGCATATTAAGTCCTTTTGCTGTCTATCAGTGTATCAGTCTATTGTTTTAGTTGTCTTGGTGTGTCTCTCCCTGTATTCTCTTTCCCCCTTCTTTTTGAGAGTGTCCCTTTGGCCTTCTGCCTCCACCAGACGTCACAAATTTCCTGTCTATTCTTATGTGCAGTCTAACCCATCCAATCTCATGTTGTTTGCGAAGTGTCTTGTGTCCATAAGCTGTTTAATGTCTGCACCCAGGCTTCTTCTTTGGAGGGTGTATTTCTTTCGCCAGAAGGCAACAACCCTGCCTTGGTGGAGGTGACAGGTACAAGATCATCGAAATACACCACCCCTACTTACCCACCTATCTGATTGGTGCATTGAAGAGACGAGTATGTTCCTCTCTTTGTAAAGTCTTCCGCGGACGTTATTAAGTACCATTTCTTTTCATTTGTTAAGTCTGTCTGAGATATGGTATGTCTTTTTATGAGCAAGTTTCTAAACAACTGCTTGCAAACTGTGAACAGGTGCAGATCATGCACTCGGTGTGGAGGAGGAAAGGGATGACTGGGACAGAACTATTTACCCATCTAGAGTTATCTCTAGTAATTTGGACAAACTATCCAGTGTGGTCAGCAAGAATTCTACCACACAGAGAGAGTCAGAGGAACTTTTGACAGATGGTGGAGCCAGCACATCAAATGGTCTGCTGCACTCTCAAGTAGACAAAGGAGACATTCCATATTCTGGGAACATTGGTCATGCCAGTCCACTTTCGCAACCACTATGTACCAACCAAGGTATTTGTTTCTATCACTTGGTGTGTTCCTCCAGATTGATGAAAGTGGCTTAAGCATGCCTTCTTCCTGTGATATATGCAATAATGATTTGGTAAACTGCTTCTGTAGTCATGTCCACTTTGGCCTTACGTTTTCCAACAATGGCCTCTGGTTTACTGAAGTTGTCCACCAATTCATTGCAGGTACATCTGAGTCTGAAATCTGCAAACATGGAACCAGTGGGAAGTTTGAACATTCTCTTTTGAAAAGGACAGTGGAGCCCATGGTCATGGCACTGGAGAAAGGCCCCCTGACACAGCAAGCAGTGCATAACGTTCTAGAGGATGACATGCAGGGATCTGAAGCAGCAGATGAAGATTTGACAAACGAGCTCAAGTGTTCAGCCAATAGAGAAGTCATAGAGGAATTATGTATTGGACGAGCTGCTGGATCTCACTGTCCTCTCTTTAGCATTGAAACAACAGCTGTGGGTGTGTCTGAGCAACTCCAGGTTACATCACCAGTGAAGTCAATCTCAAAAATGGCAGCCGGCCCTGACTGTGTGGATCAGCTCACTGGATGGAGAAATTGTGGTCAGCTTGTCGATATTGAACACAGCACAGATGTGTGCCCTGCTCTTGTACAGAATGTCCGAACGTCTGTAAGCTCTGTAGATGAAGACTCGGGATTGGCTCCGGAGGTACCTCACATTGTCAATGTATGTGTCAATGAAGGTGACAGCCCCCCAGCAAGGATGATAATTGACAGACCAGAGGAGTTCGTAGCAGCTACACCAGAGGACAAGCTCCGGAAAACTTCACCTGCCCTGGATGTTTCAAAGACAGGCAAGGCAATGAGTAACCTGAAGAACTTCAACTCATCAGTATTTAATGATGTGACCATCTGCCCTTCTCCAGTCCTGGAAACCCCGGTCACCTCAAAGCAGGTAGATAGGTCTCTTACTCCCTGGAAACATGTCTCCTCTTGTCCTCCACACTCACATCCTCAGCAAGTGCCTGGCCACATATCAGGCTCTTCTTCAACTGAGAATGCTACATCTCCAGCCCAACCAAAGATGCTGGATTTTTGCTACGCCATAGATCGAACCTCTGGAGAAGTTGAGTATGCTCCATTGACTGAGGCAGGCACTTCCAGGGTGCAGACTGCCAAACCTGGCTTGTGTACAACCACACCAGATGTTCGAGGAAAAGCACTGGCAAGTTCTCAACAATGGTCACAAGAAAACATCGCACTCAAATTGCAAAACCAATTGAGTGGGAAGGATGGAAATGTAGGTGGGTGGCACAGCCCATTGCATGTATTGCAGCATCCCGTCAGCAATGGCAGCAATAAGTGCCAGTTCAGGAGTGGGGACTTAACGTCTTCCACACCAAAACCACGATACAAGTTCAAGCGCCTCAAAAGGGCTCATGACCGTACTTCCTCAAGTTCAAAGAACAAGGGAGACAGAAGGAAAAACATTACTGTGGCGCTAGGAAGCCCAAAGAACCCATGTGATGTGGGTGCCAGTGTTCGACAAACAAGGAGAATCCAGAAGCTGAAATCTTCTACACTGGGTATGTCCTTTTTGCACGTAAAGGACTCGCACTGAGATTAAGGCAAGGTTAGGGTTTTTTCTGCAATTGCTGTTCTTCGTTTGCCAGCGCTAGCTTTTTAGACTGAAGTGGATGTACATTAGTGTATGAAAAGGTCTCTTGTGGTTTTTTAAATAGTTTTTCTTAGTTATGCCTTCAAGCTTCTTGGTACCTTTAGCAGAAATCAAGCTGTCCATGTCTCACTCAAAAGTGTCTACTTGTTTGCAGAAAACAATCAGCGGAAACTTACTGTCCAACCGTTCATCGATGAGGAAGCAGAGTACACCCTTCCCTGTGCACTTCCCTAATGTTGTTCCATAGCATAAACTTGAAATTGGAAGAAGTATTGTTCTCTTCACAGCCTTGTTTATTGTAAGTGATTACATGTAACTCTGGATAAGCCCGCTCCTTGTGAATGTCAAAAGCAAGTTAATGCCATGCTGTAGCTTCATTTCATGCAAATGCCATGGGTGGACGTACCATGCTTTAGTAGTTCCTTTCACTAGCTTTATAATAGGGGTGTAAAGGACATATTTCACTGCTAACTAGTAATGATGTCAACTATTCTTGCCAACATACCCACACAGAGAGTATGTAGCCAAGGTAAACTAAGAACAGGGGTAATCCCAGTTGGAAGATTTTTCAATATAATTGTCTAGTTGTTATTGACGACCCCCTATGCATTATGAGAGGTGGAGTACAACAAACATTGATGTCACTATGTTGTAGTACAGTGAGACCTGATTGTCTTGTATAGTTGTAAACTTGTGTCATGCTTCTGGTGGGGAATGTTTTGTGTAGAGTGAGCCAAGACGGGGATATATCTACAGATGAAGATGATGATGCTGAAGGAGAAGAGTCACAAGATGGTTTTATTGATACCTCACACTCACAGTTCCTTCACGGCTCCGTTGATATGATGGCTGTGTACAGGTGAGTATAATCAGGGCTAGAGGCTTGTTCCATGCTCTTCAAAAATCAGTTTAAGTCTCATTCTGTCCTCTAATGAGTGGTACTTGTCCTCTCCAATATTGTACGCTCTACACTTGCACTGTTGTATCTGAACACCTGATCACAGCAACTAATTGAGTATTTTCCATGACAGGCAGTCACTACTTACACAGATACCCATGGATGTGAGGCAATGTGTTCCTCCCAATTCCACGGGGTCCACCAGTACATCGCTGTACTCTCAGAGTGAACAATGCTTACCTCCAAATTCCACAGGGTCCACCAGTACATCACTGTCCTCTCAGAGTGAACTAAGGGACTCAAGGCATGGTGCAGCACCCATGTCTGGCTCACAACTCTTATCCTGTACCCCCACCTCTACAGCCTCCAGAGATTCTCCTTCCACAGTTTTTCCAGCTCGCCAACAACATGGATGCCTGCCAAAAGAAAATGGGTTCACCGCAAAGAAGGGAAGGAAGGCCGTTGCACCAACTACGGGAGGAACGGAGTTGAATTTGAAGGAGGATCGAAACTGTAGCAAGTTGGAGTCCAGGAAACGTAAACTCAATTTCCAAGCTCAGGAAGAAGAAGATTTTTTGGCTGGTATAGACCTTGATGCATTGGAGGAAGATGCAGTCCAGCAGTCTCGTAGCAGATCAGCACAAATTGTGTCCAAGTGAAGCAATACCTTTCCTTTCATTTGACTTGTCAGAGAGAACTACTTGATATTGGAATGTAAAATAGTTTTTTGAGCACCTCAAGGTGTTATGTTCTTTGGCAAACCAAAGATTCTTCATCAGTTTATGTTGGTTCTAAACTTCAAGATATGGAATATCACAAAATTGTGCGACAAGAAGCTGGATTTCCTGGAATACTAGTCAGCACATCTGCCTTGCAAGCAGCCCTGGTGGAGGTGTTGGCATATCTTGAAGGTTTTATGTTCTTCTTGTGTTAGTTGACTGTCTTTTGTTTTTCTTCAGTTCTTTTGAAGGCAGCGGAGGCTGTGATGCAAGATTCCTGTCCAGGGGGTTATTCCTCTTTCCCAACCCGTGAACAGTTCAACTTAGGAGTATGTAGTCTTTAGAGCCTGCTTTGCCAATAAGGGAGAGGATCAACCTTAGAGGACTGAGCTAACACCATTTATCCACTAACATTCACAACGCATCCATCTCACCACTCCAACACCCATGTTCACTTGAAGTACAGTGTTGTAAGCCAAAAGATCACCAAGCCCCACAGCCCAAGCACCTAGATTTCATCACAAATCCGAAGTCTGCAACTTTATCTCCCTCTCTCCAACACATCATCAACCCACTGCACACGCTTTGTCCACTCTCACCTGCTTTGAGTAGGTATGCTGGATGTGCCAAATGGTTTGATGCAACCCACTTACCATTGTAAGAGCAGGGGCAAAGGAGCCATGGCAGCGGAGGAGAAGCTTACAGATTCTGCAGCCAAGTAAGTACTGAGAGCTCTTCCTTTTGGCTACTGAAGAATGGACTTTCCTGTAGATGGTGCCCGTTAACAACTGGATTTCGTTACCCAGCTAGATGCCGTCTACGGACCGTAGGTGAGTAGTGAAGCCCACGAGCCGTTAGATTCTTGATCGGACGGTTCCGAAGTGCTGTCACTGAAGGCGAGGGAAGGAGGGAAATCCGCCGTAGCCCGTATTTGAATTGGCGACATTAGCGGCTATACAGCTAATGAATATAGCTTGATTAAGCATCGTGTGGCTAATAGCCGTGAGATTAGGTAATCGACGGCTCTGGGTGAGCGATTCTTAACCTAATTCTTCCGTAGCTTGCCGCTTCTGGCGCCTTGCAGACTTGTTTGCTGTTCTCTCTCTCGACAGTCGCTCTAGTGTGGATTCTTGCTGCGCGCGCTTGCGAGCAGGCGATCGTCTCCGTGGAGCCGTGCTTGTAGTTCAGTTTGATTCAGGTTGTTGTAGTCGTTTGTGCAGAGAGCTTTTTGTGGCTGCAGCAGGCTATTGTGAGCCTAAGTTTGAGTTCGAGTCAGATATATCAAGATGCGGGAAATATTGCATATCCAGGGGGGGCAATGTGGAAATCAGATCGGGGCCAAGTTCTGGGAGGTGGTGTGCGAGGAGCATGGCATTGACCCGACGGGATCCTACCAGGGGGTGTCTGATCTTCAGCTGGAGCGTGTGAATGTCTACTACAATGAGGCCAGCGGAGGCAGGTATGTGCCGCGGGCTGTGCTCATGGATCTTGAGCCCGGCACCATGGACAGTGTGCGGTCTGGTCCCTACGGCCAGATCTTCCGGCCTGACAACTTCGTCTTCGGACAGACTGGGGCTGGGAATAATTGGGCGAAAGGACACTACACCGAAGGAGCTGAGTTGATTGACTCTGTTCTTGATGTTGTGCGAAAGGAGGCGGAGAGTTGCGATTGCTTGCAAGGTATGTTCCTTTGAGAAAATCTTGTCACATTGGCATGAACTTTTACATCGATTTGAGACTGCGAGTCCCATGTCACATTTGTCATTTGAAGTGATGTCTAGGCTGTCGACTTTCATGTTCTGGAGAGTTCTTGGACGGGAAGCGGTTCTTGAAGATCAACTTTCTTTGCAGGATTCCAGGTCTGTCACTCTCTGGGAGGAGGTACGGGATCCGGTATGGGCACTTTGTTGATCTCAAAGATCCGCGAGGAGTATCCAGACCGGATGATGCTTACATTCTCCGTGTTTCCCTCCCCAAAAGTGTCAGATACAGTTGTTGAACCCTATAACGCAACATTGTCAGTACATCAGCTCGTCGAGAATGCAGACGAATGTATGGTTCTGGACAACGAGGCTCTCTATGACATCTGCTTCAGGACACTTAAGCTTATCACCCCAACTTGTAAGTCTCACTCGCGAAAGTCTTCTTTGATCTCATTTAACAGGTTGACTCTTTGTTTGATGTACTTGTTTGAGTGTGGATGTTTTCAATGACATGGGCTCTTGGGGCCTACTATTTTGACTCACTTCCTTGGTGTTTTGTTGCAGTTGGAGACTTGAACCATCTGATCTCCGCGACTATGAGTGGTGTCACTTGTTGCCTCCGATTTCCTGGGCAGCTTAACTCAGATCTCCGAAAGTTAGCTGTCAACCTTATTCCGTTTCCTCGACTACACTTCTTCATGGTTGGATTTGCACCCCTGACATCCAGGGGGTCACAGCAGTACCGAGCTCTGACTGTTCCTGAGCTGACCCAGCAAATGTGGGATGCCAAGAATATGATGTGTGCAGCTGATCCCAGACATGGCCGATACCTGACGGCATCTGCCATGTTCCGAGGAAAGATGAGCACCAAGGAGGTGGACGAGCAAATGATCAATGTGCAGAACAAGAATTCCTCCTACTTCGTGGAGTGGATACCAAACAATGTGAAGTCCAGTGTCTGTGACATTCCTCCCATAGGATTGAAGATGTCCTCAACTTTCATAGGGAACTCCACTTCTATTCAAGAGATGTTTAGACGGGTGAGTGAGCAGTTTACAGCCATGTTTAGGAGGAAGGCCTTCTTGCATTGGTACACTGGCGAGGGAATGGATGAAATGGAGTTCACTGAGGCTGAAAGCAACATGAATGATCTGGTGTCTGAGTACCAACAATACCAGGATGCAAGTGCGGAGGACGAAGGTGAATATGAGGAGGATCTCGACGAGGTTTAGAGTGGATATGCAATTTGCTTGCTAGTCATAAACTACATCTTAGGTGATGGAAACAAGATCGTTTCCCAACCACATGATGTCTAGGTTGGCAGGTCATTACATTTTCTCAGGAAGGAAACATTGCTGGTTGGAAACATTGTGAATGTGATTTTTTTGAAGGAAAGATTTTGTGGGATTACTAAATTGACTTCCACATACGGCTCTATTGGAGCTTCAGTTGTTTTGGAGACAATCACCAGCACTCATTGAGTCTATGCACGAGATATACTCGTCTGCATTTGCTCATCAGAGGCTTTGGTTGATCCTTGATTGAGTGGTTGAAAGGAGTGTCAAGCTAACTCTTTATTTCATCCATGTCATAACAATCAAGCAAGCCTGTCATTGCCTGCTTTATGTTGAAGTCTCACTTTGCACGAGATATACTGGTCTGCATTCACTTGGCAGAGGCCTTGATGGAGTGGTTGAAATTGTCAAGCTAACTCTTTATTGCATCCTTGTCATAAAGATCAATTAAGCCTGTCATTGCCTGCTTTATGTTGAAGTCTCACTTTGTGCACTTGTATTTGCTGCAAATGCTGGGGATAGAATTAAAATCTGACAAAATTGTTAGCCTTCAAAGCATGATGGTCTAAGATTCTGCGGTGTTGCTGGTTGTAGGTTTGTGAGCATGATATTGCAAGCATTAGTTAAGAGTTTGGTTAGATGAACACAGAGTAGGTGCATTCTGGCTGTCCGGATTTTCCTGCCACTAGAGGCAATCTCAGCAGCCTTTCTCTTGTGTCTGCTGGATACTAATAAATGAGTGTTTTCTGGTACTTATGGTCTGGCTGGTGAGATCTCCCCAGGGTGAAGTAGGCCAATGAGGTTGTGCAATGTGGGAAAGCAAAGCCTGGTGTTGTGAAAGACTGGTTTTCGGTGCCTTTTGCTTTCAGCAGCTTCGACTCTCTGTCCTCTCTTCGTCCTGACTGAGTGTAGTGTGCCTCCTTCCCTCTGAGCCAAAAAATTGAAGAAAAATACAGTAGGAGATGTAGCAGTTAGTTGCAAGCCAAAGCAGTTCATGTGATTTAGTCAGTGAACCTGAAAGCAATGGCCTTGCAGATTGCAGCATGGCTAGAGTTATCTAGGTGGTCATGCTTGATGGACAGTAGCATGTTAAATTCTGTCACTGATCACTTGCTGTTGTAGTTATGTGTTGTAGTGATGTGTTTTAGTAATGTGGCTGTGTTGAGATTTGAAAGAAGCAGGTTTAGGTGTAAGTGTAATGCATCTTAGTAGCCAACATTGTGACAGCATTTTGGGGTCTTTTCCCCCAGGCAAGGCCTCTGTAGTAGGTTCATGGCAAAGGAAGGCGGCTCAACAAGTTAGCAGTTGGAACATGTCAAGACATCAAGACCACAGCCTGCAACTGCTTGCTGATTCGAGTTGATTTTAAACTCAAGATATCCCTTCCCAGGACTAGTGGCACCAAGGGTTGAGGCTGACACGGCAGCGGGCTATTGGAGTGGTATAACAGCTCTTCATAAAGGGTAAGGTAGGCTTCATCAGTTTTTCGAACCCCAGGGGGAGGTCGGATCTCGAAAAACGCTCCTTGAAGGGAACCTTATCCAATACATGAAGTACCCTATGATGTGTTGGGCAGTTACGTAACACTTCATGTTTGGCATATGGATGGGAGGAAAGATTGGAAGTAGTTCCTTTGAAGGAAGACTCTGGTTTCCTTTGAGAAAACAAATCTGTTGGATTCAGATACTTCGTGTGCCACTTTGGTTTCTATAACCGATAAAAGGCCATGAACTGAAATTTGCTGCAACGAGGACTGTATTTCAGTGGCAATGAGCATTCTCATTGTTGGGTTGCGGAACACTAGTTCAGGGAATTGAGAAGGAGACAATTTCCACCTTGTCAAGAATCAAGAGTCTTGCAGCTCTACTTCAGGCATAGTCTTGAAGGTCTTTAAATCAAACCACCGTTGGTTGAATACCTCTTATATCATTGGTGGGGATGTACGTGCTGATTATTCATTCACCAGAGCATGTGAATGTCTCAAATGCAGTGAATGAGAGAAGTGTTCTGTGAAAGGAAAGACATGCTACTAAAACATAGGACAATGAGAGCAGCCCTCTTGAGTGAATTGTGAAGTCGGTGAAACATCAAATGGGTGGGCCCGTTGGAGAATGATTCTAAGGAAAACAAGGCATACTATCAAAAGCACCTTAGGCATGCATCGTTTTTGTTTTGAATCGTTGCCAATCAAGTGAGATCTTTTTCTTTGCTGCATCCTTACAGGCATAGTCCTGGTAGGATCAGGATTTAGAGGGGAGATTATGATTTTAGCACAAAACTCTCAAATGGATGATGCAAGAGAGGAGGAAACTTACTACGGAAATAACACTTACTTGCTGTTGTTAGCCCTTTTTTTGTAGGGGGGTGGCTCGCCAGGTTTGTAGCTGCTCACAGTACTTTTTGGCGACAACTCAGGAAGTGTGCGATGACTCTTTGTTCCTTTCATAACTTTTGAGCCTTTCAAACTCTGAGCCTGCAAACAGTGAGTGCTCTTGTGAAGTGTCGATGGTTTGTGCAAAATTAGCTATAGTGCAGACAGGGGGATAAGGGAGGTAAAATGAACACCTGCAAAATCGGGGAGCGTTTTTGTTGGTATGGCTAATTACACACAAAACTCTGCTTGCTTTGACTTTGTGGCAATAGACCTTGCCACACCTGGTTTGGATGGAGCAGAACAGGTGGGAAAAGCAATGTGTGCCGCTACCGTGCAGAGGGCTTGCTCCAGTGGTGGGCTTACCTCTAATATGTGAAGTTGATGCTGGTCTTTCACATTTTCTCAGAGAGCTCTTTACACCACACATAGAAAGGGAAGAAAGCAGAGCTGGGGGGGTGATGAAGTAACAACAGAGACAGAGAAGGCAGATCATTGAAACCCTAAAAAAGAACTCATTTTCATACCTTTGGAGTGTGCAAGCGTTGATTGCTTCGGAAATTGGCAGCATGGGTGGGGCCAGGGATCTTGGGGGAGAGCATGGACAAGTTGGAGCTGTTTTTAATAGGTGGCAGCACATGGGTGGACTCCGTTCCACACCCCTGAGTGTTGTCCCTTTGTGGGGGCCCTGCTTCTGGGGCCATGTGATTGGAAACTGCTGAACCCACTGAGGTTAGTGTGGCTGGGCTCTGCACATCTGCAAAGTTGGAGAGAGGGGTCAAGTCCCCATCTCGTGCTGCCTCTTTTTCATCCTGCAAGTTCAGTACAAATTAACAAGGTCAGCTGCAGAATCCTTGCTTAACACGTTGCTCAGGACCATAAAGTTTTGGGTTTAGAAACACCCTGCGAAATGATAGACCCTCAGACATGACAACAAGAAATGAAAAATGAAATGAAATGGCACTTTATAACGTCTGGGGAAACCTCATAGAGCTTATGGGACAAAATGGAAGAAAACATGAGAGAGGAAACAAAACCAGAGCCAAAAATAAGAAACTATTGCTCAAGTGATTGTCTAAGGGTGAAGGCCTCGTGCAGGTAAGCTGCCAAGCATTTCTGATCCTCATAGAGTCAAAAGCCATGTCTGTTGCCATGAGATTGTCTGATGAAAATGAAGTTAGGCAGAAAACTTCCCTGAACTTGTTTCCAGTCAGTGACATGGGGGAGGACATCTTGGATGACCTCAAGGGTCTACCCACTCTCGGCACTAGACTGAAATTTAAACTCAGGGCAGGAAGCCTGCCTTTGAACAGCAAACAGAAGCAGAGAGGAAAGGGAGAGTGCAATTGCCCGTTGTGTGGGCAATCTGAAGACAGTATTCATTTTCTGATACACTGTCCAGGGTTCTCTCACCAAAGAGACACTCTCTTCAAATCTATCAAGGGAATTGTGCCTGTACCCCTGTTTACCAACTTTGAAAGTCTCGAGGCAGAGCCAAAAGCCCAGGCCCTCCTGAGGCCTAGTTTTTGGGCAAATCACACACAGCAGATTGATGCTTGTGTGAAGGGATTTCTAGAGGTTATCTGGAAAACCCGGATTAATTCTATATATGAAGGTAAGTCTTACTACCAACGTCAGCCCCTGACCGAGGTAGGTTCTGTCCCTTTTGTTCCCACTCAAACTGGGCGCGGGGTCAATGGCCACAAGGCTACGGCAAACAACGTCTTATGAGTACAATCTTTATTACGGCCAATGTCAGTAAGGCAATCAAGAAGCTGCAAAATGGCAGAGCAGTGGACATTTCAGGACTTCAGAGTGAATCATCAAGCATGCTGCCCCTGCTTTAGCCCCTTTTATAGCTAACCTCTTCAATGAGGTAGTGCAACGGGGCTTTCCAACAGAGTGGACAAAGAGCATCATCCACCCACTCTTCAAGAGCGGTGACAGGCTCGCACCGACCAACTATCGTACTATCATGGTGTCCTCAGTACTTGCTAAACTGTTTGGGGCAGTAGTGGCCATGATTGGGCTGAGTCCTCTCGCATTCGTGCTGAGGGACAGGCTGGTTTCCGTCGCAACAGATCCACTATTGACCACATCTTCACTCTTCAGGTTATAACAGGGCTGCCCCCTTTCACCTACCCTGTTCGGGATCTACATTGACGCCTTGGAGAATTACATATCAAAAAACCATGGGGTTGGGGTACCATTGGATGGGGGACCAACACAATCAGATTTCCTCTACGCTAATGATGTTGCCCTTTTGGCACAATCCCCGGTCTTCCTGACGCCATCTCAAAATTTTGGAACAGTTCTGCAAAGACTATGGGATGCAAGTCAATCTTAGCAAGACCAAGATCATGGTCTTCAATGGCCAGGCTGATCGTAGATTCATCTTCAACCAGCAGGAAATTGAGATTGTGAAATCATACCGGTACCTGGGTCTGGCTATCCACTCCCCCAAGTTTCACTTTGCAGCCACTGCCTTGGACAGATTGACTAAAGGTAAGGCGGCCTCCGTCCGCCTTCAGGCCAAATGCAAGCAAATACATCTGCGTCATCCCCCGACAAAAAAGTGGCTGTTTGACACCGTCGTCAGCCCTGCTACCATCTATGGTTGTGAGTTCTGGGCATCTGGTGTCCCTGTCTCCTGGTGGGAAAAGAATTTGGAACCATTACAAGTCATCTTTTCTCCAAGCAATGCTTGGCGCCAGGAGCACAACTCCATCTCAGATCCTAGGTGCAGAGTTCGCATGTGTACCATTGCAATCCGAGGCCCTCTTCCGGCTTACAATCTTTCTCCATAGATTACAGGCCCTTCCACCCAAGGGGCTCGTGGCAAGGGCCCTCACAACATCTATGAGGCTCAAAGCTGCAGGTTTCAGGAACTCCTGGTATGCTCGAGTGGACAGTTTATTTCAACGTAACGGACTTTCTACTGCTTTCCTATTACCAATGAATCCAGATGAGGTGGACATCACATCCAGACATGACCGCAACAGACTCATTAGGAGAGAGCTTATGGAATTACATGTCAAGAGAACTTGGAAGCTACCCAATCTCACGACAAAGCTCCACTTCTATCGAGAGACATTCTTGGTGCTCCGCGATGATAGAATCTTGAGACCAAATTACCTTTCAGCATCCTTATCTCCTTCCCTCCTGAGGGCATTGGGGCGGTTCAGGGTGGGTTCCCACAACCTACGGATAGAGACTGGCAGATGGGAAAACCTGCAACGGGAGAACCGCCTATGTCCAGCTTGCATAGGGCGCAGCAAGGAAATTGAAACTGAAGAACACTTCTTCTTCTACTGCCCTCTGTACTACGAGATCCGTGGGAGATTCCACTGTTTATTCAGTGGAACCCAAACTCTCACTGATGTCTTCCACTATGAGGATCAAAAATGCTTGGCAGCCTACCTGAACGAGGCCTTCACCCTTTAGACAATCGCTAGAACATTAATTGTGGTTTCTGGATTTGTTCCTCTCTCATGTTTTCTTCCATTTTGTCCCATAAGCTCTATGAGCTTTCCGTGGACGTTATAAAGCACCATTTCATTTCATTTCATTTCTCCCCATGTTGGTCTACCGTCTGCCTTTGGGTCTCCTGTTGTTACAAAACCATCACAGATTTTATATGCTGAGTTTGCTCGTGTACCCCTTGACATCAAAGCCATCTTCCGACTTACTATCTTCCTGACAAGTTGTGAACCCTACCATCCAAATGGCCGTGGGCCCTGCTGGCAACCTCTATGAGACACAAAACCGCTGGTTTCAAGACCTCTTGGTATACTCAGGTTTCCAACTTCCTTGAATTCCATGCCATTTCATTATTTCTTCTCCCTCTACTGTATCCCACGTACCCTTCAGCTTGACATGGATATAATAGTAGTTCTTCTCTTCCTCCTTGTCTCCAGTTCTTCAAATATCACAACCAACTTTAGGGAACCAATGGATCAATAATGAAGTTACCGGGCCCCATTCTGCTCTCCTCTCATCCCTCCCCTCCCCACATTTTCTGCTCTGTCCCAACTTTGCAATGGTTCTGTTCCAACAATATGGCAAGCAGTGTTCTTTCACTACAGCCTCTAAGTCAGATTTATCCAGCAGGGTCAAGACTTGCGGCTCCAGGTCCAGGTCCTTGAGAATCTCTTCTACTCTCTTCTGCCAGGACTTAGCCTGTTTGACAGGGCGGTCCTGTTTCCAAGATATAGAGTCGATTAACTTAGGATATCTGGTGTTGGGCATATGTTGCAGCTGACCCCACCATCTGACCTTGAATTCATCTCGTCGGGAGCTTAAGGACGGAATGCCAAACTCACCCCGAACAGCCACATTGGCTGTTTTGGAGCATGCTGACATACACTCCTTAAGCACCCCCACTTGAATGGATTCTAGAGACTTAGCCTGGTTGGAGTTATCAACCCATAGTGCAGATCCGTACTCCAAGACAGGTCTAATAACGCGACAAAGCATGGTTTTCTTAACCTCAGAGTTGACCCCTCTGCAGTGGAAAAATTTAGTGAGCCCCAGAGCTTTGCCCTTGCCAGTTTGAACAACTTTCCGGATATGTGCATCCCAATTACAATTGGAGGAAAACTCAACGCCCAGGTAAGTGTAGGAAGGGAGGACCGGGATCTCTTGGCTACCCCACTGCCACTTAAGATCACTTCCTCCCTCTCCTCTGTCGTTGAATGCTACAACTGCACATTTGCTGACATTAGCCTCTAACCCCCAAAGATCAAAGTATCTCTTCGCGCAATCAATCAACTCCTGGAGATTGGTTGGAGTCTCCCCTATGCCTGCGAAGTCATCCGCAAACATAAGGGCTGGTATGGTGGTATCACCCACCCTTAACCCAAATCCCTCACTTTCCACATCCTCGAGGAGTTGATTGATGAAAACATTGAAGAGCAGAGGGGAGAGAGTACATCCTTGAGCTACGCCTTGGTCTATGTCAAAGAAGTTGGACTTCTGTCCGTTAACAGTGACACAGCTTTTGGTATGAGCATACAAGTTGTGGACAACTCTCCACATCTTTCCCTTGATCCCACAAGACCAGAGGCGGAACCATAGGCCATCTCTCCACACTGTGTCATAAGCCTTTTTGACATCCAGGAAAAAAACATAAGTGGGTTTCCCTTCTTTTTTCCTTCCCTGGATAATCTGGCTTAGAGTGAAGATATGATCCACACAGCCCCTGTTTCGCCGAAAGCCAGCTTGGCCTTCGTGGAAACAACCTCTCTCCAGATCAATCTCGAGACGAGTACTTATAACTCTGCAGAATGTCTGCCAACAGCATTGAGGAGCGTGATGCCACGGTAGTTCCCTGGTTCTTCTCTGTCACCCTTCTTGTATAGATTGACAATGACCCCCTGTCGCCAGCGAAAGGGGATCATTTCAGTCTTACAGATAAGGTTAAAGAGGAGAACTAGGGCCTCTATCATGGGATCGCCACCGTGCTTGATAAGCTCGTTGACAATACCATCAGGTCCACCAGCTTTATATCCATTTAAATGTTCAATTGCTTCCACAATCTCAGAAGAACTAATGGGAGCGTTATAAGCCATTGAAATATACTCCAGTTCATCAGGGCTGTTTTGAATCATAGGAACAGTTTTTCCAACTGTGTCCCTCCATTCAGCAGAAGACCCCTCACTGTTAGACCTAGAAGTTCTGCCAAGGATACTGTAGTGAGTTTCAAAGGTTTTGACAATGTCAACCGATGAAGTCACTACTGCACCTTTAGTAGTCTTCAGCGCTTGTGCTTGCTGACCATTTTTCGGCTTGTACAAACGTTGAAGGGCCAACCAGAATTTCTTGTCATTACCACCATGGTGGTTTGAGTTTATTTCACTGTATAACTTGTGCCAGTATAATTTCTTCTGAGACCTAACAAGCTGATGAGCTGGTAGTACCTCGCCCACAATTCTCTGTTGGTTTTCAAATTGCAGCACTCTTTATAGAGGGCTCGTATCTCAGCTATCTTGAGTTTAATCTCATTGGTCCACATTAACAGCTCTACCGCAGACAATTAGTTTCCTCCCAATGATCTTGTCAGCCACGGAGGAAACGAAACTCTCCCAAGAGTCCACTGCTCTTTCAACTTCATTTCTTGCATTGTCAGAGCGAGACTGAAGTTCTTAGAGCGATTGGACAAAATGAGGGAGAGCCTCTTGCAAGGCCTGGACGTACTCAGCCTTGACCTCCTCATTATGGAATTTTTCTATGCGCCACTTCCGAATCGAACGTTTCACAGATCTCTTGGTGTTGGGAAAACACCTTTTGATCTCAGTCCAAACCAGGAAGGGTCAGAGGTACCAATATCAGTTCTGTCGATCAACACATGGCACACTGGGGGAACAAATTTTGTCCATTATGATATAGTCCACAATGGAACGTTCCCCAGTTTGGGATTTCGCACGAGTCCACTGCACTTGGTCACCTCTTGTCCTGTTATTCAAGGTCAAAAGCTGAAGCTCTTCCAGACAGTTAATTAACCGTCTGCCATTAGAATTCAGCTCGTCCTCACCAAAAGGCCCAATGATATCGTCCTGATGGAGCCCTTTGCCCACCCGGGCATTGAAGTCACCCAATAGCACCACCTGACCTTTGGCAAGGAACGAAGCACAGTCCAGCTTTACATCTTCGAAGGCTTTGTCTGCGTCAGTACTAAGGGTCCCCTCTGTGGGCATGTAAACACAACCCACAAAGAGGTCCTTCGTACTCATGCTGCCCTTCAGATTCAGTTCTAGCCAGATACTATGCTCGTACCTCAAACCCTTGTTGATAATTTCACAATTGTCAAACAAGAAATCACGGACAAAGAATCCAACCCCTTTTTGACCGCGTTTGGCAGAGGCTGCCTTGAGAGTACACATCTTACCTGCCCATTTATAACCATTGACATCTCCACCAGTTTATCCGATGTTTCCCATGTTTCTTGCCCAGCACAGATATGAATATCATTAGTCCGAAGAACTTGTCCCACTTCGAGTTGTTTCCTTTGGTTGGTCAACCCTGAGAAGTTGAAAGTGGCCAGCCGCAAGCCAGCCCTTTGCATGTGAATTGTTTGTCGTCTAGGTAGCTTGTGATTGCTCCTGGACGGCCAACCGTTCTGCAAAGGGGGACAGTTACCCCATGTGTAGATTTTGCTCGTCTTGTGTAAACTTTGAGAATTGGTAAACCATTCAGGGTACCAAATCCTTCAGTTACACAATGCACAGGCTCCGCACACATGGGGACAGATTGTCCGTCAGACTGCTTGGGGACAATTACCGTGTATAGATTTTGCTCGTCTTGTGTAGACTTTGAGGATTGGTAAACCATTTAGAGTACCAAATCCTTCAGTTACACGACGTTCAGGCTCTGCACACTTAGGGACAGATTGTCCATCTGACGGCTTGGGGACAATTACCCCGTGTATAGAATTTGTTCGTCTTGTGTAAACCTTGAGGATAGGTAAACCATTCAGAGTACCAAATCCTTCAGATTCAGGACGTTCAGGTTCCGTACACTTAGGGGCATCTTGTCCTTCTGGCTGTTTGGACTCAACCTCATCCAGAGCATCAAACCGATTAGAAACTCTCAAGTTGAAGTCCTTGCCCTTGGTTGTCTTCGCCCCATTGAATCACCAATGTCTAAGACCGCTCTCCAGCCAAGGGACGAACTTCTTTGAGATTGAATTGATGTGGGACTCTATTAGAAGCACTTTTGGTCATTGCAACCTTCAACGTACCCCTGTTATCAAGTCTCGAGATGGAACCATTAGCCATGAAATCCAAGCCTAAGCTAGAGCATGTAGTTTTAAAGGACACATCGTCCATCCTGGGATTCACCCCAAAAACTACACATGAAGCCCTAGATTTGGCATAAGTAACCAATTCCCAGGAATCACCCTGAGGAGTGTTGATGTTAATAGGAGGTAAAATTTTGATTGTGGTCGCAGGCTATAAGTTTAAGCACAGGATCCAACCCGAGCCCAAGTGCCGAGTATGCTAGACAGAGCATACGACTGCCCAATTTGGGCGGAGGGGCTGCCCCCAAGCGATAGGGGTCCGCTTGTTACCATTCAGAGATCACACTCCAGGGAGTTGCAGGGAATGGCCCGTGTAGGCATATTCTAAAGAGGGAAAGGCCCCAAGCTTTCCAACTAAATCCAATGCTACCTGGAGCAAAGCGCTTCAGGTCGAAACAAACAAGGACACGAGGTCACAAGGCCGGCATTTAGTCACAGAGACATTAATGTACTCCCGTATCAAGTCCAACCAATGGCAATAGGCTTCCTAGAGGACAGGGAGAGATTGGCCGTAGTAAAGAGAGAGAAGTGAAGGGGTTTAGAGGTTATAGGAGAGGGAGTGTGGGTTGGGGAACGGTACAAAGACTGTGCATACTCATGCCAGACGTGAATGTCAGTGATTGGGGGAGGGTCTCTATGAGGTTTAAGGAGGGACCAAAAAGAACAAAAGAAAACAGGAAACCAGAGTCAGAGAAAAGAACTATTGTTCGAGTGATTGTCTAAGGGTGAATGCCTCGTGCAGGTAGGCTGCCAAGCATTTCTGATCTTCATAGTGAAAGACTTCAGTGAGAGATTCGGTTCCACGGAATAGATAATGGTATCTCCCACGGATCTCATAGTATAGAGGGCAATAGAAGAAGAAGTGTTCTTCAGTTTCAATTTCCTGGTTGCGCCCTGTGCAAGCTGGACAGAGGCGGTCCTCCCGCTGCAGGTTTTCCCATCTGCCAGTGTCTATCCGTAGGTTGTGGGAGCCCACCCTGAACCGCCCCAAAGCCCTCAGGAGAGGAGAACAGTCCTCAACCTCCCTCCATTGACAGTTCCTTCACAATTAAGCATGACAAGTTAAGCTCAAGTGGAAGCTCCCCTACCTCCTTGGCAACCTTGGAGGTGCCTGTGATGGTTGGTAGCTGCAAAAAGCTGGCCATGGATTGAGGAGAGGTGGTGGTGCTCTGGTTGGTCACAGCCTTCTCATTGATACTCATCTTCACTGCATCACCAATACGCTGCTTTGCGCTCATCGTCTCCTGTGCAATCAGCCTGTTTCATTCCATGCCATCACCGCATAGGAGTGTGAGCCAGTTTATGCATAGGGGTCCTCCTGTATTTGCACATGTATTGGCAATTTGTGTACTGCGGCTTGTGTTTATTACGGCGAAATACCTCATTTCCTACGTCCTCCCTAAACATCAGGTATGGGTAGCAAGCTTTGAAGACAGCATCGGCAATGCACTTATGGGGCCCAAAGCACACATACTATGAATGGAAACTTTTGAAAATCTGTCGGAACAGTATTGTGGGATGCATAGAAACTACAAATTAGCAAAAGAGAAAGGTACCTGGGGGAGGGCCGGAGGCTATGGCTGCGATTGGCATTAAGAAACGCCTGCTGTATCTTATCCTTCTCTCGAAGCTCCTTGAAATAAATATGCCTGAGGGCTTGCCTCGCGGACAACCTAGGGAGGTAATGGAACAAATTACTCAGTACTGTTGCCGCCACAGAGATGCTATTGATGTAATGTGATATAATGCCAGCATGGGTGGCAATCTGAATACGGATTGCATGACTCTTCCACAGTCAAAACATCCCATGTCAGATTGAACTTCACCCTTGATGCTAACACTTTCAGGGATGGCATTGAAAAAGGAAGGGCAGAAGTACCGGTCATCCGGGTTGTAGGCAAGCAACTTGTTGAGCAGTTCGACACAGGCAGGTGAAGCATGCGGAATCAGGCGTGCAATTCCAGTGCCATCCTGCTGGGGAAACTTGAAATCCGCGTGCTGTGACCTCCTGTGGCGGGTATATCATTCCCTTGAATTAGCACTTTCATCGTTCGGGAGAGAGTGGAAAGCACAGAGATGTGGAAACCAAAGAACAAGAGAAAGAACAGAAGAAGAGATTATCTTACATTCACTGGAGGCAGAAGGCTAGACCATAAGATGGTTGATATGAGCAAAACCCAAACACGACTTGAACTTCTGAGGGACTTGATAATCTCCCCGAAGACCAAGATATAGGAAGAGACTGTATTCATACTTGGTTCTTATTGCCGTAGACTTGTGGCCATAGACCCCGCGCCCAGTCCGGGCGGAGAAAGAGGACATAGGCAGAGAGAAATGAAATGAAATGAATTGGTACTTTAAGAAGGAAAAGGAGACTTTGTAGCATCCGTGGGGAGCTCAAAGAGCTTATGGGGCCAAAGAAAACAGAACACAAGAAACAAATAGGGGCCCTTAATATGCAGCCTGGAAATCAACATCGAGAGATTCTGTAAGCTGGAGAGCCTCATGAAGATCTGATCCTCGTAGTGGTAGACCTCTGTCTTCTCTGAATAGACAGTAGTAGCTGCCCTAGGGTTTTTAGTAGAGCGGATAGTGAAAGAAGAAATGTTCTTCAATCTGAAATTCAAGCCTAACTTCTTTACCTAGGACATGAAGTACTCATAAGACTTTGTTTGCCGTAGCCTTGTGGCCAGTTTGGGCGGTACAAAAGGGACCAGAAACTACCTTTGTGAGGGGCTCACTCCAGCAGTATGACTTACCTTGATCCAAACAAATAGTTCGGGATTTTCAGATATCCCCTAGGAAGCCTTCACACAAGCATCAATCTGCTGTGTGAAGCCCAGAAACATAAAGTGTAAGAGAAATGAGATGAAATGGTGCTTTATAACATCGCGGAAAGCTCATACAGCTTATGGGACAAAATGGAGAGAGATACAGATAAAGGATACAGAAATGAAATGAAATGGTGCTTTACAACGGATAAAGGATACAGAGAGATACAGGAAATTGACGGAAGAAAATAAAATAAAATTCTATAACAAATTAGATCTTGGCAAATGGAATGGCATAACCAATTATGCAGCCTCAAAATTCTGGCCTACTTGACATTGTACATCAAATCAAGTAGATAGAGAAAAGCAGAGTAGCAAGGATACCTCTTCATCTTTTCCAGCAACTGCGTGGGCGGCGTGCCTAAAATTTTGTGGATTTTCTGTATTTGGTCTAGCTCATTGTTGCCTGCCAATAGGGATAAGGCCTAAAATTATAATCCTTCCTCAAGAATCTGTGTAGCAGGATTCCCATATCTAAGTAATCACTACTTCAGATTTTTAGTCTGCTGAAAACAAAACTGCATGCATAGCAAGCTACAAACCTGCATGCAGAGTAAGCTACAAACGCATTCTGTTCTTTCAGCTGCGGATTATCCGGACTGCAGGATGACCTGTTGTTGGAATTGAAGCATGCCAGCCGTGGCTATGGCTTCATGAAATCTCCTCTGCTCTTTACCAAACAACCTTCTCGTCTTCTAATAGTGGGATTGGTAGTACTTTCATTTTGTGGGTAATGTTATGGTATGTCATCATTTGCAGGAAACTGCCCAATGGAATTTTACTGCTGGCACCTGATTCCTTGCAAAAGTCATGTGCCCTTACTAGCACACTGTTGCCAAGGACCACAACGTGACCTACGTTACAGAGTTCAATCTCAACAAATGCTGAAAGGGATTGTAAGATGGTGAAGGCTGGGAAAGCAGACCTGGAAAGAGGGGAAAGAGGCTGACAATCTCAAAGAATACACAGCCCACACCCCACATGTCCATCTTGTAGTTGTAATACCCGTCTGTCAACAAGCACTCTGGTGCCCGATACCTTCACTCCACCATCCACACAAAATCTTCCTTGACAGTAGTACTTGGAATTGCAATTCATTGATTCATACTCTTGAAAATGTATCTTATGCTTGAATCTACAAACACTGTGTTGCCTGATGCCTGCCCCATTCAATCCATGGATTCTTTCAACATTTGACACTGCGTTACCCTTGTGATTCACGATTTTCTGGGCCTCTCCTCATCCCCCCACCCCGAAAGAGAGAGAGAGAACCTTAACTTTCAATCTGTATTCTTACTAAGATTGGGAGACGGATCAGGAAACACAACCATACAGAGAAGGAACAGAAGAGTTGGGGCGCACCATCGGGTGGAGATGTACTCTGTGTAGGGCTGCTTTGAATACACGCCTCGACAACTTCCAAAGTCCGCAAGCTAGGTCCCCACACATCCCCAGAAACCAACTATCACTTTCATACTTATCCTTACTCCTGGAGGGATTGTCATACACATAAGCCTTACTTTACTGGCATTGTTGCTTCTAACCTTGATGCTCCTTACCAAACCTGAGTTGCTCTGGATCTTTCTTAAATCAGAGGTTCCCTTTGAAAGCATTATCACTGTCTCTCCTTTTGCTCAGTTGGAGAAGCTTCTCTTTCTCTTTCTTTATAAAGTACCATTTCGTTTCTTCCGAAAATCAAAAGTGATCACCGTCCTCTCTACTATTGAGATCCATGGGGTATTCTATTGTCTATTCCAAGGTACCCAATCTCTCACAGAGGTCTTCCATTACGAGGATTGGAAATGCTTAGCAGCATATCTGCATGAAGCCTTGACTCTTAGACAAACCCTTGAGCGATTGTTGTTTTTGGGCTGCTTGTAGGGGCCCCTCTTTCTTCCACTGTCTCACTGAAGTCTTCCAATATGAGGATCAGAAATGCTTGGCAGCTTACCTGCACGATTCCTTCACCCTTAGACAATCCCTCGAGCAGTAGTTGCTTTTGGGCTGTTTTTTTTTTGGCTCTGGTTTCGTTTCGTCTCTCATGTTTTTTTTCCCATTTTGTCCCATAAGCCCTTTGAGCTTTCCGCGGACGTTATAAAGTACCATTTCATTTCACTTCTTTGTTTCATGCTTTCTCTTGTCCCATAAGCTCTTTGAGCTTTCCACGGACATCATAAAGTACAAGTTCATTTTATTTCTTCCCATAAGCTCTTTGACCTTCCCACAGACGTTATAAAGTACCATTTCATTTCATTTCTCTCTCGTTTCTCTCTCTCTCGCGTGCGCGGCAGCACGTCGGCGCTCGCGCGTCGGCGCTGCGCTCACGGGCGTTGGCGCGCTAGTGCCATCTCCACCACACCATGACGTCCAAACGCCAAAGGACGGCTGCCGACGAGGTAGACTACCCGTCTCCCTCACGTCGACCTGATTCCCCTATGCTTCTTCTTCCTGCCCCTGTCTCTCATCAAGCCTCTCCTTTGCGTCAGTACTCCACAAGGAGTGCGGATGTTCAAACGCTTCGGGACCAAATCTCCATCTTACAAACGAAATGCATCTCGGAGGAGACTCTGCAGCAAGTGCTCGCCGCCCGTGACAATGACTCGGAAGAGCGGGTGGCTTCCCTAGACAAAGACTGGGAGACGCGGATGGCTTCCCTTAACAAAAATTGGGAAAAGCGCATGGATTCCTTGGACAAAGATTGGCAGAAGCGCATGACAGACAGATACACAGACTTGGAGAACAATATGCGAGTTCAGGATAGCGTTTTGCGGGCCTCTCTTCAGGAGTGCACTAGCAAACTTCAAGCTCTGGCGAAACATCTCAATGACAAATCCACACATACGCGTCTTTCAAAACTTGAAGGCGAAGTGAAGACCTTCACAGAGAAGAGCCTCCCAGATCCCCTCACAGCAAGCATCCACCTGCAGGTGGAATCCCTTAGCAAAGAGCTGGAAACACACAGAACTGCGACGTCTACAATGGCTCGGGAGCTCCAAGCTCACAAGGCAGAGGCCTCCTCCTGGCTAATATAGTTAAGGGGAGCACATCCAACAACAGTCCTCACTCTCTGGAGGAGACAGTCTCGGCTACCTTGCGAGAGGAACAGCAACGGGCTTTCAAAGCCCTTAACATCAGGGTCACTGGGAAGCTAGGGGGCCTTGCTGAGGGGGACCCTCTTGATGCTGCCACCAGCCTTATTCAGCAAAACCTTGCTCTCCCACGGGGCGCGAGTGGCATTGAAAGGGCTTGGCGTGCAGGATCTTTAGAGCACAAAGTCCTCTTCATTAGATTCAAGGACAAGGGTGCTCGGGATAGAGTCCTCAGGCAGAGGCCTCAATTGAGAGGTTAGGGTATGTACCTCAACGATGACTTGACCCCTTTGCAATACAACGCCATGCGGGCGCAACTCTTGCAGGTTAAGCAAGCTCGAGCTCAAGGGCACTATGTCGTGTACCGAGATGGGAGAGTAATTGTCCGGGAGCACGAACGTCGCCCCTCTAGCTCTAAATAGGGGTTGGGCCACCATGAGACCAACGCACGCTCACATCTACACATTGGCTCATGGAACTGTAATGGCTCGTTGTGGAGCCACCCTCAAGGGCTTCTAGATATTCTTTCCAAGTGTGATGTTCTTTTTCTTTTGGAAACTCATGCGTATGAAGGAAAGGACCCCCCTTTTATTCTCGGGTATAGCTTTCAGTCAGTGATTCGTCCACGTACAGGTCTCAAAGGATCTGGAGGTGTGGCTTGTTACTTTGCTGACTGGCTTCTCCCACTTATCTCCTTCCCATACAAAGACCCACTGGCAAGGTACATTTGGTGTCACATCAAAGGCTACAACATCCTGCTGGCGGGATGTTATTTTGCTCCGGCCGCATCTCCGCACAGCGGCCTACGTATTCGAACAGATTCACCATATGTTCCATTGGAAGACGATATGGCCCGTCTCCGTACCCCACAAACCGACATTTTCTTGGTTGGAGATTTCAACGCCCGTACAGGATCACTACAGGCCCCACCTTCGACCACACAGATCCTCTACACATCCAACGCTCGCATACGGAATTGGAGAGGCAAAGTGCAGATTCCTCTTGCAAAATCACAAGTTACGGTCACCATCTACTCAAGTTTTGTGAAACTCAGGGGCTGTCCATTTACAATGGAACAACCAACTTCAAATCCTCTAGCCAGTTCACTTGCCACACTTACAAGGGCCAAAGAGTGGTTGACTATCTCTTGGGGAGCCCCAACAAGCCTGATAGAATAAGCTCCTTTTACATCACGAGGTACCCAGATTCTGATCACTCTTGCCTTTCCTTTGCATTTCCTTCCATCTCCCTCCCCGTGAGGATCCCCTCTGCGTCTCTTCCCTTACACCCACGTATCCACTTTAATACCCCTTTCTCTCACTTACACGACGCCGAGTATGAAACATACCTAGCGTCAACCCTCCCTTCCATTCTACATCTATCATCTCCTAACGACAAGGCTACACATCTTACTCAAGCCCTTTGGGACTCAGCCCTGCGATCCTTTCCCGTCACCCTTCCATCTACCTCCTCACCCTTCTCCACTCGTCGTTACGCACCATTTTATGATGAGGAATGCAAGACTGCTAGACGTCGCATCAAATTTTTACTACTTGATACCAATTCTTCTCCAGAGTCCACTAATCTTGCTCTTAAGCACTATAAGTCCCTCATTAGATCCAAAAAGCAAGCCTACACTATCAAGTTGCAATCTTCTTTCCTTGCTAAAATCAGATTTTCTCCTCGATCTTTTTGGTCCCTCCTTAAACCTCATAGAGATCCCCCCCCAATCAGTGACATTCATGTCTGGCATGAGTATGCACAGTCTTTGTACCATTCCCCAACCCAAACTCCTTCTCCTATAACCTCTAAACCCCTTCACTTCTCTCTCTTTACTACAGCCAATGTCAGTAAGGCAATCAAGAAGCTGCAAAATGGCAGAGCGGTGGACATTTCAGGACTTCAGAGTGAATTCATCAAGCATGCTGCACCTACTTTAGCCCCTTTTATAGCTAACCTCTTCAATGAGGTGGTGCAACGGGGCTTCCCAACAGAGTGGACAAAGAGCATCATCCACCCACTTTTTAAGAGCGGTGACAGGCTCGCACCGACAAACTATCGTACTATCATGGTGTCCTCATTACTTGCTAAACTGTTTGGGGCAGTAGTGGCCATGGAACTGGATGATTGGGCTGAGCACTCTCGCATTCGTGCTGAGGGACAGGCTGGTTTCCGTCGAAACCGATCCACTATTGACCACATCTTCACTCTTCAAGTTATGGTGGAAAGTGCACGCTATGACAAAAGAATGGTCTATGTTTGCTTCGTGGACTTTCACAAAGCCTTTGATTCAGTTCCTCGGGACCTTCTCTTCCAACGGCTCCATAGAGTGGAAGTCCCTCCAGACATCCTTTGTGCCATCTCTTCTATGTATGAGATTGTCACTGGCATGGTCAACGTCGCTGGTGAATTCTCAGCCGAGATCCACAGCAACATTGGAGTCAAACAGGGCTGCCCCCTTTCACCTACCCTGTTCGGGATCTACATTGACGCCTTGGAGAATTACATATCAAAAAACCATGGGGTTGGGGTCCCATTGGATGGGGGACCAACCCAATCAGATCTCCTCTATGCTGATGATGTTGCCCTTTTGGCACAATCCCTGGTCTTTCTGCAACGCCATCTCAAAATTTTGGAACAGTTCTGCAAAGACTATGGGATGCAGGTCAATCTTAGCAAGACCAAGATCATGGTCTTCAATGGCCAGGCTGATCGTAGATTCATCTTCAACCAGCAGGAAATTGAGATTGTGAAATCATACCGGTACCTAGGTCTGGTTATCCACTCCCCCAAGTTTCACTTTGCAGCCACTGCCTTGGACAGGTTGACTAAAGGTAAGGCGGCCTCCGTCCGCCTTCAGGCCAAATGCAGCAAATACATCTGCGGCATCCCCCGACAAAAAAGTGGCTGTTTGACACCGTCGTCAGCCCTGCTACCATCTATGGTTGTGAGTTCTGGGCACCTGGTGTCCCTGTCTCCTGGTGGGAAAAGAATTTGGAACCATTACAGTCATCTTTTCTCCAAGCAATGCTTGGCGCCAGGAGCACAACTCCATCTCAGATCCTAGGTGCAGAGTTCGCATGTGTACCATTGCAATCCGAGGCCCTCTTCAGGCTTACAATCTTTCTCCATAGATTGCAGGCCCTTCCACCCAAAGGGCTAGTGGCTAGGACCCTCACAACATCTATGAGGCTCAAAGCTGCAGGTTTCAGGAACTCCTGGTATGCTCGAGTGGACAGTTTATTTCAACGTAACGGGCTTTCTACTGCTTTCCTATTACCAATGAATCCAGATGAGGTGGACATCACATCCAGACATGACCGCAACAGACTCATTCGGAGAGAGCTTATGGAATTACATGTCAAGAGAACTTGGATGCTACCCAATCTCACGACAAAGCTCCACTTCTATCGAGAGACATTCTTGGTGCTCCGCGATGATAGAATCTTGAGACCAAATTACCTTTCAGCACCCTTATCTCCTTCCCTCTTGAGGGCATTGGGGCAGTTCAGGGTGGGTTCCCACAACCTACGGATAGAGACTGGCAGATGGGAAAACCTGCAACGGGAGGACCGCCTATGTCCAGCTTGCATAGGACGCAGCAAGGAAATTGAAACTGAAGAACACTTCTTCTTCTACTGCCCTCTATACTACGAGATCCGTGGGAGATTCCACTGTTTATTCAATGGAACCCAAACTCCTTTATTCAATGAACCCAACTCTCACTGATGTCTTTCACTATGAGGATCAAAAATGCTTGCAGCCTACCTACACGAGGCCTTCACCCTTAGACAATCGCTAGAACATTAATTGTGGTTTCTGGATTTGTTCCTCTCTCATGTTTTCTTCCATTTTGTCCCATAAGCTCTACGAGCTTTCCGCGGACGTTATAAAGCACTATTTCATTTCATTTCTTCCTGTGCAACATGCAGATCAAGAGCTAATGCAGGCTCCAAAGGTACCTATCTACATGTCCAAATTTTATTACCTTGAGAGCTTCCTCCATGATGAGAATGTTTTCGGGCTTTAAGTCGCGATGGAAGATGCCATTGCGATGCATGTGGTCCATAGCTGCACCAGGGCATCCTCCCCCACTTCAGCCTCACATTTATGGCCCACCCCAAAGTGACAGATGGGAATCCATTAGAAACAGATTATCTCAAGAAAAGCCACAGCTCAGAGTTGATACACTTAAAAGTAGAGAGCCAGAAAGAAGACCACTAGCCTCGTACCCCCAGTGGAGGTTTAGAAGGAGGAAGGCTGAACCTTTCATGAGTTGGTACATGTAGGTTTTGATACGGTCTTCTGCCACATAGCTGCGGCGTCCACGGATGAGCTCGTAGATGTTCATCTCCATTAACTCGAACACCAAGGCCAGTCTTCCTGTTGGCTGATCGCTGTAGGCACCCACCATAGCCAACTTGTTACAAATCCTCTATGGCCTTCTTATGGTCTGTGATATTCCAAACTAAGTTTTGACATTACCATGTGAGTCAGTACCACAGTGGGTAGATTGTTCTGTATATGACAATTTTTCACCCTAAATCATTGAAGATTATCTTGATCCCGGAAAGCACAGTACCTCACTCATTAGATTTCAATTTAAACCCAAATTGCTAGCTTTTGAGTCCACAACTGCTTTCTGGTCACTAGAAAGCCCACAATTTTTAATAACCAAACCAAGATCAAACTGGAGAGGTAGAGACACCTACTAGAGGACTTCTAGAAGTTTGATGACATTGGGATGTGGGGAGAGCCTCTGCAATGCTTGTATCTCCCGTAAGCTGGTTACCTGTACTTTAGAAGTCAAGGGTGAGAACTAGTGCCACCCTCTCCTTTACCATGGCATTCATGTTTGAAACCATCTTAAGTCAAGCTTCATCTCACACATGGGACGCAAAGGTGCCAGCCAATTATGTAAGTGATGAGCAACAGTTATGGCCTGAGACTGACATGAAATGAAATGAAATGGTGCTTTATAACGTCCGCGGAAAGCTCGTAGAGCTTATGGGACAAAATGGAAGAAAACATGAGAGAGGAACAAATCCAGAAACCACAATTAATGTTCTAGCGATTGTCTAAGGGTGAAGGCCTCGTGTAGGTAGGCTGCCACGCATTTTTTATCCTCATAGTGAAAGACATCAGTGAGAGTTTGGGTACCTGGTCATTGGCAAAGCATTAGCTACCTTTTTCTCTTCTCTCATATCTCTTCAGTTTCTTCTGTCCTTTGTATCATAGATTTAGAGGGAGATAATGCTGTCTTTACAGAGGCTGTTCATCCTTGGCAAAGGGATTTAGTTAAGAAAACCGGACATAATGAGAGCTTTTGTGTTTGAGGAGCAATGCCCTCCTCACACTCTCTTTTATGGTAAATAGGCAAATAGCTGACAGAATAACTTAGTGATACAACACCCAGCAAAGTTGCATGGCCACAGCTGAAAATTGTCCAAATTCGCTGAAAAGCGCCCAAATGTTGTCATAGCCCCTGTGGGGTACAGTATTGCATAATCACATGCAGCCTAAAAATGAGTGCCCGTTAGTCATAGGTGTAGAGAGAGGGGGAAATGGACCTGCTCGATGCTGTCGAAGTTGCTCTTCATGCATTTGATGGCTACGTATTTGCTGGTCTTGATGCATTGTGCTTTCAACACCTCGGAGAAGGTGCCCTCCCCTTTCTTCGCTAGCATTCGATATTCTGTAGGCAGCAAAGATGGAGATATGGATGAAGGGAAGGAAATAGAAGCAAGAGGCTTTCTATCAGAGGTGTGTCAAAATCCTTAACATGGAGAGTAGCCATAGAAACGACCACCAAGGCAGTTTGTTTAAGAAACCAGTGTAGCGTAAGCTTGTTCTGGACACTGCAACTAGACTGCCTCTGACACTGTTTAACAGGACAGTCTTGCTTCCAAGAAATGGAATTGATCATCTTAGCGTATCTGGTATTAGGCATGCGATTCAACTGACCCCACCATCATCAAAGAGAGACAGCATGGTGAGAGTAAACGAAATTTTCATGTCCACAAGAGAAATGAAATGAAATGGTATGAGGCGTACTTTAAAAGGTCCTCAGAAAGCTCAAAGAGCTGCTGGGACAAGAGAAATGAAATGGTACTTTATAATGTCCGTGGAAAGCTCAAAGAGCTTATGGGACAATAGGAGGCAAGAAACAAGAAAGAGAGAGGGGCCCACCACAAAAGCAACAATTTCCTCAAGAAGAGTCAATGCCCCATGCAGGTAAGCTGCCAAGCATTTCCGATCCTCGAGAGAAAGGTAAACCAGCTGCAGCATATGATCTCATCTAATCACCAGGAAACCAATGATGTGCCTTATACCAACTCAGCCAGATAGACACCAGCAATGGAAATAAACTCCTTGGTGGGGACAGGCCACAAATGCAGCCCCAGGCCCCACGGATGCAGCTGCCAGCCATGTCCACCAGTCTCTACCCTAGAGTAAAAAATCCTCTTTCTATTAGTCCCTATTGGAATCTGAAAATGATTTGACATGATACTGGAACTGCCATCAGGCCACAACCGGGTCAAAATTTACCCTGTGCTACTTGGGTTTTGCATGGTACAGACTAACCATGGTTGCTGGCTGTAGATACAGTGATAAGAGGAGCGGAACTTCTCAAAAAAGGAATCCACAGAGGGAGGAAGCTGAAAAAAAGTACTTTTCTTGCACACAGCTGGAACATCTGGGAAACTTAGATCCAACCGATCCATCCTTTTGTATGAAGGAGGCTTTTGCCCTGTGATTGTGAGATCAGGGATGCAGGAGACTTTCTCCTTCAATTTCAAGAGGTCACCGTAGTTGGGGCGCCTCGGTATGCACAACTTCAATACTGGTGGTGGATGCCATATATCAGTATATAGACTCTCACACAAATAGAGAAAGGGGAACTATGCATTGAGACTGCTAGCCAAACCGTGTGACCGTACACATGCTCTGCTTGGAAGGACGAAGGAGAAGAAGTCAAAAATGTAATATGTCCTAGGGCCTATGGACCAATTGAAGAGAAGCCCAGAGAGGAAAGTCATCCAGAGAACAGAGAGCTTTTTGGTCAAGAAATCACAACACATGAAACCACCGGAGAAATGAAATGAAATGAAATTGTACTTTATAATGTCTGCGAAAAGCTCAAAGAGCTTATAAAGGAGAAATGTGAAATGAAGTGGAACTTTATAACGTCCGCAGAAAGCTCAAAGGAAATTAAGAGCAACCATGTCAAACCTGACAAAGAGCTTTTGAAATTACGTCCACAGGAAGTTGAAAGGGTCCAAGGGATACCAAAAGATTTTGAGCTTAGCAGAGAAATTAAACACACATTCATGATAGATGATAACAAACCACAAAACAGACTATTACATACACAACATATGCAGTGTGATGGAGGGAGGGTTGATGAAGTACTGTGCATTGTGTGTCCAGAGGGAGAGAGTAGTTTGATGCCCCAAGAGCTCCAATAGTGACGGGATGAGCCTGAACATGGCGCTGTGTACCAACCGCGCCCTCACATCGCCAGGTTTCTGCCCTAGCTATGTGCGTCATTGCTGGCCTCCTCCTCGCTGGTTGCCCTCTGATAATAGGCCTTTCATTCTTGATTCCTCACTGACCCCTCCTGAGCTGCATTTTCTCCGTCTCTCCTTCAATATACTGCAACACTAAGCTAGCTAACCCAACATGAAGTCGCCTCAAAAACCAATAGAGGTTAGGAATGTTGTTGGAAGTACTCGATGTTGAGAAGTCTTAAACTCATCCAGGTGGTCTAAACTGGCTATGACCGGCTGAAACGTGCCCCAGCAGTCTGTGATCTGGGATTGCGACCTTGTCATTTACCTCCCAATCTTCTTACAGCCTGCATTTACCAAGTTACAAGCATACTTGAAAGCCAGGTGCTCTATATCCATAAACGTGAGCCAAAAGCTTTCAGTGCAAAAACAAGTTTATTGATACTTCAAGAACCCCTCCCACAAAATTGGCTTAGTTTCTCAAACCTTTCAAATGAATGCCAAAGGTGAAGAAATTCATGACTTGGAAGTCAGCCAAGCTGCAGAGAATTTGACCAGGCACATAAAAACCCAATCTCCAATAACCTTCAAGTCCATTGTGAATGAGGCACCAGGCTTCAAGGTGGGACTCCTGGTGAAGGTGAAATGTTTGCAAGTAGGATACACATCCTTAACAGCCTCTACAGACTGGGTTTTCCTTCGCAAAGTTACATGTGAGTTGTTGAACAAAGCCTCTGGCACTCAGGAAAAGAACCATGACGTTGTCTCGATATAAAACTAGACCATTTCCAACACATAAACGTACATGTATAGATACTATTGGGTGGAAGTTGGAGGTCATGTATCAGACTTGCTTAACAAAACCGTCTCAACTATGTCCAATACCTGTAGGCTTGTGTCTTGACAATCCTCAGCAAAAACACACGGCGTGCCAGGATGTGTAAGAATGTAGACATATCTGTCATAGCAAACATGATCATATCTGAGTGTCATCATAGTTTAAAACAATCTCACCAAATGCACCATTACAATGCACTGCATATGAGTCTCATAAAATTCCAAGAATTAAAGCACTGCTGGCTCATAGCACCTGCTTGTGGAACCTCTTCTGAATTATCAGGTTTCTGTTCTCTTGAGACTGGAACCTACACCTGGAGGTTACAGAAGCAGTCTGATCTTTCTCTCCTTCGCACACACTATTTTTCAGTGTTGAAACCAACATCCTTGGGTATGCGGATGATGCCACTCTGCAGTAACAAGACTGCCATAGGTTGGTTGTGTGCACATACTATACCAATTTCAAGCCGAGTTTCAAAATCCTGGTGGTTCAAACCAATGACTGGTTATCCACGTGGACTATGCCCTAAAGCTATAAAAGGCAAGATCTGCATGGAACCAATATGTCTGTTCATTTAGATAGGGCGAAATCATGCATACCCCAACTTGCTGCGCCATGTTGGACATGGCCAGAGCTTCGGTTCTGACCCAGTGCTGTGGTTGTCCAAGAATGCTATAGCCTGCTTAGCATCAAGACCATTGATGTCACTTTCCACAACACTGAGTGAAAGCACTTAACAATATCCGAGAGTACAGACAACAAACTTGGATCTACCAACCAATCATCCTCTCTGGATACATTTACTTTGTACAAAACAATTGGAAACCTCCACAGGAAAATTATACTACCAATATCAAATAACTGCATCAGCCTTGATGCACATCAGAAAGTGGCTTTCATTTCTTGCCATTTCAGACCACCATCCAAGTAGGCCAGATGGTTTTCCTTCGCAATCACTCAACCGCCAGTATTCCGTGTGCCTCAACCGCCCGCTGAAGTATACCCTGCATAGAATCAGACTGTATCAAAACTCCCCTCCTTTTCAAACCTCAACACCCCTCCAAAAAGTTTTTAATGGGAGATTACCTGCAATTACAATGATGGATTAACTTTGCAAACCAGTAAACCACTTTGGTAGCAACTTCAGAAAGGACCAACCTTCAACTCCAATGCAGCAATCATCGAGTAGGCTAGCCAGCCAACACGTTGGTTGATACTCGATACCATGACCCTCTAAACAGGTTGGAATTTACCCCAGAGACCTCAAACTCAGAAAAATCCAAGCAAAGTATTCCCTTCATCTTGTTGAGAACAAATTAAACTGTATTGTTTGACCAAACAATCAAGACAGCCAGAATTCAACCTCTTCTACCATCTATCAGCCTACCTCTTGCTCTCATTTCGGACACTTTTCAAAGGAATGCCGATGTTGTGGTCCGGCAGGGGTCATGGTCGTGACTTTCATTCTGTCTCATGTAAGTGCTGACTTTCAGGAGTAAGAGCGTTGTCAGGGTCAAGAAACAAGCGATTTAGGGTGACGCTAGAAGAAAAATACCCGAGTCAAATGGAGAGCAATGGGGGGAAATCCACATCCAGAAATTAGAGCGCGACTTTCTCAGAGCAGAACGCACGGTGAGGTGATGAATGCATGCAGGGCCGACCCTTATAAGAATCGAACGGTTTCGACTGGTAGTGAAAGAGAGAGACACTATCTGCACCAACAGAGTGATACACATACACAAAACCCACTCACGAAAACGCAACCCGCGACTCGGAAGCCACAAACTATGAACAATCGATCTAGAAACCAGAGAGTGACTGCCGTTTGCAAAAGGGGAGGGGAGAGGGACAGAGAAGCGGTTGACCGTTAGGAGAGTTACCAGTGAAGCGGACACGCATTATGCATGCAACGCATCTTTGGTGGGCCCGTTCAGGACGGAGACATGATCCCCCACCCACCCTCTCTTGCGTCGCTTCCGAACCGGACCGCAGCTCCCATGGCCTTTCTGAATTCCATAGCCATGGCCTCCATGGATGCAGTGCCTGCGCGGCCTGCCTGGATCCATTGTTGTGTCTGATGAATGTGATCTGTGAACAGAACTCAGACTGTGAATGGGACACATGGCGGGATTGTACCGCCCTAGGACAATACTGGACTATCTTAGTGAAGCTCTGTAGCTATGGCGGGCAAGCTCATGCATCCGATGGTCTTGTCCTTCAGGCAGGCAGGGACTTTGAGCGTGTCTAGGTGGAGGAGAAGATGGGCGGAAGGTGGGGCTCCAATTCACAGTGGAAGTGTGCTGGCTGCAGCAGATGGGAGCGGAGAGCGGCCTGGTGGTGGTGTGTCGTTGGTTCAGGGTGCTTCGCGGGGACTAGGCTTTGAATTTGTGAGTCTGTTGAAAAATAATCTTCTGGGTCTTTTTTGTCTACCCTGCAGTCTTGCTATATGTTTTGGCGTAATGTTGTAGAGTTCCGTTCCTCGGATATCTTTGGTTTGTAACTGTGAATTCCATAGTAAGTGTTTCCATTCTCCATGCTGGTGAGAAGTTTCGTAATCTGAACTTGATGTCCTCCTCGTGTTGTTGATATGGAGTGGAGATGAGTGAATGTGAAGGATTGATAACTGAGGAATGGAGTGGGTGGAAATGAAGTAAAATGGGCGGATTTCAATCTTGTAAGCCATGAGATGCATTGGGGAACTGGCAGGTTCGGCAGCTGCTGGAGAAGTCTACAGGGGGTCATGTGATTGCTACTTGTCGCGATCCCCGTGGTGCAGAGGGTCTGTCGACCCTCAGGGAGCAACATGCAGAGCGGTTGACTTTGTTACCCTTGGATGTCACGAACGAAAGCACCATTGACGTAAAATATTAGACCCCATTTGCAAATTCTCGGATTGCAATCGTTTCAGTTCGAAATGTTTTTTGTGTCGCAGTATACCCACCTCATCATTGCGTTTGGTGTGCGGATGGATGGTAAGGCGGCAGCAAAGGTCATACTCAAAGACCACGGGAGGCTAGATCTGCTTATCAACACTGCAGGCATTCTTCATGTCAACAATCTCAATGTGCAACCGGGTACAAGCTTAATCTCTCAACTTCAGTTCCGATTGACTAGTCACTCACACAGAACTCCAGTCACGCCTAGTCTGTAGCTCATCCTCTGGTCACAGTTATTTATCTCGAAAATTGGAACATGTTGCAGCAATCGTTTCCCTTCATCTCCCAGTAGGTGTTTCAACACGACGGTGTCCACATTTGTCCAATGTGTTCAACCCTCCCATTGCAGACTAAAATGCCAATCTGTTTCTCTGAAAGTCAATAAACTATTACACCGAGCCCTTGCTATAGAAAAAACATCAATCACTATCAGTGAAGTTTTGAAGTAACTCGCTTAAGTTGAGTGCTGGCAATGTTGTAGGGGTGAGAGTGAACCTTGAGCTCTTTGCTGCACTTGGTTTAGCACTCGATCGGTAGTAAGGAGTTATCCACTTTAGAACGGAGGCTTGAGTTAGCTAATTATAAACCCTTGTTTGTTTGTCACTCTAGTGCCTGTGTGGGTTCAATCACAGGACAAGAACACGAACAGTTATTTTCAGCATCATGCAAGATAGCCTGGCATGATTACTATCATCCCTGGCTAATCTTGCTATTTACTAAGTGCCAAAAGGCGGTCTATGTCTCTGTCTCTGTCTGGTGAGATATATCTAAACCTTTTGTTTCACCAATCAGTATCCTAAGTGAGTTGTTGCTATCAAGATTTGACCCTTGAGGGAGGCAGGAGCAGGTCAGAAAGGGACTATGCATTCATAACCTCAATGTTTTCCCACAAAACATATTTCAAACCCTTGTGGCCACCGACCCTGCAGAATGGCTCTGCTTGGTAGGGTGACAGTCTTGTATGACCCACATGTCTGTCCCCACAGCACAAGTATGATAGAGCTTTACTACAGGCAAATGTGGTTGACAGGGAGGGAGCTATGAAATGGTGGAGGGAAGCAGGGAGAGAGAGCTGAGCTTTGAGCTTCCCATAGTATGACACTTGTGTTGGATGGGTAAGGGGTGCAGAAACTTCGTTAATCAAAGTAGATCCACAAGCCTTGATTATTACTTACCAAATCAATGCGATGGGGCCTATTCTGGTTACCAAGGTACTTACCACCGAATCAATCCATGAGCTTTTCTGGCTGAAATTGGTCTATCGATCAGCCGCATATATGCTATAAGTTGCATCTGGTCAATGTTCTGGCTACTGTGTGTCCTCCAGGAGCAGGAATCATCTCTAGGAATCATTGTTTCCTTCACAGGTGTTGACTTTGGCTTCCTGTGGATAATGTAGAGTTTCTTACTTTCTGCTTTCCGTTATCACCATGACATTTGGGAATAGTGACCATCAGTAAATGGTAGATTCCCCCTAGTACCTCCAATTCAGGAATCTTTTCAAATATCAATACTGCATGTAGTTTAGGTGGTAAACTTCTTTTGTTTCTTCCGGCTTCCATCTCCCTACCCCACTTGGAAATGGGTTGACACAAGTATCCCTTTATTTGTGGGGGAATACAGCATATGGCAGCTTTGCTGAAAGCAGGAGGGGGAAAGGGCACAGGAAGGCCTGCAGCCATCATTGCAAATTTGAGTGCACGCGTTGGGTCCATTGGTGACAACCAACTTGGTGGTTGGTATGCTTATCGTGCCTCCAAGTCCGCCCTCAATCAATGTAAGTTTTGTCCCGCGATGAAATGAAATGAAAGGTGATTTATAACGTCTGCGGAAAGCTCATAGAGCTTATGGGACAAAATGGAAGAAAACATGAGAGAGGAAACAAAACCAGAGCCAAAAATAAATACTATTGCTTGAGTGATTGTCTAAGGGTGAAGGCCTCGTGCAGGTAAGCTGCCAAGCTTTTCTGATCCTCATAGTGGAAGACGTCAGTGAGACATTGGGTTCCGTGGAATAGACAGTGGAAAGAAAGATCAAACTTTGCTACAGCAATATCTCATATTAAGCAAAGTAGAGAGAAGGCTACATCCAAAGGAAGCCCATGGAGAGAGATCCCAGATGTGGAATAAGGGGCCATTATGGGTGCCGTAGTTTTCGTGCAATTGCAGTTCCTGTTGGAAGACCATCTCAGGAGTTGAAGTACTGAACCTGCCTCGAAACGGTCTCAAACACTACAGTGACATTTGAGGGCTTAGTGGAGGGTGTCAGTGAGAATCCTACGCTGATATCATCAGAAGCATCCACCTGCAACCCAGGGTCTTAGCTCAATACCTGTCCTGTTACCTCTAGAGAGTATGTCCCTTTAGCAAGTCAGTAGGAGGATGTGTGGATTGGAACAAAAATCGGACTTCTCTTGCAACTACAGTGAATGTAGACATTCTGTTTGATAGTGACTGCAATCATATGCATCTGCAAGGGACCCACTGTATTATCCCTTCTAACTGGTGGAAGCTGTTTTTGGTCATGCTGTAGCTGGTTTCAGGTCCAAAGCCACATAGGCCTTTGTTGAATGTTACAGTGTATGGCTCACGGAGTGTGGCTGGTGCTTGAAATTGGTTCCTAGTGGCGTCCAAGCCTCCAGGGCAACAGTAGGTATTCATAGAAAAAATCTTGATGTTCAAAGAGGGCAGTGGCAACAGGAGGGCTGATCTGGCTATCATCATTGCTTTTTGTTCTCTCAAAGTGCTTCAGAATCTGCAGTTAATACCCCAGGTTTGATCTTATATGTAACAAAGGCTTCAAATGTCCATGATATGCAGTGACAAAAACAGCATCTATCGAATTCGCTCGAAGGAAAGATCCCATAGTGTCTATATTGCTCCATCCTGGGACTGTTGACACCGACCTTTCCAAGCCTTTTCAACGCAATGTGCCAAAAGGCAAACTCTTCACATGTGAGTATTCAGTCGAGAAGCTTCTGAGCATCATCAATGGCGTGGAAAGCAAAGACAATGGAAAGTTTTTTGCTTGGGATGGGGAAGAGATACCTTGGTAGCCAAGTTCTCATTATTGAGATATTTTTCCAGTGCCATGGACGGATCTGACTGTCCTCACCCTGCCTTCCAGTCTGTGACATGGGCAAGACGTTAAGGATGATCTGATGGGCCTACGAACCCTCGGCACTGGACTGAAATTTAAACTCAGGGCAGGGAGCCTACCTTTGAACAATAAACAGGTATAGGAGGTTGTAATTGCCCGACGGCCAGGGTATTCTCACCAAAGAGTGACCCTCTTCAGGAATCTCAAGGACATGGTTCCTACATCTCTGTTCACCAACTTTCAAAATCTCCAAGCTGAGCCTACAGCCCTGGCCCTGTTGGAGTCCAACTTTTGGGCTAGCACACCTAGCGGATTGATGATTGTGCAAAGGGCTTTGTAGAGGATATCTGGAAAGACTGAACTAATTGAAGGTAAGTTACACAACTGGACTGAGCCCCTAACAAATGTACTGCCTGTTCCTTACGTTCCCGTCCCAACCAAGTTGTACTTTACTTCTTTTTGCTCTTTCTCTCTCCCTGTCTCCTGGTGGGAAAAGAATTTGGAGCCATTACAGTCATCTTTTCTCCAAGCAATGCTTGGCGCCAGGAGCACAACTCCATCTCAGATCCTAGGGGCAGAGTTCGCATGTGTACCATTGCAATCCGAGGCTCTCTTCCGGCTTACAATCTTTCTCCATAGATTACAGGCCCTTCCACCCAAGGGGCTCGTGGTAAGGGCCCTCGCAACATCTATGAGGCTCAAAGCTGCAGGTTTCAGGAACTCCTGGTATGCTCGAGTGGACAGTTTATTTCAACGCAACGGACTTACTACTGCTTTCCTATAATGAATCCAGATGAGGTGGACATCACGTCCAGACATGACCGCAACAGACTCATTAGGAGAGAGCTTATGGAATTACATGTCCAGAGAACTTGGAAGCTACCCAATCTCACAACAAAGCTCCACTTCTATCGAGAGACATTCTTGGTGATCCGCGACAATAGAATCTTGAGACCAAATTACCTTTCAGCATCCTTATCTCCTTCCCTCTTGAGGGCATTGGGACGGTTCAGGGTGGGTTCCCACAACCTACGGATAGAGACTGGCAGATGGGAAAACTTGCAACGGGAGGACCGCCTATGTCCAGCTTGCATAGGGCGCAGCAAGGAAAATGAAACTGAAGAACACTTCTTCTACTGCCCTCTATACTACGAGATCCATGGGAGATTCCACTGTTTATTCAGTGAACCCAAACTCTCACTGATGTCTTCCACTATGAGGATCAAAAATGCTTGGCAGCCTACCTGCACGAGGCCTTCACCCTTAGACATTCGCTAGAACATTAATTGTGGTTTCTGGACTTGTTCCTCTCTCATGTTTCCATTTTGTCCCATAAGCTCTATGAGCTTTCCGTGGACGTTATAAAGTACCATTTCATTTCATTTCATTTCATTTCTCTCTCTCCCTCTAGGCTCTCTCATGCTTCCCTCCAAACTGGGTGTGGGGTCTATGGCCATCTATGGCCACAAGGCTCCGGCAAAGAAAGAGTACATTCTCTCTTACAATGAGTACTCAATGTACTCCATGTACTCATGGTAATGTACCCAATGTACTCGGTGTACCATGGTCTCCTCCATGAGATTCTTGTTTGTTGAGGTCCTATCTTCCTGATGAAAGTTTGCTGAACCCTTGAACAAATCCCTCATGCAAGAGCTGGAGGTTACTTGGAAAGAGGTTACTTGGAAATCCTCAGCTGAATCTTGCATGCGAAAGCGGAGATCTTTATTATCGCGTCCCTCGAGGTTGTTGGTGTTTTAGTCTCTCAATGGGTAGGTGTACGGCAAATAACGTCTCATGAGTAACTTACATTCTCTCTCTCAATCCAGTCGTTGTGTCAATCTGCTGGAGATTCTTTCTTGCGGAAATTGAAAGTGAAGAACATTCTTTCACTCCCTTTGTACCATGAGATCCGCGAGAGATTCAACTGTCTATTCCGGAGTACCCGATCTCTCACGTTACCAGGATCAGGAATGCTTGGCAGCTTGCATGCATGAAGCGTTGACTCTTTGACACTCCCTTGAGCTTTAGTTAATTTTAGGCTGTTTGTGGGCCCTCTCTCCTTCTTTTTTCTTTCTTCTTTCTTCCTCTTGTCCCATAAGCTCTTGAAGCTATAAAATACCAATTCATTTCACTTCCCTCGAGCCCTTCTCCAAACCTGGAACCTCTGCAATCGTCTTTCCTCCAAGCAATGCTGGGGCCAGAGGTGCAACACCATTATAAACCTTTATGTGCGGAATTTGCATGTGTGCCGCTTCAACCAAAGACATCTTCCGGCTTACAATCTTCCTTACAAGGTTGCCAGCAGAATGGCTAACACCCCGAGCTCTATCAGACTCAAAAACGCTGGTTTCAAGACCTCATGGGATGCTGGAGTCTACAACTCTTTTGGGGGCCACGAACTCTCCACTCCCACAAAATACTGAGGGAGTGGAAATTTCGTCCATGGAAACCCAGTCAATCTTGCAACAAAACTGCAGTTCCCTCCTCCGCAACGATAAGAATCTTGCGGCCTAATTACCTGACTGCAGCTATGTGTCCCTCTCTTTTGAGGCCATTGACAACAGCTTTGAAGCTGCCCACCATCAAACAAATCATTCCCCAGCACCACAGAAAATAGAACCGCATACTGCAAAGATTAAAAGGATTCCCACACGGTCCCGTGGGTATTGTGCCCATCCGTTGGATAAAAGATGGCTGAGCGTTCCTTCCCGCCCTCTTGACATTTGAACACACGGCTCATTGAGCTTTCTTCCTCCGTCTGTTCTCATTTCACCGCATGGTTGCGCCCAGAAAATCTTAGACATCAACGTCAGTGTGCTTGTGCGTCTGTCACTGTTTCTTTGTTTATTATAGGAGTAGATGGCGGTGAGGATCAAACCACGGCCATCAACCCAAGACCAGAATGCTATGTGTCCCCTTCTCTCAGGTGCCCATCCAGTCTCTTGAATTCTCCTGTTTGATTCGGAGGTCATCTGTAGAACTGTCAGTGGGGATCTGATCTGGAGCGTGGGAAGAAATTTTTGGGTCGGGGATGGACCCTGCACTTAGGAATCACATGCTTTTGATTTACGGAGGTGTTGTAGTCGTTGGCCGAAGAACCCAACAGGGTTGTCCAGTCAGCAGCATTCACATGGGAAACGAGACTTCAAAATTGAGTTCCACTTCAACCGATAGGAAACATGCATAGAAACTATAGCACCAGAGTTACATCTGTGGACTGTCAGGGGGTTGAAGGAGAGAGCCATAGCGAGGGCAAGAGGAGATCTGAAATGTATTTTTGTGAAAGGAGATTAGTAATTCGAGCATGCAAACTCTAACACTAGATCTGCAACATCATTGGCACACGAGTTTCTGTGGAGTTTAGGCTTGATCTCCCTCTTGGATTCAAGCAAAGGTGTTTTCTGCAATGTCATTGCTTGGTTTAGCCCTAGTTAGTGCTGACCAACAAGAACGATCTAATCACAGCCTGTGGGGAAGAGGGCAAGAGAAACGAAATGAAAGGAAATGGAACTTTATAACGTCCGCAGAAAGCTCAAAGAGCTTATGGGACAAAAGGAGAGCAAGAAACAAGAAACAAGAAGAGAAAAAGAGGGAAGTCAGAAGCAGCCCAAAAGCAATTACTGCTCAAGGGATTGTCTAAGGGTCAAATCTTCATGCAGGGAAGCTGTCAAGCATAGATAGAAGAAGGAAAAAGAAAGAAGAAAGGAAAGGAGAGGAGAGGAAGATGTCCATAGGAAGCTCAAAGAGCTTATGGCACAATAGAAAATAAGATAGAAAGAAGGAACATCATGCAGTCCAGGGAAAATCTTAGAGCTTATTGGACTAGAACACTTTACAATCAAAGAAAGCACTAGAAACTTCTCCTAAAGCGACTTGTGAAGGTGGAGAGACAGAGAGCCAGATGTAGATAGAGTGGTTGAAGTGAATTACAGAATATCAGTTAACTTTTCTCTCTTGTATATGAGCAGCCAAGATGCAAAGAGGTGCTGGAAAGCCAGCGTTGGGGAAGGCAGGTGGGCTCAAGCCACAGCAATCCATTCTGAACGAGCGCAAAATACTGTCCAACATCACAAATTTGTGTTTTTCTTCCCCAGGAACCCCTAAGGCCACCGTTAAACCAGACTCTGGAAATTACAGTGCAAAGGCAGTGCGTCCTTCGTTGTCCTCCATCAGCTGCTGTCCGTGTCCCCCTTCGCAACATCACCAATGAGAATGCCCTTCTGAGTCCTTCCCCCAGCAGTGCTCTGGGAAAAGACCTCAAGCAGAGAAAGCCCAAAACTGCAACAAGCCAGCAGAAAGTTGAGGGGCTCAAAGCTGTGCCTGTTCATCCACCCCTTAGCCAAGAGATCGAGCAGAATATCGAGAAGTGGGTGCAGGAGGGGATTGAGCACATCCATTTCTCTGGTCAGGACATGGAGGCTGCACATGCCAAGCGTGAAGATGAAGGTGTGTGTAATTCTAGGTGTATTTCTCTCGTCAAACAGAAGCTGTCACCTGGTGTCATGTCGAACAGTCATCAGCTTGTCACTCATGCAAGATCAATACTGCTGCTGGAGAGAAATGAAATGAAATGAAATGGTGCTTTATAACATCCGCGGAAAGCTCATAGAGCTTATGGGACAAAATGGAAGAAAGCATGAGAGAGGAACAAATCCAGAAACCACAATTAATGTTCTAGCGAGACAGAAAAGATAGCATTTCCTACACCCATGGGAGACCCTGAGAGAGAATTTTCTCATAAGACATTGTTTGCTGTAGCCTTGTAGCTGCAGACCCTGTGCCCAGTTTGGGCAGAACAAGAGGCAGACACTACCTTTGTGAGGGGCTCACTCCAGTAGTGGGACTTACCTTGACATAGTTGGGCTTTCCAGACTTCCTCTAGAAAGCCCTTCATACAACATCAATCTGCTGTGTGTACCCCAACATGGCCAGGCCAGGGCTTTAGGCTCAGCCTTGAGAGTTTGAAGGTGGGTGAACAGAGGTGTAGGGACTATGTTCTTGATGGTCCTGAAGAGGGTCGCTGGATATTGCCGCCTGCACATCAGGCATTGACAATCTCTCAGAGAGCAAGAAAGAGAGAGATAAAGAACAGTCTATGGCAATTGGAGGTCCAGATGGCCCATAGGACACATAGACCAAGAGAGGGAGGGACACAGAGGAGAAGCGTTTTCTTCTTCATGGGAAAGAGAAGTTCCGTTCTCTTGTTAATGTCTATATCTGGTCACCAATATGTTGCTAGGATTGGAGCCCCAACGCCATAGACCTAGCAGCACTCCTGATAGAAAGACCATCAATGTCACATGGGTGAATGTAAAGCTCCATCAGGAAAAGTATAAAATCCTTTTGCTAGGAGAGCTATCTCAGTACCACATTAGATTAGTCACCAACTGGGAAGGGTGATCCATGGTCAGCATGCTCCAGCTTCCACAATATCAGAGCATTAAGCTCCTTTTTCTCCATGACAAATATACCCAGATGAAGTGGCTCCGGGAGGGTTCCTATCCGCATCGGGACCGTTACAGGATTAAGGGGCTGGATTCAAAGAAATCTGGCTGCTCTCTCTTCGCTTGACCTGAGGTTGAGCGTATAAATGGCTGGCTGACCTGAGTATAGGAATCCGGTGTTTGGGTATGTACGTACGTACAACCTGGTGTTCTGTATTGGTGTACAGTGGATGTAAGGCTATTCTGTGTATGTGCCACATTCATACCCTGCTGCTTAATCCTCTTCGGTGCTTAATCCTCTTGGGGTAGCTCTGTCTCTGTCTTCGTTGCGGTCCACGCTCTTTCCAAGCTACACCCTTCCCACTATTCCTGTGCATACAGTTGAGGAACGTTGTATCTCCACCAAACACAAAACTAGTCATCACAATGCAGATTATCCCCAGGGAAGGGGGAGAAGATTCAGAAGATTCATGGCAGATTCATCGAGAAGATTCATGTTGCCAAGAACCATTCAACTTCCACAGGGTCTTTGAAGCAGATTGAAGCACATTGAAGCACCGCTTCCAAGATGGAATTTGTACTTTTGAGTATTACTGGCACTGAATGTCCATCATTTGAAACGGGAAGGTGTTTAAGATTACATTTGCTTATAGATTTGTAAATGGCTTAAAGCCAAAACAAACTGTGTGTCATCGATTGCACCAATCCTTCTGCCCTTTATTTATGCTGCTCATCTCAATTATCGCAGTTCTCAAGCACGCTTCTCCAACGAAAGGAGGAGTTGTAAAAATCTTCCATGGAGATTGTAGATATGAAGTTCTCAAGTTACAACTCAAGCTTGACAATGTTGCAGATAAACGTGCAGCGCACAGCATTCCACGAACTAACACATTCCATCAATTCCTCCCTCCCTTAGTAGAGACATGACCCTTCATTGTGGCAGAAGGTGAAAGAGAAACAGCCTGCGCTTTAGCTGTTCGGAATATAGACATGGATGTTGAGGCTGCCCCATGCCTCGGATTGTAGGACTCTTTAACAAAGCTTCAAGGTGTACTTTCACCTCTTTATCTCGAAGGGGGCCTAAAATCTGGTACACCAGTCTGACTCATGCTCCTACCAAAGTTGCTTATATTAACATCTCGGTGCACGGCACCAGCTGCTTGCTCCTCAACCACAGCACTGATGAAAATTGAGTTCGGGAAGCTGCTTGCTCCTTACCGCAGGACTGAATTCTTGATTCCGATATTGCGTTTCAGAAGTTGCTGCACTGCAGAGATCAGCAACAGCATCACCTCCTCACATACCTATACCCTTGGCTATGCCAAGTGTACGCATCCGCACTGGTCCATCAGACATTGGTCAAAATGAAGGTCGGGCCTCTTGAGAGGCTAGGTCAAGCCGCAGCCGTTGGCTCGGCTCCTTAGCCGTTGGCTCGGCTCCTTAGCCGTGGCAAGCTACTTCCATCCTTTTACCGCTCATCTCCTCCTACTCCCTCTCTTTCCATCTATTGTCACATCCCCCGGGCCCGGACCTCCTCTGAACAAAATTCTTGAATCACTCAACTGCTGGTAGTTTATGTCAGCGGAGAACACCTTGCATATAGAGGACAGATTTCGGGCCAATATTTTGCTGAGGTAGAATTGTTTGTCCAGTAGGAATTGTGAGAAATGAAAACAAAACGAATGAATTAAGTGACACTGCTAAACGAGAGAGAGAGAGACGAAGAGAGACTGAGAGAGAGAGAAGAGAGTTGCCAAGCAAGGATCGATGGCCCCGAAGAGAAAGGCAGCAGCAGCGTCTCGTAAGGAAGAAAATGGAGAAGTGACAATGCCGAAGAAACGAGGTCGTCCTCCGCGTGTTCAACCTCCCCCTGCCATCCGGTCGCCATCTCCAGCGCGCTCTGCATCGCCAGCTTTGTCACCGTCTCCCTCCCCTCCGATTAAGAAGAAGCCTCCGAAGAAAGCTGTCAAGACTAAGTTGGCCGCCAAGAACAAGGTGCCTCCTGCTAAGAAAAGTTCGGAGGATAAGGAGGAAGGTAACGTGAACGGACATGGAGACGAAGACCAGGGCGAAGCTCCGGCTACTGAATCCCCTAGACCTTCGAGTGGAGCGCTAAAGTATATCGTCATCGAACACTGGTGTGTTGACTTCTCCTTGCATTACTTTCCCGTTGTTGCTCTTTTGAGTCCTCATTTGCATCTGTTGTCCATTAGGATTATAGGTGAGGATGACAAAACGTCTTTGCCAGACAGTGTGATCATCAGTGAGTATGTCTAATGATTTGACTATGCATATACTGTACAACCTAAGGTCATGGCTCAATGTCGCTTGCTGTGGTCTTACTTCCTTCATAAATTGGTGTAAGCTCAGCAGGTCGGGTTGTCTACTCGTGGTTGTCCTGCCTGTCATATTCACATGAATGATATTCTTGCATCATTGCATAGGAAGCCACAGACTAGTGCATCAGTGAGTAGCTGGAAAAACATGTAGGGTGTGAGATAATCTTAAGAAAGACTGCCACGGAAAACTGTTGTGGTCTTTGTTTGTCAGAACAAAAGTACTGGAACTCTCAGATTAGGCAACTAAGATTCTCTTATGGCTATGGTGAAAGAAAGGTCTTGATCCTACTGCTCAAGCTTGTTCTACACCACAACCGGTACCAATGCTCACCTCTTGAGAGGCTTTGTGAATTGAACTGCACTTACAGCCATGTTATCCTTCAAGTGATCATGGTGGCCTTGTTTTTTTGTATCACAGCTGCACATTTTCTACTCTGTCACTCTCTGACCTCACAATGAGTTGAAGCCAATGTATATGATGACTGACATTGCAGATGCAATGCTAACATTTTTCCTGAAAAATACTATACTTCAGAAGAAGGGATGTCATAAAGTCTTTTTTTCCCTTTGATTGGTCAAGACACTCCGATGAAGCTTTAATGCCCTAGGCAACTATGAAACAAGGGAACAACTTTTGGTTGGACTTGTGCACTATTCCAGGGTATAAAGACATGGGATCTTCTTGGAGGAGAGCACAGCATGTAGGCCAATCTTTCTGTATTAAAAAACTCATTTGTATCTGAGATACATCCTGAGTGTTTAAGGGATGGTGATTTCTAAAACATGTACTTCTAATATGGCCATCACATGATAATTGAAGGCATTGATGCCAAATCAGCTCATTAGCTGCAAGTTGGTTTTCACATCCACTTGAAAGCAGCAAAACTTCTGTCTAACAATCATTCTAGTTTGCTCTCTGCAAACCGTACATGTTTTGCTGCACAGGAAATTGTGAGACCCTGAATTGACCCTCAATCGTCCATGTACATCAAACTGAAATATAATGGGAGGTTCACTCACCAGTCTGTGTTCATGTGGGATGCTCGGTGCATATAGCAAGCAATGCCAGTCTTTCAAGACTCGAGCAGCAAAGATCCAGGATGCTCTTGAAAAATCTATACCTGGCTTGCACGTCTTGGTCAACCCTGATAAGGTTATGTACCTTTCCTTCCCTTTCCACTCTGACTGCCATGTTGATGGCTTGCTGATTTGATTACTGCTGCATGTGAAACTTGAGGTAGAAAGGGCTGACTGCACATCATGTTAAAGTATCACTCGAGTGCAAAGCAACACTGTAGCCCTCTTGTTGATCAAGTTGTGACATGTGGCTGTGGTGGCACTGCCAGCACACTAGAGATGTGTGGGTTGATTAGAGGCGTAGATAGACCAAGACAAGAGTGTAGCTTGTGAACTGCGCTAACAGTACAGTCCCTCACCAGGTTTTAAGCAAGGTTAAGTCTTAGGTTTACTTGTAAGGGAAAGGAGAAAAGCAATCTCATAGGGTGCAAACAGTTCTGGTTGCCGAAGTACTGCCATAAAGCCTACACACCTACTGTGGGGCATGAGTAGTTTACTGTGGGGAAAAGTTATCCTTTCCCATTGGATCCCTTGTGGCTACTGTCATAACGAGGCTGACAGCTGTAGTTGGCATGGGGCTCCTCGCTACTTGTCAATCATATGCAGCCAAGGAAGGGGTGCTTTGAAATCAGAGATGGAGATGGCAACATCTTTGTGTCACTCAAGGTACAGACTTCTTTGTACTTTTATCAACCCCCATCTTCGTCTGTTTACAGGGCTCTCTTGATGTGAGGTGGCAGTGCTTGGTACCTTGTCTTGTACAGTCTAGCCCATTGGTACCACCACCTGACGTCAAATTCATAATTCTTGAACAGCTAGCCAATGGCTCAATTTCATAAGGATCTCCCTATTCAGGAACTTATGCATGATGTCTTCACTCTCAAATCTCGTCCTAAGGCCCCTCCTCCAAAGGAGTATATCTAAGGGGAGCTTACAGCACATGGCCCGAGACTGCATAATTCAGGGGAAAGTTTTACTGCAATTGGGCCCAAAACTAGGCCTTAATGAACTGCCCAGATCCAGTCCCCCCAGATCAGCTGAAGGGATTGGGCCAAACCCCACCAATGCAAGAGATGTCCCTGAACTTGTTACCCGTCCCTTACGACGCAATAACAGTTTAGGGGACTTGGGTTGGACCGGTTTGGTAGCGAAAGAAGGACTGAAGTTTAATTAAATAACTAGACCCCAAGATAGTAGTGCCTATTCTTGGTATTGGGCTGTAGTCTGTAGAATAAGGGCCTGACTTGGCTCTTACCATTGCTTGGGAATCTTACCCTGGGTATTCGGGCTGTAGTAGAAAGCGCCCCTTAACTACAGTTTCTCAAACTGTCACACATTTACTGATCCAAAATCTACAAATGCCAACAAATTCCAAATTCCAATATTTTTGTCATTCGTGAGGAGACAGAGCATTACGATTTTGCACATGTAATTTCTATAAGGATTGGATATGACAAACTCAACTGGGCCTTTTGGCTAATGGTTGAAACAAACACTTCGAAACTGTAGATCTCTACTCCATGCAGAAACCCCTGTTAGTAAATGTTACATTTGATGTTTTAGTAGGCAAAGTGGGGTAGTTTTCCCTAGGCAATGGACCTAGTGTATCATCCACTCTTCCAGACTGCAGGGTGAACACTTCAATCTAGACTGCAGGGCTGTAACTACACCTCTGGGAGAAGCTGATGTCTTGTGGATTGCGAAATTGCTTCTCAAGAAAGTTTAGACCACCTCTAATCTTGGCAATCCACATTTTCATCTTGTCAAAGAATCTTCATGTGTTCCTCGTGCAAGTAGTAGCACTCTTGGGTAAGAGTCTTGTTGGGTATTTATATAAAGCTTTCAGAGTGTATTCAGTCTGTCATTCAATGTCTTTTGACATGTGGTTTTGTGGTTGAGAATAGGATATGCCAAGACCTTTCAAAAAGCTTAAAGCTCTTGACCTCAATGTCACGGCAGCAGATATTGTTGCAAAGCTGGGCATAACTGGTGCATGCTAAGGATGTGAGGGTAGTAGTTGAGCTGGAGAGGGAGCCTCTTCTGAGGTAAACTAGTGGCATGCTCGAAGTGGAGGAGGCATAGTCTAGGAGAAGGTTCAACTTAAAAATGATCTGCTTAAACTTCATTCTTCGAGGCCCTGATGTGGCTACACAATGCCTTAAAGTTCATTGTTCACTTTTTGTCTTCTGTTTTCCTCTTGAGATGCATGGGCTACATGGATGGTATGAGGTTTCTCGACTTTGTCAATGCCCGTTGAAGTTAGTGCAGATTGCAAATGTGACAAATACGTTGTTATAAGTGAGTTGAATAAGCGCACTAAAGAGGTTCAGAATTGATGACACCATGTATTACCTAACAATCTTCCTTGTGGAGAATTTCTAGTATTGATTGTAAAGCATGTCCCTTTTGTTTTTCTGCACAGTCCAACAACACCACTCATTTCTATTATGGTGCTCAATGCCACTTAGAACTTAAGTGCAATAAAACCTGCATTCCAGGTATGGAAATATGTGCATAGATTTCTCTCGTTGTGCTGAGCTTTGGATAGTTATAATGAAATGACATGAAATGCTCTCCATTATTAGCTTGCGGAACCGTTCGCGCTGCAGGAGGATCTTGCATCAATGAATTGCTGTGGCAAAGACTGACCCCTACAGATAATTGGTTGGTTTCATATTATTCTCTATTGAAAGGAGTCGATCAACGAACCATAGGTGCTTTTGCTTTCGGACAGTGGCAAATATATTCCAACCCCTAGGAAAACCTCCATGTCTTTCTGTGAAGGGAGACTGGCGAATAATTTGTAACAAAATCCAGAGAAAAACTAGGTTTATTAGTTACGAAGAGACCGATGAGCAGTTGAGACGATCAAAGCTACCAAATCTTCTAAGGTCGGTCGGCTCTACTGGTTGCCTTGATGAGTCTACAGCTGATGGGATGCTAAAGACCCTAACCTCTTGGCCAAGTCTCGGAGGTGATTTACAGTCTACTTGGAGGTTCCATCGTGCCCAAAAGTATTAGAAACCTTTCCCACAGCTACTTTTTGTTCACCTCTCATTCTGTCACAAATCTGCTCGGATTCACTAATTGAGACTTATGAATCAAAATCTTACAAGAGTAAGGTACACACAATGGATGTGACGTTCAAAAAATTTCATGGTTGGGACTTGTCAGGCTACAAATGCAAGATGTGGTTTGTACGTATGTGGCCCATCAAACCATGTGTGAATGTCTAAAATCCTTCAGTAATTTGAACATAGTCTGGGTTAGTGCCAGTGCCTAGTTGATACAGAAATCAGCTCTCCGTCCCCTCATCAACTCGTCCTCTCTCACCTGTCCTCAAGCTTCAATGTCTCCTCAAACTTGAAGCGGCCAGGCAAGACAGGTCAGATTGGATCGGTGGGAGCGGCCTCAGGGCTGAGCTGAGCTGCCAGATCCTTCACCTGCGAACCCTTGCCCCTAAACTGAAACAATTTCCCCCATGCCGATTTCCCCTACATTTGAACGGAACCATTGAGAACCAGAAAACTGTTTCAACATGTATTCCAGCCGTGCACGCTCTCTCTTGCAATCTTCACTGCTGGCGATGGGACGAGAAAACCCAAAATCAATCAAACGAACTCCCTGCCCTCTCTTTACAACCAAGATATTATTGCACTGGATGTCCCCATGAAGAATTCCAGATTTATGCACAACATTGAGTGCATCAAATGTCTCCTTAATGGCGTGAGAAAACACGGAGAGCAATCAGAGATAGGAGACCAGAATTCAGAGCGAGAGGGCGAGAGGGACTGAGCGAGAGTAGAGGGAATGAGCACACATGTGAGCCTCCCTGGGGGTAGTCATAAACCTAAAATCCAACTAGGAATTACCACCAGGCTTAAAGTCATCAAACCAAACCCTAACAGTGATCGATCCGCACCGTTGGATCTACGAATCTGACGGCATGAAGTTACAAATTCTGTGCACCAATTCGTCCACTTTCGTTCATCCAATCTGGTCGTTCACTTCTCCTCGTTCATCCGTTCATTTATCGTCTTGATTGCAATAACCATCCATTAGAACCCCGTGGCCAGGGAACGGAGCTTTGGATTTATCCGTGTAATTCCATTAACGATATTTAAGTCGGAGATGGTTTATATACTAGGCCTCAAAAGAAAATTGTGATGCAAAAAAACTGGGTCCAACTTTTAAAACCTTCTTACTCTCTGGCATATTTGGAAATCCAGGTGTGCTAATTGGTATGACTCCGAATTCCCTTGTCTTAGAGCGGTGCTTAAGAGGATCTTCTTTGATCTATGGGTTGAGGGGAGGAAGGCATGGGGGCGGGTGGTGGCAGCTCTTTGCAGATGTTCTCAAGCGAAACGGACCAAGCTATTTCAAGAGTTCGACAATTCGTGGGAGTGGCGAGACATCATCTGCACCAAAGATGGGGATAAATGCACTTTCCACTCATCCAATGAGGGCCCCTCTAGCCCCTGGCCATCGCCTCTGGACTTCGAGGAAGACATTAATTGGAAACACAGGAAGAACAGGAACTCAAAGATTAAGGCTCACCTTAATTTCGAAGCCCTTAGAACCAAGCGCTAGGCGGCGGTTTGGTTAATCTGTTCTCCCTTGCATTGTTGGTTCTGCAGGCTCGCTGATTTGCTGATGGCATAGATGGTGGAATCTTCTTCTTAGATTTATGCCTTGGTGGTTAGTTCTCAGGTCTGGTTTTAAAGCTGCCGTTTCTTTCAGTAAACCATGACTGGTGTCTTACCTCCCCGTTGTGGCTCTGTTTTGCTTCAGGCATAGATGGTAGAACCGTTGTACAAAAAGACGAGCGCTGAAGAGATCTTTTGCAATTTGCGAGGCACTGAAGGGGTGGGCGTGGACAAAGGCTTTGAATTGGCATTGTGGATCACACAGATTTGAACTTAAAAAGAAGCTAGCTTGATTTTGATTTCTTCAGATGTTTGAATTGTGAACTGGCCGGATCACAAGAACCATAGCAGGGTTGCTTATAACAAGGAACTTATGTCTTTGTCCCGTGGCACTATGGTGGGAAACACGTTATATTTCCCTGATAGATAGAGGTAGTTATGTAGGCAATGTTGAAATCCCATTATTATCTAGGGAATAAAAACTAGTATACAAGGATATCAACGCCTCTCATTGTTTAATAATAGGGTCATGAATGTACGGGCGGGCCCCGCCAGTACGACCCTTGGGGTGAGCTCGTAAGCCCACCGCCCATTCACCGGGTTGGCGAGATTCTGAAATTTTTCGAAATCCTTGTTAATCTACCGTGGCAGACCTTCTAGCGGACTGGGCAGACCCTCCAACAGACCGACTCCAACCTTCTAGCAGACCCTCCGGCACTCCGGCAGACCGACAAGCGGACTGGCACCTCTCCAGCAGACTAGGCAGACCCTTCGACAAAATATATATTTAATAACACACATTACTGCCACAATACAACATAACGAGATTTGAACACCATACCTCGTGTTTATCATTCATTGCTCTTAACCACATTCATTGCTCTTAACCACCACACTACCCACCACTTTCTAAAAATCTTTGCAATAACTAATGCTTTATGTGCATATTGTGGGCCCCAGCAGACTAGCTCATGTGTTTTGTGGGCCGGAGACCAGCTTGCCGAGCATACCCACAAGCAGACTGGCGGGGATTGGCGGGGTCCGGGTAGGGGCGCTCCCACCCTCCGCGGACCCCTCTGCCACACGCGGGCCCCGCCACAGCCACACGCGCGGGCATTCATGACCCTATTATTGTTAAATGAGAAGCGATATCAACGTCCCTCCCAGTAAAGATTAGTCTCTACATGGGAAAATATCCTTTCAACCGACATTCTCATAAGAAATGGGGGAATCTACAATTTCTCATGGGAAAATTTTGAAAATATCACATTTTTGCACTGGACTTCAACATACAACAATGGGATTTCGGTCAAAATTAATCCAAGAGGGGATGTTGTAGAGTCTTGTAAACATAATTGTTTAGAGGCGAAAACTCAACTCAGACAACTTCAAATAATTCAAAAGTGTCTTTCCAACTTCAGCACATACTCAAAAAGAAAATCCTGCCTATATTATTCTTAGTTGGAGTAGAGATGGTGTGGTTGGAGTCGCCTCGATTATACCAAAATCTGCTTTTTAAGATCACCTTCTCGTAATATGCTTGAAAGCGGTAAAGGAGGTGTTGACGAGATGGCAGGGAGAGTAGACACAGAGCGGGAAGTAACGAGAGAGCTATGGCGGCTGACGAGCTCGCTAAGTCCACGATAGTCATGACTAGAGTGGCGGCAGTGCCAGCTTGCAAGGGGAATAGGAAGAGAAAAAAGCAAAAATAGGGGAACCCTAAAAAGATATGTCGTGCGCATACGTATCGCTACACAACTACATCGCTGTCCAAACTACACCACACATATATGGACAATAAAGTAGTCTGCCACAATGATAGAAACTAAACTCACACTATTGACACAGAAACACTCAATACAACACAATCACTCATTAAAACTACGAGTCGAGCCAGAGGCACCCCAAGCTATGGGGACTCCACCCCACAACATCTTATTCTCCCTTCATAAGCACACTTAGATTCTAAGCAGTGAAGGAGCTCGGTCGTGCAGGCTCAACTCGAGAGAGATGAGCCGCACGACTGACGCTCTCGTGAAGATAAGATGGTTCAGGTGTCAAGCTAAACTTGACACCTAACTTAACACTTGAACTAAATTCAAGTGTTAAATACAAATAACTAGCTTTATTCTAGTTAGTTTCACACTGTGTTTATTTAACTTGACAGCTGTCGTGCGCATACGTATCGCTACACAACTACATCGCTGTCCAAACTACACCACACATATATGGACAACAAAGTAGTCTGCCACAATCGCCCCCCTAGCTGGTGGATAGGTCTCTCTAACTCCAGATAGCTACAAGATGTAATAGCCACAGCCATACTAAGTCCTCTATCACTGTCCCTATTGTACTCAAACTCTATAGACCAAGAGGCCGGGTACAAGAGTAGCCCCATCGTTAGTCGTCGTCTTGCAATCTGTGAACTTGAGTCAGGATCTCGTGTGTTCAAGGTCTCCTAGTAGTTTGGCCTTGCATTTCTTGTTAGTCTTCCATGGTTGTATCCACTCCCACTATCCAATGCAATGCGGATATAACCAATCCCCATCAGGAACCATCTCAAGAGGCGGAGTCAAACATCCCATATGTCAACCTCTAGAGCATCGGTCACACACCAGCATGGTGGCTGCCCCTCTAGCAGACCCACACAACATGCACCTCAAACTTGCAGGTACCACTGCCAGGATTGGATCAATCCTGCCATCGACATTCGGAAGGTGACATGGCGCACAATTACGCACATGGTCCTTCCAAGTTATGCCATCCCGACCCTCCAAGATCAAGACGCCTGAGGGCAATACCTCTCGAACCCTCAAAATAACACGTCCTGCAGTCACATCCAAGGTCGTAGGAGCAGTCTGCTGTAGATAAACATAGTCACCAGGGTTAAATCTCCGGATCCCAGGACGATAGCCCCCACCACGTATGGTAGCATACCTCAATGTATCATGATATTGTACAATGGCAAGATTCTCGAAAGCCATAGGCATGACTTTCTTGAACAACTCTGCACGCTGAACACATACACGTGCCCACATATCCGGATCATCAAGGTTAAGAACTGTAGCAGCTTCTCTACGAATGGATGTAGGCAGGCTCTCGGCCAAAGAGAAGAAAGTAGGGTGAGAAGGAGGCAAGTGATGCTTGCTTGCTGAACCTGTAGCCCATGGCTAACCAGGGTAACTGAAGGTCCCAATCTCCTAGGTGTCCCTTCTGCAAGCCATACTTGCGCAAACCCCTCTTTACTGTCTGAACAACTCTCTCTGCCAAGCCATCGGCCTCAGGATGATCCCGAGAAGTGGTGCGGTGGTCTACCAAGGCCTTGTCATACAAAGCCTGAAACTCCCCCAAGAACTCTCTCCCTTGGTCCGTGAGTACCTCAGTTGGAGCACCGAATCGGCTAAGTACACAATCCAAGAATGCATACGCAGCTCCCTCACTAGCCTTATTAGGCAATGGAACCAACTCGATCCACTTGGAGAAGTGCTCCACCATCACCAACACGTACTTGTTGTGGCGCATGGTCAGTGGCAATGGCCCTGCGAAGTCAAGACTTCACCTGTAGCCCAATCCCATGATCGGAAGAGGGTGCAATTGTGGAGTAGGGGCGTTGAATGAAGCGCGCACCCTGTCACACCATGCACCTAGCCACAATTGTTGCATCTCTGTGTGCATACCACGCCACCAATACTGCCCCTACAATAGACTATGAGTGCGTCGCACCCCAAAATGCCCCAACTCCTCATGGGCATGCCGCACTAACCGTGCCTGCTGTGTTGGGTGAGGCACAATCCTCACTCGACCATCCTCCCACACTCGGAGCAAGTGTGTCCCCTCCCACTTGAACCTCTTGGCTTGTTGTAGGATCCGATCCCTCTCCTTGGCAGTCAAAGTGGCTACCGTCTCCAGTGCGAGGTAGTCCAACACAGCTGAATCCTCATGTATATCTTTGGCCCCTTGCTCATTGCTGGCCTTAGGGTCCTCAGACACTTGATCTACAGTCATCCCTGTTGCAGGTCCAACCTGGCCTTCCGCTGCCAAGATACACAGAAATGCAGATGCATGCCATCCGGGCACCATCTCCTCGTCTGTCTCACCATGCCACCAAGCTCCAGTGTCATCCTACTGGCTCGTGCATGGATTGCGACTCAACCCATCTGCATCCCGATTGACCAAACCCGGTCGATGCATAACCTGAAAGTCATACTCTTGAAGGATGAGTGCCCACCGTGCAAGCTTCCCCGTAAGCTTGTCTGACTCCATCAACCACTTGAGTGGTTGGTGATCCGTGACAAGGGTGAAGAGATTGCCGTATAGATAGCACCTGAAATGTGCCACGGCCCACACTGCAGCTAAGCATTCTCCCTCATATGAGCTATACTTAGACTCTGCAGCGTTGTTCGAGCGGCTAGCATAAGCCACTATGAACTCTCTTCCCTCATCATCCACATGTGTGAGCACCGCTCCAAGCCCCAGCATGCTCCAATCTGTATGCAGCTGAAAAGGACGCCCCCTGATAGGTCGTCTCAAGATGGGCGCCGAGGTCAACCTCGCCTTGAGCTCTTGAAAAGCTTGTTCTTGCTCATCTTCCCACTGCCACTCTTGGTCCACCTTGGTCAGTTTGGTTAGAGCCTTTGCAATGGCACTAAATCCCTTAACAAAACCGTCTATAATAGTTTGCTAACCCCATGAAAGCTCGAACTCGGCTCACATCCGTGGGGCGTGGAATCTGTGCAATGGACTCTACCTTAGTCTGTTGTACCTCCAATCCTCCAGGATATATCATGTGACCCAGATACTCAATTTGATTGTGGAAAAACTTGCACTTCCCCTAACTTCAATCCGTGCGCCCTCAAGCGCTCAAATATCACTTGAAGGTGTCTCTCATGCTCCTCCATCGTAGCACTAAAGATGATGATGTCATCTATGTAGCACTGAGCAAACTCCACCCCTGCTAGAATCCTGTCCATGACTCTCTGAAACTCTGCAGGAGCGTTCTTAAGCCCAAATGGTAAGAACCGCCACTGGTATAGGCAATCCCCGTGCTCATTGATCCCCCAGAATGTCGTCTTCTGCTTATCCGCCTCCTTGATCGGCAACTGGTGATATCCGGATCGTAAATCCAAAGTGCTAAAGACCTTGGCATGCCCAATGGCATCAAAGATCTCATCTGGTGTCGGCATGGCATACCTATCGGACTTGGTCTGACGATTTACAGGCCGGTAATCACTGCACATACGTCTCTCCGTCCAATTGCCATAGACATCCTTCTTGGCTGGCATCACTGTGGCTGAAGCATACTCTCCCCCAGATAGCTCTACCAAACCAACCTCCCAAAGGTCCTGAGTTCTCATCTAAATCAAGGACCTCTCCATGTCACTGTATCTATAGGGTCTCCGAAAGATTGGCGTGTCAATAGCCAATTCAATGCAAATCTCTTGACCCTTCAGTGCTCCTAAGTCCTTCAAACTGAAGGCAAAGCAGTTCATGTAAACCCTCAAGAACCGCCGTATACGTCGTCTTTCTCCTCCGGTGATTATAGGTCCAACATCAGGCTCCCAGTTGTCCTCCGTGACTGCAACCTTGAGTCCAGCAGGCTTAGAGGTAGAAGACGCGTCCCGTGGTTGCTATGCTGCAACCTCTTGAGCAGTGACCACTGCCTCTTTTGTCATTGACAATGTCTCATCCTGCCCCATCATCCCATCCTTGAGGACCTCCTCAACCCGAGAAAAATCCCCAACCTCATCCATCACGGCCGCCTTGGCTGCCAACTCGTTTTGAACCTCGAGCACCTCCCACATGTGCCATGGATGCGGCCTGCACCTCGTGGTCCTCACCTCTTCGCCCCCACTCGCTGCCTGTACCGTCTCGGTAGGCAGGGAGACCATCAAGGGAAGTGTACTCCGTACTCGGCGCTGCTCAGCCATAGCCAAGCTGATAATCCAGGTCAAGCAATTGAGATCCATTGCTTGCCCCAATACGTGACAACGTGATGCCTCAGAAAGAGATGGCACCGCCGTGGTACCAGTGGTAAAACCCATCGCCCGCTCGCGCTCGTCAGCATTGGGCTCCACTAATTGATGCAACTGGCTATCCCACAAGAGGCCAGGTCCACCATCCCGAAAAGCATGGGATCCTGGAAAACTGAGCAGTATAGGCAATGCGGCTCGTGGGACCCACCTTATTGACCACTGCCGAAGGTGATCGGTCATCGTGTCTCACACGCTGAGACTGTCTCCCTATGTCCAAAATGCTATCCACCGTCAGGTGTGGTGGCCATTGCACCCCATCAAATGCACGCTTGAGCAATGTAGGTGGCATCAAGTTGGTCCACCATAGTCGTGGGCGATGAGTCCGTGACCCCACTGCAGTTGCATCCAGCAACACTGCTAACCCAAGCCAAGACCGCACTTGATGCACACTGGCCATCACGTTGGCCCGAGAATCACCCATCAATGGCGCATTCTCCAAGATATATGCTGGAGAGTCTGTCTGCTGAAGTTGTAAATAGCGTAGGACCCTCAACATTTTCCAAAACAGGCGTGACCTTGAGTCGTGTAACCCATTGTCATGCCCGGCTGATGAATGCCCTTGGCAGGGCCAACCTGCCACTACCAAGTGAATAGGGTCAACCCGCTCCAAACCATGCGCCCCCAGCAAAGAGATGTCTGCTGGCAATGCTTGTTGGTATCCACAAACTGCAGACACTGGCAACAAATCAGGGTACTGCTGCACCAATTGAGCAACATGGCGCAGTGAGACGCGTCGTGCAGTCTCATCCCTCTCCACATACACTCGTACACCTGCCTGCAACACTGCAGCCAATCTAGTGCTAATCCCGCCAAACAAGTCCAAAAGACATATGCCTTCATCCGGGCACTACCACACAAGAGGTGTGGTGTCCAATGGCGACAACTGAGGTGGTCCTGGTGTAATCACCGCACTCTCCTCCTCTGACGGTACAAGGCCTCTACCCAGGCTTGTTGCACATGTCTATCAACAGCCTGCTGCAAATCCTTGCTCGTACCCCACAATGGAGTGTGAGCAACCATGGCAGACAACTCCGCCGTACCATGCATGTCATCCTGCTCTGCTGGAGGTGGCACATCCTCTGCATGGGCATTACCCTCCAGCAACTCTCCAGGCCAACTAACTGCAGCTGTGAAGGCTGCTAGTGTTGGCATCTTGCCCCGCTGGGCAGCAGCAACACCCCCAATGAATGTCACAGGGAGTTGTACACGACGACCATCCCCTGACTGCCATCCAGGCCTGTAGGATTCTGACTCCTCCCAAAAATCCAGGGTGAAGCCCATGATTTAACACTGCCCCACCAACGAGGACATCATAAGAGACCGCATCTGTCACAATGGCCTTGGCTCGCATCACTGAGCCATCTATAGGATGATCCGGCTGTAGTCTAATGACCAACTTACGCCATGTCATGCCCCGAGCCTACTTTGATCCTCCCAGAGATGTCTGTATCTGGAAAGGACAAGGCTCCATATCCGCCTCCATGAGGCCCAAACCTGCAATAGCAGCTCTGCCCAACATCAGTGGCTGAGCTCCCACGTCCAACAAGACCGGCAGTGGCCGGTACCTCTTGCCTGCCGGTCCACTCAAAGAGAAAATGCCATCCTGGTTGTCTAACAAGACAACTCCAGGTGTCACCATGGCGCGCTCAAAGGCTGGCCTAGCTGGCAGCTCTGTCAACTTGACAGCTGCAGCTTGCCATGGCGTAGCCGTGGCAGTCTTGACCCTCAAATCCGAGGATCCCTCTGCCACTTTACCTTCCACTAACTCCGCAGAAGATGAAGTGACCTCCCCACTCTCGCAGAGTGTTGCTGCTAGTCTGAACACTGCAACTGGTCTTACCCCCGGCGTCGCGATCATGGTTGCCGAGAACAGTGGGGCTTGACACACAGAGGTGGCTGCCCCCAACAACACACTGGTTGCACTAGCCTTGGCAGCCGGTGCCAGTGCTGTACGTGTAGTTCTCCCCAATCGCACAATAACGGCCTCTGTATCTGTCGGGCGAGAACTAGGTGCCATGGATGTCGTCGACACTGTCTCCCCCAAGATGAATGATTGAGGCAACCTAGCCTGACGGCTTGCCTCCCCACGTTGTGGATCTAATTCCACCTCTGCATCTCGTGGCTCATGAACTCGTGCTGCTCCTCGAGTGATGGCTGCAGCAGACTCCACTTGCACGATTGGTAGTGAATGCCCCACCATAAATCCCATTGCCTCCCCTGTCTCCTCCGTCAGGATGACACTGCTGAGAGGAACGAGTGGACCCTCGGGTCTTGGAGACTAGTACCCCTGAGCTGTTGGCCATGGCAGAAAGCCTTTGCTCTAGTTGCTGAAGCTGGTTGGCCATGCCTTGGTCAACGCCCTGACCTCCACGTCCTTTGCCATACTGTGCTTGCCCTCGTCCTGCACCTCGTGCCTGATCACCTCGTCCTCTCTGAGGTGCTCCACCTCGCCCTCGGCCACCATTGTTCCCTTGAACTGGCCTCGCCGCAACTCAGGGTGCAAATCATAACACTGGGCATCTCCATGCCCATACTTGCCACAAGGCCCACACTGCAACTGTGCAAGCTGTACTTGTGCCGGCCCTTTGCTACTTTCTGGGCAATCTTTCTTGACATGGATCCTCCACATGTCCAACATACCACCCTTTTTGCTGTTTGGCCTGCAAAAAAAAGCTACTGGCCTCTGCCACCTGAGGTCCTCTGTAAGCTCCATGGAATTTGGGTTGGGAAACCTTGCCCCCCTGACCACGCTGTTGGGCAGTCCCTTGTGCCTATTGGCTTGCAGGTGCACCTTGTGCAGGCATGTCCTTGCGAAATCCCATGATAACAACTCTTGTCCTCCACCATGTTGAGCTCAATCCGCTCAGCCAGCAGAAACACATCTGCTACTGGGTTGGGCTGCTTATAACAGGGTTGCATCCCGCACCCTTCTCCTGAGCTCCTTGTCTAAAATTCCATACCAGAACTGGATTGCCTGAGTTTCAGTAACCCCCTGGGTCACACTTATCAAGCGCCTCATACGAGTGTAGGCCTCTCGCAGGCTCTCATTGGATCTGCGCTGGAAGCCTTGCAAACTTCGCAGCTTCTCTGTCCGTACACCTTGGTAGGTCCTCCGCAACTCCTGGAAGAACTCCACCAACCCGGGCTGAATCTAGGCACATGTGTTGTAGTCGTGGCAGGAGGAGTAGTATCACCTTCTGCAAAGTACCCCGGCACTACTTGTTCCACTACTAGTGCTGGCCGTGGGAGGTATTGGTGCTGATGCCGCTACTGGTCGCGTTGTGCCTCGAGTAATGGAGACGTAGTTAGGTGACCAATACATCCTCCACTCCTCAATCTCTGCTTCATGTCCTTGCCTGAACTCGTGGTAATCGTCTATAGGCGGGCCTTCCAAATGCTGGAACAATCCCTTCCACTCCATGAATGAGGTGAACAGCTGTGGATTGCGCATCTGCTGCAAATCACACCATCTATCAAACTCCTAGATAAAATCATCCGGCTCGATTGTGCCCACAGCTCCAGAGTAACTACGAGGCCCCTTGGTAGCTCCATATATCTCCTCCATGTCGTCCCACAATAATGGCGAAGAAAACTGCACCCCTGTTGATGAAGCCTCGAGTCTCTGTCGGACTCTACAGTAGTCGAGGATAGAGGTGACGGTGGTCTGAACCAAATACCTCGTCTTGTGAACCCACTCTCACTGCTACTGCCTGTAGCCGTACTCCCCACAAAACCCTTGGGTAACTCCGTGATGACACTCACAACGTGCACCTCCCCTACATGACACTATGAGGCTCTAGTACCAATTCTAATAGTGACACGGGTGGGCATCTGTTGCAATTAAAGGGTCATATCCCAGTGGCTCAGGGCACCTGCACCTACATCCACCGCAAGAACTCCTATGGTTGGCTGGTCATCAACCCAGTCTCACCATAGAAGAAACATTGGTGGTCTTGCTGGTCATCACTCCAGCCTCACCACCGATAGCATACTCTAGGATTGACCAGTGATCAAATCCGGCCTAATCCCTATGAAAGCAAGCGCCCACACAAAACCAACATGGCGCACAGTCAAGCATGCAGGCGTTGGGGGGGATCCCAACACAAGAAATCAAAACATCAACACCCCCACACCAAAATCCATCTGTAGTGCTGATCTTGCAGAACCTCCCAGCCCAAAACCCCGGACTGACTGGCCTCCACCAAGAGAGGCTTTGGCAACTACAAATACAAAGTAATGAAAATAGTAAAAAGAGGGAGGAGAAGAATAGAGGCCCGACCAAGCAAGATCTAATCCTGATCTATGCTATCAACTGCCAGACTTCTCTCAAAGTGTCTCGCTCTGCATGATGGTAAGGTGTAGGAGGTATATCTATGTCTAGAAACTTGTTACTAACCTTATCCCAAGCTATAGTAGCTCGCTCTAACCAACCCTCCTCCTCTCTCTGCCAGGTAGAGACAAAGCAATACTCCCCTATTTCCCGCTCACTGAACACTAAAGAAAATAAAGGTAGGGTCTGACAGTCTCTCAACTCCAAAGCTTTGAGACGGTTGCGGGTGTCCTCATTGCGAATGATTGCTTCTCCTTCAAGCAGAACAAAATTTTCATTGCTAATGAACCCCCGCTCGTGGTTGCCTCGTATAGAGCATGTCCGGCTGCAACCATGTCTGATTGCAAAAACTTGTGTAACTCCTGCTCCTCTACTCCAGTACACCACGGCCTTGTGGCTGAACACCTTGGTCCCCGGGCTGTCTTTGGCTGTGTTCCAAGCCTAGCTTCCACCCACTTTGGTATTTCACCTACAGCTGCAGAACTGCTTGCTCCAACAGAGTTCTGACTGTCCAAAGCAATATTGAGGCCCTCAACGCCAACTACAGCAATTTGTTGTCTATTGCTAATGCCTGACTCCCAGTATGCAATCAACTCGTCCAACTGCTCTCCACTCAAATCAGTCTGAGTTCCTTGAGAAACATAAATTTTGTCCCTTTGTGTGCACAGGCTAAGAGAAGAGACCTACCCTTCAATTACGTCCTCATTTCCCCCAGCCATACAAGGGGGACATCCCCAGATTTGTCTCTCAAGTAGACCACAACAGGTTCTAGAAACAGAATTGTGGATCTTTCATAGCACACTCACACTCAAAAAATTCCATAGATTTTTAGCAGAGTCCAAAAAACAAAAACCAGGTCTAGGTAGATTTCCCCTTTCTGCAACTATCCCCCCAAAAACTGAGTCAAACGGAGTTCATTTGACAAAGATATGACCAATTAGGCTCTAAATCATTTAAATTAGATCAAAAGGGTTTTTTTTTTTTTTTTTTTTTAACACCAAAATGTTCTCGCCATTAAAAACTGCTCCCAAGTCATCTACGAGTTCCCAACACGTCCATGTAGTTCTCACAGATTCCCTGGATTTCACCTACAGGTATTTCAAACATACACCGGTGAACTGCTCTGCTCCAGCCAAGATCTGTAGCTATGCCGACTCTGGGGCTTTGATCCTTCGCATCCACTCCATCTAGCACACCCTTCCATGCCACACTTGACGTGCACATGCCTCAGGGAAGCAATCTGAACAACTCCAACTTTGACCACCCACAATGAACTCCTTCGCTCTTCATCAGGGCTGCCAAGCTTCTATTGCAAGCACATGTAAATAAATTATGTGGAGCCTGAGTCACACATCTGCCCCTTCAGTTGATCACTTGTCTATCAAGGCATTTTCCCACACCTAAGTGGGTTATACCCTGTCTTAATCACACTCCCTCAGACCAGATTTCAGCCATGTCATCAGTCGCTCCAACCTAGCAAACCATCGCAGTTCATCTCTAACAGACCTCAATTACCTCTTCTCATACAATGCAAGGAACTAATCTTCAGAGGAACAGAATCTAACTCCTACCAACTCGTCTAGCTCTACCAAGTTCTGCGCTTTTGCCTCGCCCAATCTGCATCAGCCCCCAGGGTGCAAAACCTAAGATTTTGGTAACACAGGGTGCATGCTTCTCGCAGACTTATTCCAAATGTTGTGCCTCGTAACAATGCACTGCAAAATACCCTCAGATCATGTCATATGACCGAAACACCTCCCAAAGATTGTTGTGTTGCATTCCCTGAAACACTAGGCACACTAGTGCCCAGCGCAAGAGAGCCTTGGGAAAGTCGGCCATTCCCTGCAACTGACTGCCCGTTCTCCAAAGAGATTCCTCCGGTCCCAAATTTGCTGTCTAAATGCTGGAGACCTGGACCACCGCCCTGGCCAGTTGTTGTCCCTGGCCGAGCATGGTCTAGAGGTTGCAGAGGTCCTGGTTCTGACTTCACGTGTGTTAGCTGCGAGGCTTGCACAGGCAAGAGCTTCTTGTCTCTTTGCTTTCGAGGCTTCTTCTAACTGGAACCTAAGGGCTGAACCTTGGTCTGCAGGTCCGAAGATTGGTTTGAAGAGAGAGCAAGTGCAGATGGCAGCTGCCCACCAGGTTCTGACAGAGTATCATCAGGGCTTGTCCCTGCATCAGGGATGGCTCGAGTGCTTGCATCACGGAAAAGAGAGCCTAAAACTGCACGCATACGTTGATGGTGTCTCAAACAGTACACCTTGGTGGCCATTGGTAAGGGATTAACCTCAGCCGTATCATGCAGCTTCCCGCCATACTGGGGGCAATTATTGTTGGCTTTGAACTGCTGCAACAACACTTCGAATGGTTTCCGCCTTCCTGTTACTGCCCGTTATTCAGTGTGCAATTTACAGGTCAAGGATCGGCGACAACAGGCACCAGATTGCCCCGTCACCACCCCACAAAGCACATCTAGCTACTCCGTTGTCAACAACTTTGGTCTTTTCCAAGGTGGTGATTTGGTGTCCGCCAGACTTGTGCTTCCTGGCCCCAGCCCTGCTCCATCCTCTCCCGGTCATCCTCTCAGCGTCCTTGCCAAGCTGACCCATAAGCACGACAACCGCTTCTCATTCGGCCTTCACTACTCGCACACCATACATATGGTCAGAATGAGTCTGAGTTCCTACTGTCACCACCAACCAAAACCAAGAGGCAGGAGCCCTCCTCTGATTGATATGCTTCCCATGACCATCTATATACCCAGAAACCAGAGATGATCGAAACCTACATGTTTCTTTTTGTTTGTTTTTTTTTTTTTTTTAAGCTTCTCAAACTAAGCACTACTTACACACAGGTAATCATACAAGTGCTAACCCTCAACTCCTACCTTGCACTCACAGGTAAGAGATCATCTCTCTCGACTGATAGAAACTAAACTCACACTGTTGACACGAAAACACTCAATACAACACAATCACTCATTAAAACTACGAGTCGAGCCAGGGGCACCCCAAGCTATGGGGACTCCACCCCACAACATCCTATTCTCCCTTCATAAGTACACTTAGATTCTAAGCAGCGAAGGAGCTCGGTCGTGCAGGCTCAACTCGAGAGAGATGAGCTGCACGACTGACGCTCTCGTGAAGATAAGATGGTTCAAGTGTCAAGCTAAACTTGACACCTGACTTAACACTTGAACTAAATCCAAGTGTTAAATACAAATAACTAGCTTTATTCTAGTTAGTTTCACACTGTGTTTATTTAACTTGACAGATAACCATGGCTAAAACATAGCTATATCACTAAGGGAAACGGCAGGGGGGAGGCGGAGCTCCGCCTCCCATCGCGGACCACGATCCACTCCACGTTTACATATAATAATAATAATAATAATAATAATAATAGTATTATTATTATTATTAACAATAACAATAAAAATAGAAAAAACAAACAAATCATTTTTATTTTCTTTTATTTGGGTGGGATAGCCCTCTAAAAATACGATTGTTGCGACGATTGCAATTCAAGGCGGCTTCCATCCCAAAAAAAAAAACCAAAAAAAACAAAAATGTTGTTGGGGGATTCGTTTTGATCGGACGTGCTATTATTTTCCAATTAATGATATATTCAAACATGAATTTCTTATCATTTATGCTTGCAAACCAGAACTCATCACAGTTTGTATGGACATTCTTCCGGAGTGGTGTTCCATGGGTATATTTCTTGTTGATGGCGTGGTGTGAGCCTATAAGTTTGCCACGTAGCAAGCAGATGCAATGTTATTGGATAAAAATTGTCTTGGTTTGCCCGAGGTTGTGTTGTGGAGGTGATGTAACCCCAAGCTAACACACAAATGTGTCTGGGTTGACAGTGAACCTTTCCGGAATAATGTATGGACCTCATTCGGGTCTATGTATCAACCTGTTCCTGAGATTACCGTCAAACAATAAACCTAAACAAACGGGTGCCATATGCCAACTATGAGGTGGAGTTGGGTGACTTAATTCGTGTAGTATGACTCATTAGTCATTGTCTTGTTCAGGTTGACTGAGGGAGAAAGCCGATTATGCATGGCTGAGGATCGGCAATCCCTACACAACAACCCCGGGAATTAAAACTCTTGCAAGATCACGACGCTTCCATCCGAACAGTAAGCCGGGCAAGTTGAGTGCAATGTAAGACACCAGTACAGTTGTCAGTAGGTTGGTACGCCAATTTGTCTTTTCCAGAATAAGCAAATACACAGCAGCAATAAACACAAGCCACTCGAGGGTCTCCGTCAATCCGAAGGCAGTCAGGCCAATACCGGCAACAATATGCACGCCCAAGCTATGGAGAGCCTGACCCAAGACCTGCGTATCAGCAACCATATTTCTTGCATGCACCACCGCTTCACATAAAGTCACATTCAGCACAAACCTTTGTATGACCGCCATTGCTATACAACTCCCTATGAATCTAAAAAATTGGGGTTCTCGAAATGAGCTTTGATCCACAATTCTGAGTCAGTTGTTGTGTACCCTCTAAAGAACTAGCAATGATGACCATGCAAGTGAGGGAAGCCAGCAAAGGTGATTTCTTGCTTGGATTGTTCAATTGAACTTTAATAAGCATTCATGTATGAGAAAGTCTCGGTACTATGGGAACTTGCATGGAATCACGAAAGACTTGGGAATGTAGGAAAGTTCAAAAGAAAGTATGACGCCTCCCGAAGGAAGTGTAACTTATGGTGTCACTTCACCACAAGGGATACTGCCTTACAGCTGAAAGGTGGACACCTTCATGACACACCATACCGTGGTTTGAACCCACAACCACATCCGACGTACCACTGAGCTACATGCTGGTTGTCAACATAGGAAATATTGTGAGGCTCTGAGTTTGTTTGCACCAACCGAACCAAAAAAAAAAAAAAAAAAAAAAAAAAAAAAAAAAAAAAAAAAAAACATGTTGGGGTATTGATTAGGGCGAGTTAGGCTCTAAAAACGAGAAAGATCGAGCTACCTAGCCTTCCACAAAGTTGGAACAACCTTCAGGAAGGTCATTCATTTTATAAATTCGGTAAATAGGCCAAAAAATTATCTGACTGCAGGTAATTTGTGGTCGTTGGGCTCATAATTTCCAAAGAAATTACCTTCTTATAGGTAATTTTTTGGGGAGATCTTCATCATGGACTATACACAAGCTTGCTAGGTGTGGTCCTATTTTGGATTACCTAGTGGCATATTGCGAGTCAGGCATTAGCTAATAACAAGAAGACCTTTGCTACAGAGTAGAGCAGCTCTACAATGGATGAAACACCGGATAGGTGAGGGCTTGGCTCGGCTACAAATACAACCAATGAGCGCTTGGGACTAACGTTAGATTTCCACAATAGCATTAGAACCAATCAAGTCGTGCAACATATGGTCGACAATAATTATAATGCCTAAAAAAAATACCCTCCAATTGGCAAACGACCAATTCAAGAGGTCCAAAATAGGCTCTGATTGCGCTTAAGAGCTAAATGGTCAAATACCACCATGATTTCACGCATTCATATTTTCCTCAGTTTTCAAATGGGATTTGAAATTTGACACTTAGCTGTTTATTTGTTTATTGTTCCATAATTAATAATAGTCTTAATTAGACTCATTATTATTCTTTATTTGTCAAGGATCCGGATTCATTTGTAACATACGAGATTCGCTTCCAAATTGCAACATAAAGAACGATTTTAAAGCCACATTTTGGTTTGACAGTTGTATAAGACGTCAGTGTCAACTTGCAGTTGCTAGGCTGACAAAGCAATCAAATAAAATTCTTTGGTCACTAAATTATGATGCAATAGATGGGTGTTGGAAGTTGGTGAGCGACAAGAACATTGGGACTATCATATTAACAGACAATCTTGGCTATCAAGTGTGTGATGCACACGGAATATGTGTCTTTTGAAATAAGGTAATAAACTATTAAAAAAAACAAGACAAAGCTGACACATTTGTTCTACAATGCTAGCTAAGCAAATAGAACTATTGTATCTTTCCTTTTAACTTGACAATGACTCGTTGGAGCATATAAGACATCTCACGAAAACCATTTTGTTTTTTCTTTCGTGTTCTAGAAGAAGACAAAATAAACAATGGAAGAGGAAGACAAAAAGATTCATATTTATATAGTGGCTTTGGTTGTGGTCATCTCTCTAAACTCATCATTGTATGTACTATATCTAAGAGATACACAAGTCAAGTGGGTGAATTCTACTTGTTTGTGTGTGTAAGTGGCAAGAATGGGAGGGTGTTCTTTGAAACTACAGCTCCAGAAAGATATATTGTTTTGTTTTGTGTTGTCAGTCATCATTCTTGGATATGTCTCCTCAGTGTCTGGCTATGATTATGTTGCAACATTTCATAACCATCTTGAGCGCAAATTAGACTTCACCTGTAATCAGGATTGTCTTAATGGTCCCACAGAAGATTTTGTAATACTCTAATCCAAACCCCATCTTATCAAGTCTATTTACACACACATTATATGCGAGCACATTGAATTTAAGTGTGTGACACATTCAAGGTGTTTAAAAATAAAAGAAAAATTAGCGATGTTATACAGAGCGAATAAATTGGAACCACATTATTCCTAATAATCACTTGGCTAACGACTTGATTATGACAATTGCAGAGCCTTCAACCAAGACAAGGCGAAACATTGTACATTTCATGGGCAACGGAACTTTGCTACACAATGCACTGCCAAGTCCGGTATTATTACAATGGTGGAGCAGCATATTATACGCATACATGGCAAGCAGCTGGAAATGGGTACAAGGGAAGTATTAACTGGGTGTTTGATGCATCAGGAGCTTGCTCTTATCATGATTCTAACACCAACAATTGCAAACCAAATTGGACCTGGTCGTAGCCATGATATGGAGCTCAATAATCACGGCCCCATGCAAGCAATATAGTCAAAGATGCAAGAATTGCAAAGTTATGTGCATTGTGGTCGAATTCCTAGTTAAGATAAATCATTTACATGGATGTTGTAATTTGATGGTTGTTTTCAACTTCAGCAGCCTTATGACACTTTACAAGGTTATGTTTTAATTCGATTAACAAGGCATCGATCCATTTCTTTAAAAAAAGATATAAATTGAATTTCAGGATTTATTTCTTTTCTGAAAATTATTGGACATGTGATCTAATTTTAATAAGCAATATAACTTAGAGATATAGAATAAATGCATGGAATACATGCGAGCCCTACCTTTTTGTAAGATTTGGTTGTGAAATGATTGACACAATCTGGAATTGGTGTTTGATCCATTATGCTAGTTTTGTTCTTTAATTGTTTAGCTAATAATAAATAGTTAGAGTTCTAAAATACTATGTTGAAAATGATCAGTCCATATATGAACTTACTCAACATTAAATTTAAAAATAAAATAAAATAAAACACCTGGGAGCGACAGCTCACAAATCAGGCCCCTTCATAGTGAGAGGAGAAAATAACCTCTTTCACAGTAACCGTGCCATGGAGGCTGAGAAATGGGACACCGCAGTGGGAAGGGGGGGAAGAGTATACCACACCCGTCAAGTAGCAGGATTTGACCCCGGAGTCAGGTGGCACTCAGTGCACTAACCAACTAAGCTACTGACTGTTGGTATTCACAACATTTGTAAGTTGTGAATACTTGTGTACTCCATATGAATGCAAGAACAGTCTTGCAAGGTGCATGTTCTCTGATTGAATAATCACCCACACGAGGATCATTTCAATTCAAAACATCTTTTGAATGTTGAATGACATGACATTGCCGTCATAGTTGAAACAATGATGTGTAAAGTATAATTATATTAAAATTATAATATATCACGAAGATAATAAATGAACAAATTGATAAAGTAAATTTAGTATGTACCGTACTTACCTAGCTTATTAGGCACTTCCGCGCCTAATAATTAATAAAAATAGAATATTATTAGGCAGATTCGTTTTTATTATTTAGGCACCTCACCTAGGTAATTTCCAAACCCTGGATAAATGTTACCTGCTTTTTTTGTTATGTCACCCTTAATGTTATGAAATCTTTGCTCTCAGAGTGTAAAATTTCTTGCAAACATGCACATCGAGGATGATGATGTTCCCGACTTTAACATTATCTCAGATTCAGAAGATTCACATGAGATAGGTGATGAGACTTATAAGGATGTAGTTGCATCAATGCACGACCCTATGGAAGTTGCGTGGACACGAAATCTTAAATTGTAGGCATTTTTGCCATTTTTTTGGAGCGTTCATTTGTTTTTCCATTTTTTGGCCATTTTAATTTCATCCATTCATCCAAAATAAATCTTTAAATGAGTTTCACTGTCAGTTCATCCAATTGTTGTCAGCTCAGCGTTTGCACTATCATTCGTTCATACGTTCATCCAATAGTTGCCAGCAAGGCGTTTGTTGTATCATTCGTTCATACGTTCATCCAGTGCACAAAAGTTATGTTTGATACGTTCATCCAATAGTTGCCAGCAAGGCATTTGTGTATCATTCGTTGAGATAATACAGTTGTTTTGTTTCACTAACCTTAACCAGCAGTCGATTAGTTTTACTGTTAATCTGCTGGGTCAGTGAAACAATAGTTAAATATTTTTACTACTTATTATCCTAATACTTAACGCGACCTAACAACCCTAAATTCGAGCACATTCATCCTAAGTCATCCTAATTCATCCTAGTTCACTCATCCTAATTCATCCTAATTCATCCAAATCATTCATTCATCCATTCATTCATTCACATGGTGTGGCTTAGTGCCCGCGAGCAATGATATGTTGACACGTCGTCATTTGCAATCACATCCTGCATATGTTTCATCCATTTATGTTTGCATCGTCCACATAGACACTCCTTGGGCAACCGGCAATCGCCACGTGCAGTTGTGAATACTGGCAGTCATACATTCTCATGCCCACATCATCCTGTTGCAGTTTTGGCCATGACTCCTAGTCGTATCTACCATCTTCCCCTATCTGGTCAAACGTGTTTGACCGCAGATCCTGACGTGGCGGAGGTACAAGGTGACATATATGACTTCTGTTGGTCACAAATGGCAACCAGGACTGCCCCCTTGCATTTTGTAGACATATATGCTACGACTGGGCAAATGTGACAGACGTTAAAGCCGGAATCTGTTGTAGTGAGGGGATACTTTGTCTTTTGGGATATTAGTCTGTTAGAAATCAGTCTGTTGTCGCGCAAATTACTCTGTGCCAGTCTCTTCGTCAGTCTGTTGAACCTTCCATCTGCTGGACTGTCCGTGCAGTGGCATACGAGTCTGTTGTTGCGCAAGTTTGTTTGCAGTGGGTCTGTTCGGCCGTTATGTCATTAGGTTTAAGTCTGCTGGACGCAATAAATGCAGCGACGGCGGTAAGGAGGCCCAGTCACGTCGCGGCACGTCATTAGACTCCGCACCAGACTCCTCACTCGCCTTAGTCTCTTCGTCAGTTTGCTTAACCTCAGTCGTCAGTCTGTCCTTGCGGTGGCATATGAATCTGTTGTCGAGGGTACTGGGTCTGCACGGCCGTCTTTGTCATCAGGAGTAAGTCTGCTGGACTTAATGAATGCGACGACGGCAGACTGACGATAGTCCCACTCATCCCGTCTGCTGGACTATCCGTGTAGTGGCATACGAGTCTGTCCGTGCAGTGGCATACCGCCAGCACGGGTGAGGGGTCTGCAACTATTTAGTGCGATGGCAGCCAAAAATGGGCGCCAGTGAAATCTCGCCATGTCACTCCATATCTCGCCATGGCCAGTTCAAAGTTCAATGAGGGTGGTGAATGCGGCCACCGCCAGACTCCGTGGCGCAAACCCAAAGGCCCGTACTTTGGCGAAGGTGCGCGCACGGTATGGGGCGGGTTCGGATGTTTCAATGCAAGATGTGCATGACCTGACATCGCCATCGCCTGTGGCTCCCAGAAAAAAGGAAACTTAGTGATGGGGCCTAGAAGAAGAAAAGAGAAAAGGCTGCAAGGTCTGCACGGGAGGTGAGGGCAAAATCTCAACAGCAGACTCGTCCCCAAGGCAGTCGGGAAGTGTCACGGGCTGTGCCGGGGAGACGGTCTACGCAGCAGACGCAGACCATCAGTATTTTGAGTGAGAGCCTGTCTGCTGAGCCGTCTGCAGACATCATTCGGAATGATGAATTCGTAGGTATGGGAGGTGTCTCATCTCCCGTCGACATTGTCTTGCCTGACCAGTCGAGGGTTCACGTGGACAAAGTCCAGTCGAAAGAGACTACCAGTGGAGTCTGTCCTGGCACATTGCGCCTCATACCATTTGGGCTTCTCCCATCGGTGTGCCCATCAGTGGACGATCCAGACTTCTTCCATTTTTTCTACAGTTTTGCCCAGTCCGGACAGCTCAGCAGAACCATCCGAGCAACGGAGGAAAATTGGTTGAGCTCCCTTGAAGATGAGGAGGACGTCTGTGTCGACGATGACAATGAGGTAATGCCCAGTCTGTCCCCATAGTTGGTAGTCTGTTGCGTCAGTCTGCTGCGTCCCCTCCTGCAGTCCACTGTGTGCAGGTGTCCACTGTGAGTTTGCTCATGAGTCTGTTTGTGAGTCTACTCGTAGTTGGTAGTCTACCTGCTCGGTCTACTGCGTCAGTCTGCTTGTGGACTTGTTGGTCAGTCCCATGCTTGTGGACTTGCTCGTCAGTCCCTGGAGTCCGCTGGTTCCTTTGTTCTGTGCCACGATGCTGTTGAGTCTGCTGGCGAGTCTGCTGCTAGTGAGTCTGATGCTAAGTTTTTGGGTTTTTTGTCATATACCAGGATGAACGAGCCAGTATTCGGGAGGCCGTGTGTGATTGGCGGACAGTGAGCTCCGACCCTCCTTTAGCAGTGAATGCGGTGCGCCGGGAAGTGGAGCGGGTGCAGGGGTACATCTTGTTTAAGTACCCTGGCTCAGCAGTCTCCATAAACAGCACTGAACTCTGCAGACAAAGCACGCGCCAACTCCCCGGTCAACACCATACTCACTGCAGACTCGGTGGACACAGAGGTCACCCAATCTGGCATCCAGCAGACTCTTTCCCAGCAGACTCTTTCCAAGCAGACTCACAATCAGCACAGTCTTGTCCAGCACACTCCCATGTACCAAGACTCTCGTCCAACATACTCCCATCTAGCAGACTGCTTTGCAGACTCCCAGCCAGCAGACTGCCACCCAGAAGACGCCCATCCACCACAGTGTTGTCTAGCGGACTCCAAGCCAGCAGACTCCCATTGAGCGGACTCCCGTTGTGACGACCACCACGGGACTTTTTAGAGTTTGGCGCTCGTCATTGCCGCTCATTGATCCCGAAGCTGTGGACCTGACACTTGCCCGTCTGAGGGTGGGGGAAGTCAATGCCAATGTGGATTGGTATAATGAGCTCCATCGCATTGTCACGGATGGCCGGTGGCCTTTTGTTTCCTTTCATTATTCCATGGAATTTACTATGGCAGAAGCGAATGAAGTCCTCGAAAGCACACATTCTGTTGCCATGGCAGCCACGAAGGTCCAAAATGCCCTGCCACTGCTTGTCCAATTAATCCTCATGGATGACACGGCCTCAGGAACTCAGACATATGCCCATGGCACATCCTACCTTTGGGGTGCGGGGAAAGCACTTGCTTGGAATTACTGAAGAGTACTTTGATCACATTGCTAATTCTTTCCTTCACCATCGATGGATGCAGTTCGGCAATTTCCGTTCATACAATAAATTGGTAAATGACCTGCAAAGTTTGAGGAAGTATTTGTTTCATTCATATTCGGATGCGGGTAAGAAGAGTGTTGTGGATGAAGCGTTGCAATGGTTTGCTGCGGTAATGGATCGAGCAGTGTTCGATATTGTGTTGAACAGACCGGATGTGTTCAAAGTCCTTTGGTGCGGCTCCCCATTTGAAAACCGCATGCCAGCGATTCGCCATCTCGATGGAGCGTGCTTGGGACGCCAAATCAAAAGATATTGGTCTCATTGGCAACCTCCTAGAAGGTAATGTCGACTTCTTCTAGACCGTTGTGAAGTTCATGGTCTTTTCTTCCACCATCCTGTCAGACTCACTTTGTCCAACTCATCTGTTTCAGGAATGTCCGATTGTGACGAGCACGTGCAGTGTGCTTTCGATTCCCTTGCCAGAGGTGCACGAGATGTTGTGCTGGCGTTACAGGGACTCAATGACACCGTTCAGCAGACTGCTGACGACGCCATTGCTCAGCATACTGACCCACTGCAACAAAAAGAGCATGGACGGACTGTCAACACTATCCCAGCCACTGTTCAGGAGAGTGGGCGCACTACAGGCCACACCGAGGACGAGGAGACTCATGAGCAGATCGGCGAGCAGACTAAAGGACTGCCTCTGCACCAGACCGTGCAGCATACCGATGACATCGCTGTCAAGCAGACCGTCCAGCATACCAATGAGCAGACCGGGCTGCAGACGGATGACCTGGCTGTGCACCAGCAGACTGTGCAGCATACCAATGACCAGACCGTCCAGCAGACTAAAAGCAGGCACCACAATGACATTGCTCTGCAGACTATCTAGCAGATTCACGACCACACTGACTCGGAGGACCCAACTACACTTCTTGTCCACCAGTCCGGATCCTGGCTCGTTGAACAGAGTCGGCTGCACTGGCCTCAACGGGACCTTGTCTCTGAATTTGTGCGGAGTTCTATCAGTGCATTGACGGAGTCTTCTTTTCCCGCCGGGCCATCTTCACATATTGGCGCATCGTTTGAGGATATAAGCCGGGCACCGGTAAACCATTCTTCTCCAGTGGCCCATGGCCTGCCATCTATTTCCATTCAGCTCAGCCCGGTTTTCGTTCGTTCGCTTGCGGAAGCTCTAGATGATTCTTACATGACCAACCACAATATGGGAACTCAACCCCGTATCATTGACCTTACTGAAGAACTAGACGATGTAGTTGCCGCGGATAATTTAGATGTCAGCAGTCCCCTCCGGCAGACTGGCCTGCCACCGGACTTACCCAGACTTTGCTGGCAGCACACCCGAGCAGACTGACCTTGCAGCATACTTGAGCAAGTGAGTCTTCCAGCGGACTTCGTTAGAGGACATTATCATCGGACTGGTTTGCCAGCAGACTTGCAGAATTGAATGGGCCGGACTTGCAGCCAGGACTGCGTGTATGGCAGGGGACTTGCTGAAGAGACAGACAATGGACGCAGACGACGGACTTGCACGCGAGTGTACAGGAGGGTATATGAAACTTATGTAATGGCGTTTATTTCGGCGTCGGCATCGTCCACAATGAAGGCATTGGGTCGCCAGTCCGACATTTCTGCGAGGAGAGAGTCCCGCAAGGCTGCCATCCACGACACCGGGTCTGTTGTCTGCTCACGCGCGCATATGATGTACGCAATTGGTATACCGTTAAGCTACTCGTCGAAGACCATCAACGTGTACAATGGGAACTGTTCAAATGCAGAATGTCAGATGTTGCCAGTGTGCGTATATCCACTACTTCTGCAAGTGGATAGATTGTGAAAGGGATGAAGAGTACCTTGTGGTGATTTGTCCCGAAGGTTGCATCGCATGCAACGATACGGGCATGGCCTAATTGAAGCATTCGCTTCTTCTGCCACTCAGTCTGTATGCCGATTGTGAATGTTAAGTCGCCATCGTAGTGCTTGAATGTTGGCGCCAGCCTCTTGATAGAAAAAGACCGATTTCGGGTTTTGGTCTTTCCACATGCGGACACTCTCCGCATCGTTGGCATGTTGTTTAAACGTTTGTCATGCCCATTTCTCAGCCAGGTTGCGCACATCCTGCTCCAGCAAAAAATTGTCCCGTGTCCATGCATCCCCCAACCCGGTGTTGTTCATGACGTGCTCTTTATGTTCCATCATGATTTGGGTGACTAACAGGCCTCAGCACAGACACTCAATGACCCATGCTTTCAATTCCTCGCTAATGTGTGGTGCATAGGCGTGGCGAGTGTTTCTGAACTCAATGGACTTCCCATGACAGGCGTTCTCTTTCGCGTCTGTATGCTCCATATTGTTGTAGTACATGAGGACACAAATGTCGGGGGCGAGATAGCATTGCTGGACCTTGAAACAGCACTGACAACCACGCTTGTAAGACTCTCCATATTCCGACTTCTTTCTCCTTGGGCCTTTATGAGGGTGAGATGTTCCAGCACCCACAAGAGGTCCTCCACGTTTCAGTTTGGGATCCTCCACTATCGCATTGTTGGTGCGCTTGTCATCTGGACCGTAGCAGCATTGATACCTGGACATAAAAATCACAATGGATATCCATCGACTTCTGGAAGCATGAAATCACAGAACGTGGGTACGAAAAATGGCAACAGACATGCAATCAGACTACAAAAGGACGACGAGGATGGAACACACATGATACTGTTCAGAGAACTGCTGGCTCTCGGCTCTTTTAGCATGCCAGGTTGCACTTTAGTATGGACATTCACCCAAAACTGAGTGGGGTAGTCCACCAAACTCTCCTCTCCAAGGAGAAAGTCATCAACTCTATCCCACGGTATGCAGGCCTTCAGAACATTCTGTCTGGCACCCATATAACCATATTGCGTGTCTCTCTTCCATTGGAGGTCCTTCGTGTTGAAAGGTCCTGGTTTGGGTGTTTGCAAACTTTGTCGAAGAGGCCGTATAATCCAGCATCCCATTTTTAGTATATCATCACCTTCTGCTTCCACGTCCATGCCCTGTACAGTACAGATGACACGCTTCAGAACCTGCAAGAAACGCGCCGCAGTACACTGGACACGATGGACAACGTGCAAGGAGCATCAGTGCGCACGTTTGCGGCTGCTGGCAAGTGGCAGGCGGTAGGGATAAGGTTTGAATTCATGCCCTAAAATGGAGGGCTCAGATGGCATTTGCGAACGGACGGTCCAGATGCGGCATCATCAGTGGACTGGAGGAAATCAGACTCATGGGCGGCGGACTGGCGGACAGATTGTTGGGTGGACTGGCCGGGACTAGCACAACGGACTGGCATGGATGGTGCGGATGGGTTTCTCAGAATGGACGATCCAGATCCTTCGGCCGGCGCGGACTGGCAGACTGGGGGGCAGCAGACGGGCACAACGGACTGTTGGGTGGACTTGCGGGGACTGGCGGTTTGGCGGACTGGCCGGCAGACTGGCGGTTTGGCGGACTGAGGGGAATTGGACTCACGGGCAGCGGACTGGCGGGCGGACTGGGGGCGCGGCTGGTGGGGCCGCGGCAGCAGGTGGGCGACCGCGCGCAGCGGCGGGCGGGGGGGGGCCGGGCGTCCGTGCGCGGGGCCCACCGGTCAGCTCGCGCGTGCGCCATAACGTCCCAATTATTGTAAAATGAGAGGCACCTCTAATTAGCTTGAAGCTACTTTGCCGAACAAGTTAGTATTCAAACATTAAAGTACTGCATGTATTAAAATAACTTATTTCAAGCTGTAAACCCGTTGTCAAACAAAAACTATGCAACTAAACTATATATACATAAAAATTAGGATAGTCATTGCAAATCATTTGTAGCCCTTGTATAATTTTTTCAGTTCTGAACTAATACACTAAGACCACAAACCTCAAAGAGTCAGCCATGATAAGGACACCACAATTTTAGCATTTAGTGTGTGAGAGAGCGAAATTGGAGGCTAACCATCCAAGTGGACTTCGACATTGCAAACCTAAAATTCAATAATGCAAATAAAGCTCCAAGGGCTTCCTCCCCTTTTTCAAACAAAACAAAATAAAAATAAACCTAAAAGGCCGCAAACCCACGATTATTTGTGACTGGAATACTAGCCTATAATCCATCTAGGAGGGGAAAAACAAAACAAAACAAAAAAAAAACCTAGGATTCATCATAATCCAAGTGCCCATATTGGGGATGGAAACTTCAGACATCATGTGATTTTCATTTGTGCTGAACACAAAGAGAATAAATGGAGATGGGGAGAATGGAACGAAAACTTTAGGAAGAACATACATTGGGGTAGTGTGCTTCAAGGAAAACAATCGATACAATCAATATATGAAGGAAGCCAATTTGTTTGTTTTGTAGCGTTGAGATGTCCCAAACCGCAAGGCCCCAGCCCGGTGCTTGGTACCGTTTGGAAAGCCCTCGATGAGGAGGGGTGCACCGGCTTGGTCTCATGATTTTTGGACATGCGGTGTGGGAGATGTGGCATTTCAAGTACTTTTGGTCGCTGGAAATTTGGGAAAATTTGCAAAGTGGGCTTTCCTGGGAGCCTCGGTGGGAGATATATCAATAATGAATGGATATATTACCAATAAATTAATGGAAAAAAAATTAATTGGGCCTTGACATGGGAGACGTACTTGGATACATAGGAGATTGCATTTGGGCATGTTACATGACATTGGACACTTGGGCCTCTACATGGGAGATGCACTTGGATACATAGATAGAAGATTTCACTTAGGCTTAGATGGGCATCGACATAGGAGACGCACTTGGATACGTAGGAAATTGCACATAGACATAGATTTCAATTCTTCACACATGGGCCAACGGCATTGGCTACCCTAGAGGTCGCACTTGGGCCTCGACATAGGAGATGCATTGGGATACATAGGAAATTGCACTTGGTCACTTAGATTTCAACTCTTCATACATGGGCCAAAGGCACATGCTACCCTAGAGGTCGCACTTGGGCCTCAACATAAAAGAGGCACTAGGATACATAAAAGATCTTACACTTGGACACTTGGGCCAACAGCACACAGACTACCCTAGTCAATATATGAAGCGAGATGTTGGTTTGTTTGTTTTGTAGCGTTGAGATGTCCCAAACCGCGTGGCCCCGGCTCTGGTGCTTGGAACCGTTGGAAAGCCCTCGACGAGGAGGGGTGCACCGGCTTGGTCTCATGATTTTTGGACATGCGGTGTGGGAGATACGGAATTCCAAGTACTTTTGGTCGCTGGAAATTCACAAAAAATAGCAAAAATGGCAAAGTGGGCATTCATGGGACAATGGTTGGAGCCTCGAGGGGAGAGATATCAAGGGAAAGGTCTCCGGTTCAAATCTGGCTCGTTGGAAAAAAAAAAAATGATTAGATATGGGATTGCACTTGGACTTAGATGACATTGGACACTTGAGCCTATACATGGGAGATGCACTTGGATACATGAAATTGCACTTGGGCCAACGGCATAAGCTACACTTGAGGTCGCACTTGGGCCTCAACATATGAGACCCACTTGGATACATAAGAAATTGCACTTGGGCTTAGATTTCAATTCTTCACACATGGGACATTGGACGCTTGGGCCAACGGCATAGGCTACCCTAGGCTTTGTAAATTCATTGGACGGTAAAGAAACTTTATCTTATCAATATATGAAGCGAACATTTTGTTTTGTTTTGTAGCATTGAGATGTCCCAAACCGCAAGGCCCGAGCCCGGTGCTTGGTACCGTTGTAAAGCCCTCGAGGAGGAGGGGTGCACCGGCTTGGTCTCATGATTTTTGGACCTGCAGTGTGGGAGATGTGGCATTTCAAGTGCTTTTGGTCGCTGGAAATTTGCGAAAAATAGCAAAGTGGGCTTTCCTGGGTGCCTCGACGGGAGATATATCAATAATGAATGGATATATTACTACTCAATAAATTAATGAAAAATAAATAAATAAAGGCTTGACATGGGAGACGTACTTGAATACATAAGAGATTGCACTGGGGCAAGTTACATGATAGTGGACCCTTGGGCCTCTACATGGAAGATGCACTTGGATACGTAAATAGAAGATTGCACTTGGGCTTAGATGGGCCTCGCCATAGGAGACGCACTTGGATATGTAGGAAATTGCACATGGACTTAGATTTCAATTCTTCACACATGGGCCAACGGAATAGGCTACACTAGAGGTCGCATTTGGACCTCGACATAGGAGATGCATTGGGATACATAGGAAATTCCACTTGGTCTTATATTTCAACTCTTCATGCATGGGCCAAAGGCACATGCTACCCTAGAGGTCACACATGGACCTCGCACTGGGATACATAAAAGATCTTACACTTGGACTTGGATGACATTGGACACTTGGGCCAACGACACAGGCTTACCTAGTCAATATATGAAGTGAGACGTTAGTTTAGTTTTGTTTTGTTTTGTCTTGTCATTGAGATCTCTCAAACCGCGGTCTAGCCCTGGTGCTTGGTACCGTTGGAAAGCCCTCGACGAGGAGGGGTGCAGGGGCTTGGTCTCATAATTTTTGGACCTATGGTGTGGGAGATGTGGACTTTCACGTACTTTTGGTCGCTGGAAATTCACGAAAAATAGCAAAGTGGGCATTCCTAGGACAATGGTTAGAGCCTCGACGGGAGAGAGATCAAGGGAAATGTCTCCGGTTCAAATCTGGTCGTAGGCTTTGTGGGAAAAAAAATTGATTAGACTTAGATGACATTGGACACTTGGCCAACGGCACAGGCTACCCTAGATATATCAATAATTATTGGATATATTATTACTGAATAAATCCATGGAAAAAATTAAATCGGGCCTTGACATGGGAGACATATATAGGATGGGCTTAGATGACACTTGACACTTGGGCCTTGACAGAAAGATGCACTTGGACACATGAATAGAAGATTGCACTTGGGCTTAAATGAGCCTCGATATAGGAGACGCACTTGCATGCATAGGAAATTGCAGTTGGTCTTAGGTTTCAATTTTTCACACATGTGGGCCAAAGGCGTACGCTACACTAGAGATCACACTTGGGCCTCAACATAGGAGACGCACTAGGATACATAGGAAATTGTACTTGCGCTTATATTTCAACTCTTCACACACATGGCCCATGTGTGAAGAATTGAAAATCTAAGACCAAGTGCAATTTCTTATATATCCAATGCATCTCCTACGTTGAGACCCATGTGCAACCTCTATTGTAGCATATGCCGTTGGCCCATGTGTGAAGAATTTAAATCTAAGTCAAAGTGCAATCTCCTATGTATCCAAGTGCATCTCCTATGTCCAAGCCCAAATGCGACCTCTAGGGTAGCATGTGCCATTGGCCCAAGTGTCCAATGTCATCTAAGCCCCAAGTGTATCTTCTATGACGTATCCAGTGTGTCCCCTATGTCCCCCTATGTCGAGGCCCAAGTGCAACCCTCTAGAGTAGCATGTGCATTTGGCCCAAAAGTACATGCTATCCTAGAGGTTGCACTTGGGCCTCCACATAGATCTTACACTTGGACTTAGATGACACTTGGGCCCACGGCACATGCTACCCTAGAGGTCGCATTTGGGCCTTGACATAGGAGACATGGAAACTCGCAAAAAATAGGAAAGGGGGCTTTCTTGGCCCAATGATCCGAGCCTCGAGGGGAGAGATATCAAGGAAAAGGTCTCCGGTTCAAATCTGGTCGTAGATTCCGTGGAAAAAAAATGATTAGACTTGGATGACTCAGATGACGTTGGACACTTGGGCCAACGGCACAGGCTACTCTGGAGGTCATACTTGGGCCTAGAGATAGGAGACGCACTTGAATGCATAGGAGATTGCACTTGGGCTTACATGACCATGGACAGTTGGGCCAACGGCACAGGCTACCCTAGTGGTTTCACCAAAGAACGATTGCTTAGGTGACTTATAGACATACCACAAATAACAGGGCCAACGGCACAGGCTACCCTAGGTTTCAACCAAGAACAATTGCTTAGAGTGACTTATAGACATACCACAAATAACAGCACTGTCTGTCAAAGCATACCGACAACAACTCATCCAATTTAAAATGTATTTCATCCAGAAGTTGGTAGATGTTTATCATCCAAAAAATGGTCCCCCAACAAACGTTATTTAACGGAGAAGTTCACTCCAAGATTTGTAGATCCTTTCAAGTGGTAAGGAAAGTTGGAAAGGTCGCTTACAAATTGGACTTAGCCTTGGGAGCTTTAGAATTTATCCTGTGACACTTCTTAAACCATATGTAAATCTCATGTATCCTTTCCAAACCTGTAGGCCAAGGCCTATTGGAATAATGGATGGACAACCAAGATTTGGACCTGGTATTTAGAACCACTGGTATCAAAATCATTTTGAAATACTTAACAAGTTTTACCTCAGCTGAATTGCATTTCGTGTCACCCAATTGCAAATGCAGAGCAGCCAAAGGCCAAAAATTCGCCCTCCAAGTTTCAAAAATAAACCTACCTGTCGTTTCAATGTTTCCAGACAACCGGTAGCACAACCCTCCGGATCGCAAAATCTCTGGGGTTTGGGATGACGCACTGAAGGATCACAAGATTGCCCATAGTCTAGGAAGGTATTGTTCCTCATTGACAAAGACACTTCATTTACAACATTTGGAATTCCATGGATAGTGGAACCACTTCCAACTTTTGACCAACAGCAGGACAATCACGGATTTCTTAAAGTAGAGAGGAAGGAGAAGGCTGAACGTTAATACCTTTTCAACATTGACCCTCATGCATATCCTACTAGTGATTAACTCTTGTGCAAGTCTGTCTAATTGTCACTGGAGGCTGTGTAATGACCGCGGAAACCCCTGATAAAACGAATGTGAGATAAATGTGTGAGATTTCTAATAGAAGGCCAAAACTGGGCAAGTGTGCTTGATTTCAGAGCACATGACAATTACCCAACTATTCAACAACCGCCAATAAGTCAGCCACACGGCAGAAGCAGATCTTGTCTGGTGTTCCCAAATCCGCCTGTATTTCAAAGACAAGAAGATGTATCATACATCAAGGAAAAGGGTGAGGGATAAAAAGAGAAAAAAGAAGTTCATTTCATGTTTCTTTCACACTGTATAACAACCCCTTGCCCCAGCACAAAGTTTCAATATAGATGAATGGTTGCCTCCAGGCCTTATGATGACTTATAGACAACCACAAGTGCTCTGATACTGAAGAGAGACAACTGCTGCACTGCCGTTAATATGCAGTCCTAAGACGAAGTTTGCCCTAGCCTTGTGGCCATAGACCCACGCCCAGTTTGGGGAACAGACAGTACCTTTGTGAGGGGCTCCAGTGGTGGCACTGCACTTAACAAAGGTACCGCAAGTGAATGTGACTACAAAAAGGAGATTTCTTAGGAGTGTACCTCATAGGCATTAATGTCGGAGAACAGGACCTGCATTTTCAACAAAACAAGGGACACCCATAACCACAGAATGCTTCACGTTTGACAAATAGCATCATCAGAATATGGAAAGGACCAATTATCAAGTCAGGAATGTCATACCCTGGAGGAGAGAGGAAAGTCTGGCACAAGGCTAGTGGCCTAAGTCCCTTCTCAGCTGGGATGAGGCAAGAAAGGGGGAAGAGGAACTTGGGGAACAAGGAGACCAGAATAGAGTCCATCCCTATGGCTGAAGTATGAAGAGAATGTACTCATGTAGTTCCCTGCGAACGTTGGCTTGCCATACCCTTACGGCCATCGACCCCGCAGGAAACTAACGCTCCATGAGTATCAAGAGAGAGAGAGAGAGACTCTACATGAGTCTACTGCTGAAACTTCAGAGGTCAATGGACCTAGAGAGAACCAAGGAGAAGAGAGTCATAGCTAGATTATTAAAAGCTAATGAGGCCAATACAGGCCACCAATCATGTGTCCTCACAGCAGAGCACAACAAAAATGTGCCTCACCACCATAACTCTTGTGCATTAGGTGTCTGGGCATTTTAATTGAGCTTGCCTCTCTGTATAAGCCCTAGCAAATTCAAGGGGAATGAGGGGGTGAGGTAATAGAGACGTGTAGAGGTGCATTTTAGTTGCTTACCTTCTGCCCCTTCTCTATGGATGCAGCATCTTTCCCCACAGACAAAACCTGCTTCAGAATCATTGTTGTTTGTTCAGGACATAGCAAGAACTCCAGCCATGAACATTAACTGTGTAGCAATCCTTTGCACATATAGGATTGTGTACTGCACAGACCCTTATATGCCTTTGACCAAAGCATCCACCTGTCAGGTTTGTTTACCAAGTGGAGGGGCAGGGAGAGAAATAGAGCTCTACTCGACACTTAGGATCTACATTGGACCCTCATGAGGTGTGAGCTCTCTCTGCTATGTAATGTGTGCAGTATGTACTGATTGGCACCAACCCACCAACACAGTAAAATACAAGAAGACGCAAGACTGTAGAAATTATACAGACTATTCAACTCAAAACTTGTGCACATCCACATGTGCCCCCAAAGCAAACAACTTGTACAAAGAGGTGGAAAAATCCTGGTAAGGTGGTATGTCACCTCGCCAACAAGATACCGCTCAAACTTGACAGCTGACTTGGGCAGTAATACTCCTCCAGCAGATTTCTATGAGTTCACAAGACAAACATGTTTGGTGGCTGTGTGAGAAAACCATGCTTTAACCCACAATCAAGGTGTCTCTACTCAATCATCAAGCCAAGTGCACTGTGTCTTCATACAATAGACAGATTGGCTGTGAGAAATAGCTCATGTAGGGCTCTAGTCCTGGTCGACCTCACCAAGGGCATTAGTCTAGCCTGTGAAACTTAATAGTCAGCTCTCTGCCCACGCTTGGTAAAACACTCCTGGACTTCCCCTCAAGTCTACTAAGAGCCAGAGGATGAAAGCAATAAAACTTAAGTTGATGAGCGACAAAAACCATGTGGGGATGGAAACACTGCTCTTACGGACAAGAGACACAAAGCAAAGCAAAGCAAAGCAGAAGGAAACCAGAGCACCACTCGCAAGATTTCTTTAACCAAAAGAATCCATCTTCCACTTTCCAATTTAACCCAACATGCAATTGAATTTCCATTGATACAGGACCAAGGAACACATTCATGAAATAGAAACCTACCTCGGGTAAGTCCTCAAGGCGTATCAACACTCTGTCTGCCTGGGGGACAACCTGCAGAATATTCCCTTACGAGTTCAATTAAGTATGACAGTATGAGCCTCTCAGCTCCTTGCATAATCCAATCTCTGTTGCCAGAAAAGAAGATTGAAATCTGACAGCAACATACAGACCTTGAACAAAAACTTAAATCAACAGAATATCTACTCTGGATCAATAGCATCAACTCTTCTTCAGTCAATATAGAATTAAACTCAACAAGCATGACATGGTAGCAGGAACTCCCTCTGCTTGTGAACATAACTGTTCAATCTTGTCTATTCAAACGACTCCATTGTATTAAAAGAAAGAGGTACTCATTGATTATCATCTATTGCATATCCTTGTGGGCCTTACCCCCTGCATACTCTCATATGTATAACCCTCTTAGAACTGGCAGTGTAGCAAAGAGAGAAGATGTACTCCTCAAATTATGATTGTCGTACGTTCTACAGACTCCATGCCTGGACAGAGGAGGGGGAGGAAGGGGCCAAGCGAATCAGAACGCAAACCCCCAAAGTCACCTGAGACTTCCTTGAGTAGTACAACATTATGAGGGAGAGAGAGAGGGAGGGTAAAAAAATTGATGGCTACTGGAGGCCCTCTGCAACTATGTCGAGAGCTATAGAAGAGCATGAAGCAAGGTTCTGGATGCTGGTTGAGGCTAAAACCAACTATTTAAAGTAAAAACAAGATGGAGAGCGAAATTCGGAGACCAACCTTTGTGAGATCCACAGCAGTTGCTGAGGCACATGCAGGCGCTCTGCTGAAACGACCCATTTGCCCTGAAGGACATTTTGATCTCAGCGCCACTCCTTTACAACCTTCAGTCAAGCAGGGCATAACCCAGGTCAAGATCTCACCAGCAATGAGACTGGCACACCTGTGTCACAAGTGTATTAACTGCCTCCAATTTTCAATTTCTAGGTTGGCATATTCCAAAAATAAAGATCCCACAAGAAGAACCAACTGTTTCTGAGGTTTAAGCATAAAGAAACATACGTCTCGAATTCATCGAATTGAATTTACACAGATCCCAAAGCCGCGAATCCCAAGGCTTCCCAGTTCAGAGAGAACTTCAATGTGTACCATAGCTCTCACACACCAACATCCTCCTATTTGCGAATTGAGTTTTTCCTACTTGATTGTATGTGCTCATAAATCCCATTGCACACAGAACGGAAACATATTACCAAATTTGCGGACACATAAAAGAAGGAGAAAGATACTGTATAACACTGTGCTAGAGAGCTTCGGTAACAAGCATTTCAGCTAACATGAATTAAATGACTTGTAAAGAAAGCGGAAGGAGGGACAGTACTAGACAGGGCGACTCACTGCTCTTTGATGAAAGAAGACCCCGAGAGGGCGAGAAACGACACACATTCCCCTCCTGCACTTGCGCAAGCGCCTGCACTCGCGTACCGGCCACAGCTGCCACAACTGATGTCGCCATCGCCATCACCAATCCCCCCAGCGCCTTGCAAGGAGCGAGACTCGGAAGGAGGGAATGCAAACCGTAAAGCCTAGAATGCTCCTCCAAAGAAGTCGACGTTGGTCACAAGTGGATGTTTTCAGAATATTCTATGTGGGGTTCTCTGGAGACGGGCTGGAATAGAGGGACAATTCTGATCAATCTACTGCATGCACAGATCCCTTTGAGTGGGGTTCTGGCCGCCCACAATCGGGTTGCTACTGATGATTTGTGGGGTACGATGGTGCAGGGATGTGCTTGGTGAGTGCATTGCTGCTAGGCTAGGCTCTGTGCGCTTCACAATCTTCTCGTGGTGGCGAATCGAGATGGTGGTGGTGGTCATTCTGCCGCCTGCTTGGCTCACCCATGCAGGTGCTCCAGGACGTTTACAGCTTGAATTTCATCACATTCTTTGGGTCCTGCTTCTTTGGGTCTTAATTGTTCTCGAGTTTTTATTTACTGTTGCCTCAATTTGCTTGTATCCTCTTCTGAGAAGAATTTTGGATTGCAGAGCTGGAGAACGAGAGGCCATGGCAGCGCATACAGTATGTATGGCGCGCGTAGGGACTTGCTTGTCTGGCTGCTCCCGAATGGCCTTTGTCGCCTTCTTCCAGGCACGTCATCGAAGCATCTCGGAATGGCCTCGAAAGCCTCCGCCATGCTACGCTCCTTGCAAGCCTGGCCCTGTGCTGAGAGCTTCGAGAAGGTCCGGGCTTTCCACTCTATACCCTCTCAGCGTTTTCCAAACCGCAGTCAATGCATTTCAAGCGAATTGAGCGTAGTGGAGACACTGAGAGACGTTCTACAAAGGGTCCTAGTACATGTCGTGTTCTCAGTAGTGGTGTGCAATACATCATCATTGTCTAATGTCGAGTAAAGCAAGGAGGTTCAGCAGGAAGGAAAAGTAGTGGGTAGTGCATGTCTGGGTGGGCTCGGGCTACTGAGGGTACAGTTTTGGCGATGCGACACAAACTGTCATTATTTTTCGTGTTGTTTGAGTCCAGTGTCATTCTCAATGGTACGTAGACAGTTTGATGAAGACAGGTTGGGATGGCAGGTTCGAGCTGGAGTTTGGGGTACTCTGGCTGGGAGTGCAGGGCTGCGTGTGAAGCAAGGGTACAGGATTTATGTTGCAGGGCGTCTGTCGCCAGACGCTTATGTGAACGATAACGACATTCCTCGAAAAAGTACCGAGGTTGGTGTAACTTCCTTTGTCCCTCAACCTCATCTACATCCAAACTTCAATTTATGCTGGAGTGGGCTTAACACTTTCTAGAGGTGGAAGAATACTAGGCCCTTTCACTGTGCGTCTCTTAGCAGCCTTTGTGCAGACACTCTCTCTTGACTTACATACAGTTCCTGTGGGACAATACTGCTGTGGGATCGTCGTTCATTTTCTTGCCCTGAATTCTTAGTGCTGTCAGAGTCACTCTACAGTACTGAAATCGACATTCTTAGCCCGAGGTAGTTGGTCCTTGGCCAATCACAATGCCTGTAATTGTGGGATGGTTTGCAGGCCGTTGGCAGTGTAGACATTGGAAGTAGTTATGTGTAGGACATAAGTTGGGAGGACCTGATGGGTGGGCTAGGGTCATCTGGAAGGTGGTTGTGAGCTCACCGAGTTTTTGGAAGTCAGAGAATTTCGAGAAGGAATCCTACATCAGGTCTCCTTTGTAGAGACTGAAGCCAGCAAAGCTCATGATCTTGTAGTTTTTGCTCGCAGGTGAAGCAGAAAGTACAAAACAGATGTGGCAGGAGTTCTCAGATACGTCAGAGTGGTGGGACAACCTCTTTGATAAGGTAGGTGTAAAGTGTTCACTAAGGAGGTTATGCGACTGAAGCTGGTATGATGAGGTTGTGTGGCCTGGATGAGACCCCAGTCCTGTAAATCAATTTGAGTTTGCTCTCAGTGGCCAAAAAGTAGCAAAAGTGCTCCTTACTGTTGTTATCAGTAGGTTGTTTGAAAGTAGGTTATCCAAGGTCATTTGAAAGATGCTTGGAGCTCTCATAGTTGTAGCCTTGTCCATATGATACTTTGGTTAAGCTATGGCTTCTCAGCTGTCCACTCGTGTTTGTGACAGCAGAGTCTAAGATCTTCAGGCTTCAAATGTTATCATACAAATGAGGTCCTTTGGATTGAGCGTTGGTCAAACCCTCCTTGGGTGAAAGCAGCACTCGCTACCATGATACAAATTCGAACACAATCTGGTAATTTAATCACCAAGAACTCCACTGGTCCTTGTGGGCATGTGAGGACACTATGCAAGGGAGGACAAGCGAGAGAGGCACTTCAGATTTTGATCAAACAAGGCATTTCAGCCGACTCCTCCACTTACGTGTGTCTACTGCAGGAGTGCATCAAAGTTGAAGACCTTGAACTAGGAAAGCGGGTACATAACTGCATTGTTCAAAGTGAATTCCACCCAAGCATCTTTCTACTCAACAACCTTGTCCACATGTATGTCAAGTGTGGGAGCATGGCGAATGCTCGGCTAGTGTTTGACAGAATGCCTGAACGAGATGTATTTACATGGACTACAATGATTGCTGGATATGCCAAGGGTGGGTGGGGTAGGGAGGCTTTTGAGATCTATCAGCAAATGATACAAGGAGGGGTAGCACCTGACAATGTCACATTCATTTGTGTCCTCAAGGCGTGTGCCAGCCTACGGGCTCTGGAAAAGGGTAAGGATGTCCATGCCGACATTATGAAATCTGGAATTGCACAAGATGTCATTCTGGACACTACCCTTGTCGATATGTATGCCAAATGTGGCAGCATGAAGGATGCACGTGGAGTTTTTGACAGTATGGTTCAACGAGATGTGGTCTCATGGAATGCGATCCTCACAGGATATGCTCAGCAAGGGTGCGGTCGGGAAGCTTTTGACATTTATGAACACATGATGGGGGAGGGAATCATGCCCAACATGGTCACGTTCATTTGCATTCTTAATGCATGTGCCAGGCTTGGAGCCCTGGAAAAGGGCAGAGAAGTGCATGCTGACATCATGAAAGCTGGAATTGGATCATACACAAACTTGGAGAATGCCCTGGTCGACATGTATGCCAAGTGTGGGAGCATAAAGGATGCACGTCAAGTGTTTGACCATATCATTCGGCGAAATGTGGTTTCATGGAACGCAATGATCACAGGGTATGCTCAGCATGAGTGTGGTAGGGAGGCTTTGGAGATCTATGAGCATATGAGATGTGAAGGGGTGACACCTAACATGATCTCATTCATTTCTGTTCTGAATGCATGTGCCAAAGTGGCAACGTTGGAAAAGGGCAAAGAGGTTCATGCTGACATCATCAAATCCGGGATCGTGCAAGATATAATTGTTGAGACTGCCCTTGTCGACATGTATGCCAAATGCGGGAATATGAGGGATGCACGTCAACTGTTTGACAATATGGCTCAACAAGATGTGGTTTCATGGAGTGCGATGATTGCAGGATATGCTCAGCATGGATCTAGTAGGGAGGCCTTGCGACTTTTTGGCCAAATGCAACAGGAAGGCTTCAAGCCGAATGGTATCACCTATATGTGTGTTCTCTCTGCATGTAGCCATGTGGGTCTAGTCGATGAAGGCTGTCACTATTTTGACTCCATGAGTCGGGATTACGGCCTCAGTCCTACAGTGGAGCATTTTGGCTGCATGGTGGACCTTCTTGGCCGTGCAGGGCGATTGCATGAGGCAGAGGACTTTATTAACAACATGCCAATCGAACCAGATGCTTTGGTGTTGAGGGCCTTGCTTGGTGCCTGCAGAGTTCATGGAAATGTTGAGGTAGCAGAACGTGCTGCAAGATGCCTTCTCAAGTGGGATCCACAGGATGCTGCAACTTATGTGCTGCTATCAAACATCTATGCTGCAGCTGGCAGATGGGAGGATACAGCAAAGATGAGAAAGATGATGCAGGACAGAGGTATCACGAAGGATCCAGGGCAGAGCTGCATTCAGGTGGATGATCAGGTGCATACATTTGTTGTAGACGACAAACTGCATCCACAAATTGAGGGAATCCATGCCGAGCTGAAGAGATTGTCTGGGCAAATGAAGGAGGTTGGGTACGTGCCTGACACACGCTTTGTATTGCACGATGTGGAGGAGGAGCAAAGGGAGGTTTCTCTTTGCCACCATGGTGAGAAGCTTGCCATTGCGTTCGGGCTCATCAGCACAGCCCCGGGGACGCCTCTTCGTGTCATCAAGAACCTTCGGGTTTGCAATGACTGCCACATCGCCACAAAATTCATTGCAAAGATTGTTGGGCGAGCAATTGTTGTGCGGGATGCCAACCGTTTTCACCATTTCCAAGATGGGGTTTGCTCTTGTGGGGATTACTGGTGAAACGAGCATGCATGAAACGATGTGCAGTGCTTCAAATATGACAGCATTTTTGTAAGCATCAAATAGAGCGACTTACAAAATTGGACTGGTTCTAAAATTGTATCCTTCATCCACTTTGTTGCACTGCACATCCAACACTTCCAGAGACAGGTAGAGAGAGAACATGGATCAGATGCCTCCATCAGTTAGTCACATGCAGTATTCAACTTGCAACGTGGTCAGGCTGCGGGAATCTGTCAAATTAGACATGATTGGCAAGTCGTTCAACAGCCGGCAACCGCCTAGGAGCAAAACCTTGAGAGTTTGACAGCACTCGCCAAGCGCGATCATGGCGGCATCCCCAACCTTGGGGCAGCAATTTTGCAAGATCAGGGTTCACAGGTATATGAACTCCAAGGTCCCCCACTTGAAGTCTTGCAAACAAGGGTTCTAGGCTAGGGCAATTGTTTGAGAGGGAGTCTAGTGACCTATCAGAGATAGGTTTGGAACGATGGAGATAAACAGCTTGCAGTCTTGGGCACCCTGTGGCCAGAGCATCAACCCCTTGATCAGACACCTTTCGACAATCAGGTAGATCCACCCACTGAAAATTGGGAAGCCCCAAGCGCACCATCAGTAATCCTTGCATATCTTAGATTCAAGACAAAGCCTGTCTACTGTTTAGCAGTTGCGTTACAAGTTATCATGGGCCAACACGAACTCCTTATGCGAGTTTTTTTCGTTCCCCCAAGATTCATCTTTCTCTATCTCAAATTCTGGTGCAAACCTCCTTGTAGTGGAGCATGGAAACTGTACATGAAGTCAAAGTAGACAAAGTAGACAAAATTTACGGCAAAGATTTTGGACTTATTACGTTATCACGATAGGGTATTACCTACCTTGTGGATAAAAAGTAAACGTAAGAGTAAATAAAGATCGTTTAATATATTTTTATCACTTCTTTTTCTTTTTCAGAAGGGTTCCAGATTTAGTTCGTCCATCTCCGTTCCCTCCTCACGACTTGTGGCTCCTTCCTAAAGAACTTTGTTCCCAAGTTTTACCTACATTGTGGACAAAAAATAAATGTAAGAGTAAATAAAAATCGTTTATTTTTTCATCACTTCTTTTTCTATTTCTTTTTCTATTTCAGAAGGGTTTCAGATTTAGTTCGTGCAGATTTAGTTCGTCTTGTAGCCAATGTGGAAGAGAGGGAGTGAGATGCAGGAGGAGATCCGTGGACAGTCGCAGCTGCGAGAGAAGTGAAGAGGAATCGAGGCAGAGTAGAGAGGCTTGAGGTATCACAATTTCAGCCAAGTTCTAAATTTTGGATCCCTAGCTCTATTGTGACGCCAATTCAAGTCTGCCTCCTCCCATTGAGGGAGGATGGTGTTTGACCAGCGAAAGTGCATGTTGTTGGGAAGACTGGCCGCCTTTACCCCAAGACTGCTCGAAATCTTGGAGCACCTTTCTTCCATGCTGTTCTACTTTGTCCCAACAGCCCTCAGTGTCCCCAACTTCGGTACTTGATCCCGGCCTAGACTGGACCTTCGAAGATCTGCAAATGGAGCTGGGGGAGATTGATGCACGCTACTCAGTGTCGGTGCTTGTGACATGGGGCGATCGGCCTCTTCCCTTGAGTGCTAACGGGATATCATGCCGGGAATTATCAGGCGTAGCAAATTTTGGCAGAAAAAGTGCGATCATCAGAATGCGAGCATGAGTATTAGTTCAGACAAAGATAGTGAGGAGGAGGAAGAAAAGGTTGTGCTTTATACAACCTGCAGTGGTGGTGATTTGTATAAGGAACCTGTCACACCTTCGGTAAAGTGTAATTCAAGAGCTCAACAAGAAGTAGAGGCAACATGGAGGCCGTTGCTCACACGCACAAATGTTGTGGAAAATGCATATTTCATGCTTCTTCGATCAGACGCAGATCATATTTATCGCAGTTTCGTTGTCGCGGCCTTTTGCCTTGAGGGCAGGGGGGGTTGGGACACAAGAGGGGCTGCCCCTGTGGTGGGGGCAGTGGCAACAATAGGTACGGGGGCCGAAGCACCCTTGAGTGCCTAAGGTACTCAAAGAGGCGGAGGCGCTCACTAGGTGGAGCCTCGCACACCGGGTGCCACGAGGGGTGGTGGTAGCTTAGTGGGTCTTAGTGGGGGTGGCATATGACTCACCATGGGGCGGAAACTTTGTGGTGGGAGTCGTGGGGAGTCTTCGGACTCACCACGGCCCAATGGGGCTGTGTGGGTGGGCCAAGACTCACCGCGACTCATCACCGGGAGTCAAGGGTTTTCGTGGTGGTTCGCCATAAAATGACTGGGTTGTTTGTGAAACCCCCGCGGACAGTCACAGAAGTATATATAGGGAGCAGTAACCCCGAGAACGGTGCGAGCCCGTTGGTGACCAAAAACTAGTGAGTAAGCGTGCGAGCCGGAAACTGACCAAGGTGTGGGGAGCTGTTCTGGACTGTCATCGACCAAAGAGAATTTTCACTTGGCCCAAATTGAGAGAGGGTCTCGTGGAGGAGTAAAGGGGGACCGTTATGTCTCGGTGAGCAGCCGAAGCTCGGGGTTGGCCCAGCGGCCAGTTTGGGAGTTAGGCGCGCACATCACAGCGAGTGACTATGACTTGAAGGGGAGCTTACCGAAGTGAAGTGCGCGACACTTGGTATCAGAGCTTAGAGTTCAGTACGCGATTGTGCTTGAAATCGGCCTCATCACGGGGTCAGGCAAGTCAAAGCGAAAGCGGAACGGCCCGAAAGATGATCATCCTAGTGAGCCCAATGGGAGCGACGTGTCACCGAAGCGGCAATTTGAGGAGGCGATTCATGCTTTTGAAAGCAAGGCCGCGCAAGAACGAGAGGAATCTGAGGAGTCGGAGCCCGAGGACCTCCCGGAGGCTCCGCCAGACCAACAGATGTCTCCCATGCCAGCAGCCTTTTGGGAAGGGTTGTTGACGCAGTTTGGCGGGACGTTGAAAGACATGTTGAAGGCTGTTAATGCCACTTCCACTAAGGCAAAGTTTAAGGTGAAGCCTAAGGAACCCGGCACCTTCGAGGGCGTCCGAAATCGTAAGGCACTCAATACCTAACTCTTGAAGCTAGAGGAGTACTTCCGGGCGGCCAAGTTGAGTGACGAGGATTGGGTGCAAGTGGCTCCCACCTATTTGAGGGGCTATGCTCAACAATGGTGTCAAAAACGTCTTTATGACCGAGGTCCAATCCCAAAAACCTTGAGCTGGAGTGGGTTCAAGGAGCTTACGAAAAGACTGTTTGTGCTCCTCAACGCGTCTTGGCTCGCCCGGGACAAGATGAGGAATTTGAAGCAAACGGATGATATTCGGGGATATGTTCAGGCTTTCAATGTGCTGTTACTCAAAGTCGCGGACATGGCAGAACCAGAAATGGTCTTCAACTTTGTGGCGGGACTGGCTCCATGGGCAAGGCGGAAGTTGGAGGACAAGTCACCTAAGACTTTGAACGAGGCAATTGAAATGGCTAAATGTTTCTCGGATGTCCCTAGGGGATAATTTCCGAAACTAACGTGTCGTTGTTGGTGGACACAGAAGCATCGCACTCCTTCATGACACCGGCAACGACACGGAAGCTGGGGCTCCCGACAAATGATGTGGGGGCCTCCATTGAAGTGTGTTCTGTCAAAGGATAACCACAATTGGCGACGAGGTTGACGTTTGATGTTCCTCTTCAGCTCGGGAGTTAGGAGAGACGTGAGAATTTCACCATTTGCGAGATCGATGGAGTGGATCTCATTTTTGGGAATGACATTTTTGAGCAAATCCGGAGCAGTCATGGATGGCCGCAAGAGAGTAGTCACGCTACCGTGTGCAAATGGTGGCGAAATTTTACGAGTGTCGCAAACGCCCAACCCCGTGGGAGTGCGAATAAACCTTATGTCAGCAAGAGAGTGGGCCGTGGAGAAGCCACACGAGCCCCAGTTTTTGCTTTACGTAAGACAAGTGGGGGGAGAAGGCGATAGGGAGCCGAGCCCAGATTGGATCAAAGAGATCTTGGAGAAATACCAGGATGTGATGCTGGAGGATTTACTAAGCGGCTTGCCACCGCGAAGAGGAGTTGACCACAAGATAGAGGTGATATCAGGATCGGAGCCGCCTACCAAAGCGCCCTACCGGTTGAGCCACAGAAAGTTGGTCGAGTTGAAAGCCCAGCTCAAGGATCTAATGTCAAAGGGGTCTATCCGGCCGAGTAAGTCACATTACGAAGCTCCGGTGTTATTCGCAGACAAGAAGGATGGGACGTTGCGAATGTGTGTCGATTACAGGGCTTTGAATAAGGTGACCGGTACCCTTTGCCAAGGATCGACGACCTCTTCGATCGGTTGGCAGGAGCAAAATATTTCAGCCGGATCGATTTGCACTCCGGCTACCATTAAATCCGAGTGGTGGAAGGAGATGAGGGGAAGACCGCGTGCAGGACAAGACATGGTTCATATGAGTTCTTGGTGATGCCTTTTGGGCTCACCAACGCACCTGCGACCTTTAGCACACTAATGAACAACATTTTCCAAAAGTGGTTGGATGACTTTGTGATCGTGTACATCGACGACATCTTGGTGTACTCGAAAACAAAGGAAGAGCACATGTAGCACCTCAAAATGATGTTCCAGAAATTGCGGGAAGAGAAGCTGTATGCCAAAGCTTCAAAGTGCGAATTCGGGGTCACAAAAGTGGAGTTCCTAGGGCATGTGATTATACAGGATGGGATCAAAATAGATGAGAGAAAGGTGAGGGCGATCTTGGACTGGGATCCTCCGACTTCGGTCCCGGGAGTGCGATCCTTCCTAGGACTTGCCTCCTATTACCGAAAATATGTGAGAAATTTTGTCAAGATCGCGGGGCCGCTGTCGGACCTTCTGTGTAAGTCCAAGGTATGGGTATGAAACACCTTTTGTGGCCAAGCTTTTGCTGAGTTGAAGCAGCGGATGGCGAAAGCTCCGGTCCTGAAAATCCCAGAGTTCGACCGTCCATTTGAGATTCATACAGATGCGTCAGACTTCGCAATTGGGGGTGTACTCATGTAGGATAGACGTCCAGTGGCTCACAAAAATAAGAAACTAAATGAACTGGAGCGACGGTGGCCTACGCACAAGAAAGAAATGAATGCGGTGGTACACTGCCTTGAGCTTTGGTGCCACTATGTTGGTTCCAACCCGGTGAAGGTGTTTACGGATAATGTCACGGTGAAGTATTTTGCCACATAGCCTAAGTTGTCCCCAAAACAATTTAGGTGGCAAGACACTTTGGCGGTGTTCGACGTGGATATCAAGTACAAACCGGGACGGGACAATGTGGTGGCCGATGCTTTAAGTAGAAAGCAGCAGCTCATGTTGGTATACAGGGGCGAGACAGCGCTCCAAAGGAAGATCCGGAAGGCGTACCGGAAGGATGAGATGGCGAAGTCCGTGATGCGGGACTTGAGGATAGGGTTAAATCGCAGTTCCATTTGCACAATGGACTGCTTCAGTACAAGCAAAAGCATCTCTACGTGCCGAATGGAGGGATCAGAGATAGTCTCTTGAAATAATGCCATAATGGCCCGCTTGCGGGCCACGGTGGAGCTAAGCGCACCGGGACACTCTTGAATAAAGAGTATTTATGGCCCAAACTGAGGGAGGAGGCCGAGGAGTATGTCAAGACATGCACTACATGCCAACAAAATCGGAGCGAGTACAAAAAACAAGTGGGGCTGTTACAACCCTTGCCGATTCCAGAGGTGTCTTGGGAAAATGTCTCGATGGATTTCATGATTACTATACCGCTGTCAAAAGGATTCAATGCAATCATGGTGGTGGTGGATAGGTTCAGTAAAATGGGCCATTTAATTCTCACTAAAGAGACGGCAACGGCACAGGAGACGAGGCGACTTTACTTCGCCCACGTCTTCAAGCATCATGGACTCCCGAAGGATATTGTCTCGGACCGTGATCCAAAGTTTACATGTAAATTTTGGAGGGCACTTTGGAAGAAGATGGGGACGAGACTCAAGATGAGTACGGCCTTCCGACCTACGACGGACGGCCAAACGGAAAGAGTGAATTTCGTGGTGAAGCAGATCTTGCGGAATTATGTGTCGGCAGACCAATCAGACTAGGTGGAGCACTTGGATGCGGCAGAGTTCTGTTATAATAACATAAAACACTCCGCAACGGGAGTTTCCCCTTTCGTATTGGTCTATGGAAAAGCACCTTTGGTGCCGACAAGTTGGGCCGCCCAGGACGTTGGAGAATCGGCAGCAGTAGCGGTGCTCGAAGAACGCAAGCGTTTGTAGAAGCTCACAAAGTACAACATTGCCAAATCTAGAAAATGGTATAAACGGCAGGCGAATCGGAAGCGGAGGGAAGTTAAGTTTGAGGCAGGCACGGAGGTCTGGTTGAACATCAAAGAATTTTCGACTACCTCCGGAAGTGTGTCCGAAGTTCGTACCTCCGTATGCGGGGCCCTTTCGCATCCGAAAGGTTATGAATGAGGATGTGTACGAATTGGAGCTGCCGGAAAATAACAAGGTGCATCCGGTATTCCACGTCTCCCTTTTGAAGCCTTACTTCAAAGATGAAGCGCGTCCGAATCGGCATCAAGTGTTGCGTCCGCCACCTGTGTTGTTGGATCATGAAAATGAACCTGAGTACGAGGTGGAGACAGTGCTTAAGTCGAGGAGGTTCAAGAATCGAGAAATGGAGTATCTTGTGAAATGGAATGGCTATCAGCAAGTGGAGGTAACTTGGGTGTGTGGGATGAAATGCATGCTTAGTCCGGCTTAGCTAGCTCAGGAATCCGATTGCAAAAACTTGTATTGTACAAGTTTTGGTATAAATGAAATGGTTTCCAAATGTTGTGTGTCTTATTTTGTTTGGAATGGTGATACATGGTATGGTTGGCTAGTGTGTAGAATGCATGTTAGCTTACAAAAGTGGGAGAGGTAAATTGGATTAATCGTGTATTTGCGTAGTGCCAAAATCAGGTGACTCCCATCCAAGGAGCAAGAAAACTTGCGCCTTCTTTGGGAGTTCACGTGCTAGTTCACACCTGGCGCGTGCGCGTACTATAATTGCGCTATCGAGGGGGTTGCCTTGTAGTGCGGGCTAACGCGGAAGTTACGTGCTTCCGTTCACGTACTATAATCGTGTAGCCTCGGGACAAAGTCGTAGTGCGGCTTCGGCGTGTTCCCGTACCTCAGGCCAACATTCCAAGGCGGACCCAATTGTAGTGATTGGGGCGCATGGTTAGTTCAAGGTGAACCCTTGCTCAAGGTGATGCTAAAAGTGGCATCATGAGTGGTCGCAAGCAATGTTGTTGCAGTAAGGCGATTCGATCCTCGGGGAGGATCCTTCTTTGGCCTTGAAGTAGGCCAAGAAGAGCACTGGGTGGAGCTTGAGAGGCTCCACCCTTGGCCGGGACTTGGAGGAAGTCGGCCGAACTAGCTAGTGAAGAGTTGAGTTAAGTGGGGGTTTGGTTCTTTGCCATGGGACGCCATGGTACGGAAACAAACTCCTTGATGTGGGACGCCACAACTTGGATGTTCGTTTCTACAAATGGACCAGTCGATGAGGACATCGACTCCCTATTGGTAGGGGTGTGTATCGCGGCCCTTTGCCTTGAGGGCAGGGGGGGTCGAGACACAAGAGGGGCTGCCCCTGTGGTGGGGGCAGTGGCAACAAATAGGTACGGGGGCCGAAGCATCCTTGAGTGCCCAAGGCACTCAAGGAGGCGGAGGCGCTCACTCGGTAGAGCCCCGCACACCGGGTTGCGGTGGGGGTGGTTCCACGAGGGGTGGTGGTAGCTTAGTGGGTCTTAGTGGGGGGTGGCATAGGACTCACCATGGGGCGGAAACCTTGTGGTGGAAGTCGTGGGGAGTCTTCGGACTCACCACGGCCCAATGGGGCTGTATGGGTGGGCCAAGACTCACCGCGACTCATCACCGGGAGTCGAGGGTTTTCGTGGTGGTTCGCCATAAAATGACTGGGTTGTTTGTGAAACCCCCGCGGACAGTCACAGAAGTATATATAGAGAGCAGTAACCCCGAGAACGGTGCAAGCCCGTTGGTGACCAAAAACTAGTGAGTAAGCGTGCGAGCCGGAAAGCGACCAAGGTGTGGGGAGCTGTTCCGGACTGCCATCGACCAAAGGGAATTTCCACTTGCCCAAATTGGGAGAGGGTCTTGTGGAGGAATAAAGGGGGACCGTTATGTCTCGGTGAGCAACTGTAGCTCTGAGTTGGCCCGGCGGCCAGTTTGGGAGTTAGAGCGCGCATCAAAGCAAGTAACTATGACTTGAAGGGGAGCTTACCGAAGTGAGGTGCACGACAGCCGTGCAAACACAAACTTTGTTCTCGTATTTTTTTCTACTCGTATTAATGAGGCTGCTTCCCGTATAACTTTTTCTTTCAAGGCCTCTTCAAATGACACCCGCATTTCATGATCCTCCTGCTACACCATCATGAGGCACTCACACTCCAGCTCCAACAACGCAGCTTCCACAACATCTGTGCGTGTGAGCAACGGCCTCCATGTTGCCTCTACTTCTTGTTGAGCTCTTGAATTACACTTTACCGGGGGTGTGATCGGTTCCTTATACAAATCACCACCATTGCAGGTTGTATAAAGCACAACCTTTTCTTCCTCCTCCTCACTATCTTCGTCTGAACTAGTACTAATGCTCACATTCTGATGGTCGCATTTTTTCTGCCAAAATTTGCTGTGCCTGATAATTCCCGGCATGATATCACGTTAGCACTCAAGGGAAGAGGCCGATCGCCCCATGTCACAAGCACCGAGTAGCGTGCATCAATCTCCCCCAGTTCCCTTTGCAGATGTTCGAGGGTCCAGTCTAGGCCGGGATCTAACACTGAAGCTGGGGACACTGAGGGCTATTGGGACAAAATAGAACAACGCGGGATGAAAGGTGCTACAAGATTTCGAGCAGTCTTGGGGCAAAGGCGGAACGAGTCTTCCCAACAACCTGCACTTTTGTTGGCCAGACACCATCCCCCCTCAATGGGAGGAGGCAGACTTGAATTGGCGTCACAAGAGAACTAGGGATCCAAGGCTGATCGCCCCATGTCACAAGCACCAAGTAGCGGGCATCAATCTCCCCCAGCTCCCTTTGCAGATCTTCGAGGGTCCAGTCCGGGCTGGGATCTAGTACCAAAGTTAGGGACACGGAGGGCTGTTGGGACAAAGTAGAACAATGCGGGCGGAAGATCCTCTAAGATTTTGAGCAATCTTGGGGCAAAGGCGGCACCAGTCTTCTCAACAATCTACACTTCGCTGGTTAGACAACATGCATTTTCGCTGGCCAAACACCATTCCCCCTCAATGTGAAGTCCCTTGGTGAGGGGGAGGAGGCAGACTTGAATTGATATCACAAGAGAGCTAGAGATCCAAAATTTAGAGTTCGGTTGAAATTGTGATACCTCAAGCCTCTCTGCTCTGCCTCACCTCTGTCCTCGATTCCTTTTCAGTTCCCTTGCAGCTACGACTTCCCACGGATCTCTTCCTACCTCTCATTCGCTGTCTTCTATTGGCTACCAGACGAACTGAATCTGGACGAACTAAATTTGGAACACTTCTGAATAAGAAAAAGAAATAAGAAAAAAAATGATGAAAATATTAAACGATCTTTATTTACTCTTACGTTTATTTTTATCCATAAGGTAGGTAATAACTAATAACTTAGGAACAAAGTTCTTTAGGAATGAGCCATAAATCGTGATGAGGGAATAATGATGGACGAACTAAATCTGGAACCTTCCTGAAAAAAAAAATGATGAAAATATTAAACGATCTTTATTTACTCTTACATTTATTTTTATCCACAAAGTAGGTAAAACTTGGGGGACAAAGTTCTTTAGGAAGCAGCCACGAGTTGTGAGGAGGGAACGGAGATGGACGAACTAAATCTGGACAAATTGACGGATGAGGATAGAAAACCCTAAAACTATTGCAAGATTGCTACTATGACTTCTTCTTTCAAGGCCTCTTCAAATGACACCTGCCTTTCATGATCCTCGTCCTGCACCCTCATGAGAGTCCGCTCACGCTCCAGCTCCAACAACGCAACTTCCACAACATCTGTGCGTGTGAGCAACGGCCTCCATGTTGTCTTTGTTTCTTGTTGAGGTCTTGAATTATATTTTTCCGGGGGTGTGATAGGTTTCTTATTCAAATCACCACCACTGCACAAGTTGTATAAAGCACAACATTTTCTTCTTCCTTGTCACTATCTTCGTCTGAATCAGTATCAAATGCATTCTGAAGGTCGCATTTTTTCTGCCAGAATTTGCTGCGGCTGATACTTCCGGGCATGAATTACACTTTTCCGGGGGTGTGATAGGTTTCTTATTCAAATCACCACCACTGCAAGTTGTATAAAGCACAATTTTTTCTTCCTCCTCGTCACTATCTTCGTCTGAATCAGTATCAAATGCATTCTGAAGGTCGCATTTTTTCTGCCAGAATTTGCTGCGGCTGATACTTCCGGGCATGAATTACACTTTTCCGGGGGTGTGATAGGTTTCTTATTCAAATCACCACCACTGCAAGTTGTATAAAGCACAATTTTTTCTTCCTCCTCGTCACTATCTTCGTCTGAATCAGTATCAAATGCATTTTGAAGGTCGCATTTTTTCTGCCAGAATTTGCTGCGGCTGATACTTCCGGGCATGAATTACACTTTTCCGGGGGTGTGATAGGTTTCTTATTCAAATCACCACCACTGCAAGTTGTATAAAGCACAATTTTTTCTTCCTCCTCGTCACTATCTTCGTCTGAATCAGTATCAAATGCATTTTGAAGGTCGCATTTTTTCTGCCAGAATTTGCTGCGGCTGATACTTCCGGGCATGAATTACACTTTTCCGGGGGTGTGATAGGTTTCTTATTCAAATCACCACCACTGCAAGTTGTATAAAGCACAATTTTTTCTTCCTCCTCGTCACTATCTTCGTCTATATCAGTATCAAATGTTCGCATTTTGAAGGTCGCACTTTTCCTACCAAAATTTGCTGGGGCTGATAATTCCCAGCATGATATCCCGTTAGCATTCAAGGGGGAGAGGCCAATCGCCCCATGTCACAACCTCCGAGTAGTGGGCATCACTCTCCCCTAGCTCTCTTTGCACATCTTCGAGGGTCCAGTCTGGGCTTGGATCTAGTACCGAAGCTAAAGACACGGAGGGTTGTTGGGACAGGGTAGAACAGATAGACTTGAATTGGCGTCACAAGAGAGCTAGGGATCCAAAATTTAGAACTTGGTTGAAATTGTGATATTTCAAGCCTATCTGCTCTGCGTTACCTTTGTCCTCGATTCCTTTTCACTTCCCTCGCAACTGGGTTGGGGGGGGGGGGAGTGACTGAGCAGCAGCACGGATCTTCTCCTGCCTCTCACTCCTTCTCTTTCATATTGTCTACTAGACGAACTAAATCTGGATGAACCAAATCTGGAACCTTTCTGAAATATAAAAAGAAATAGAAAAAGAAGTGATAAAAATATTAAACGATCTTTATTTATTGTTACGCTTACTTTTATCCACAATATAGATAATAACTAATAACTTGGGGATACAGTTCTTTAGGAAGTAGCCACAAGTCGTGAGAGGGAACAGAGATGGATGAACTAATCTGAACGAACTAAATCTGGACGAAGATAGACAAACTAAATCTGGAACTTTTCTGAAAAAAATAAATGATGAAAATATTAAACGATCTTTATTTATTCTTACGTTTATTTTTATCCACAAGGTAGATAAAACTTGGGGGACAAAGTTCTTTAGGAAGCAGCCACGAGTCGTGAGGAGGGAACGGAGATGGACGAACTAAATCTGGACAGATTGATGGATGAGGATAGAAAACCCTAAAACTGTTGCAAGATTGTTGCTATGACTTCTTCCTTCAAGGCCTCTTTAGATGACACCTGCCTTTCATGATCCTCGTCCTGCACCCTCATGAGAGTCTGCTCACGCTCCAGCTCCAACAACGCAGCTTCCACAACATCTGTGCGTGTGAGCACCAGCCTCCATGTTGCTTTTGTTTTTTGTTCAGGTTTTGAATTACACTTTTTTGGGGTGTGATAGGTTCCTTATTTAAATACCGCCATTGCACAAGTTGTATAAACCACAACCTTTTCTTCCTCCTCTTCACTATCTTCGTCTGAATCAGTATCAAATGCTCGCATTCTGAAGGTCGCACTTTTTCTGCTAGAATTTGCTGCGGCTGATAATTCTGGGCATGAATTACACTTTTCCGGGGGTGTGATAGGTTTCTTATTCAAATCACCACCACTGCAGGTCGTATAAAGCACAACCTTTTCTTCTTTCTCATCATTATCTTCGTCTGAATCAGTATCAAATGCTCACATTTTGAATGTCGCACTTTTCCTACCAAAATTTGCTGGCGCTGATAATTCTCGGCATGATATCCCGTTAACATTCAAGGGGGGAGGCAGATCGCCCCATATCACAGCCAATATTGGCCGGGTCTCATGTTTTGGATTTTTTTCCGGGTCCGGGTATGACATTTTCATCGAGGGTGGAGCATAGCCAGGTATGCATAATGCAAAGATTTGAGAATTCCCTTGGGTACAAGTTATCAAACAAGAGCCATTTCATGATTTGTGCCGGTTATCAATATCCCGGTTAATTGAGCTGTCGTGCGCATACATATCGCTACACAACTACATCGCTGTCCAAAACCACACAACACATGTGCACACCACACACTAGTATACCACTAGTCCACCACTAGTCCAACCACTAGGCTACACCTAGTCAGTCACTAGGCTGCCACTATGCTGCCCACTATGGCAGTCACTAGTCCACACAATGATAAAGAAGAAGAATACAAGCACAAGCTCATGCGAGCTCACAAGGCTGAAGCATAAACTCATGCATATATAACCTCATCACTCAAATACAAGTCAAGCCAAGTGCACCCCACGCCATGGGGAATCCACACTACGGCGCCATAGCTAGGCGCGGTGAGGCTCAACTCGAGAAAGATGAGCCTTCCGCGCTTGCCGTGAAGATAACCACTCCAGGGCCTAAATCTGCCTTGACCCCTGGATTGACACTTGGGCCAATCCCAAATGTCAATATGTAAAGCTAGCTATTTCCTAGCTAGTTTCACACTAGTGGTAAAATAACTTGACAGCTGTCGTGCGCATACATATCGCTACACAACTATATCGCTGTCCAAAACCACACAACACATGTGCACACCACACACTAGTATACCACTAGTCCACCACTAGTCCAACCACTAGTCCAACCACTAGGCTACAACTAGTCAGTCACTAGGCTGCCACTATGCTGCCCACTATGGCAGTCACTAGTCCATACAATCGCCCCCCTAGCTGGTGCTTAGGTCCCTCTAAGTCCAGGTAGCCACAAGATGTGATAGTGACCATAGCCTCACTAAGTCCTCCACCACTATCCCTACTACACTCAAACTCGATAGATCAAGAGGTCGGGTGCAAGAGTTGCCCCATCGTTAGTCACCGTCTTGCAACCTGTGAACTTGAGCTTGGGATCTCATGTATTGACTCCTATGAGCTTGGCCTCCCATGTCTTGTTAGCTGCCTCCAGTCATGTCCACTGTCACTATCCCAAGCAGTGTGGGCACAACCAATCTCCGTCAGGAACCTTCCCAAGAGGTGGTGTCAAGCATCCCATATGCCAACCCCTTGAGCATCGATCACACACCAGCATGGTGGCTGCCCCTTTGGCAGACCCACAGAGCATGCACCTCAAACCTGCAAGTACCACTGCCAAGTTTGGGTCAACTCTGACATCGACATTAGGAAGGTGACATGACGCACAATTATGCACATGGTCCTTCCAAGTCATGCCATCCCGACCCTCCAAGATCAGGACCCCTGAGGGCAACACCTCTCGAACCCTCAGAATAACACGCCCTGCAGTAACATCCAGAGTCGTAGGAGCAGTCTGCTGCAAATAAACATAGTCACCAGGGCTAAACCTCCGAACCCCAGGACGATATCCTCCACCACGTATAGTGGCATACCTCAACGTATCACGGTGTTGTGCAATGGCAAGGTTCTCAAAAGCCATGGGCATGACTTTCTTGAACAACTCTGCACGCTGATCACATGCACGTACCCACACGTCCGGATCGTCAAGGTTAAGGACTTGAGCAGTGTCCCTACGAATGGCTGCAGGCAAATCCGGCTCTCGGCCAAAGAGAAGGAAATATGGTGAGAAGGAGGCAAGTGATGCTTGTTTGCTGAACCTGTAGCCCATGGCTAACCAAGGAACCTGAAGATCCCTATCTCCTAGGTGTTTCTTCTGCAAGCCATACTTGCGCAAACCCCTCTTCACCGTCTGAACAACTCTCTCTGCTAAGCCATCGGCCTCAGGATGATCCCGAGAAGTGGTGCGGTGGTCTATCAAGGCTTTATCACACAAAGCCTGAAACTCCCCCAAGAACTCTCTTGGTCCGTGAGTACCTCAGCTAGAGCACCAAATCGGCTAAGCACACGATCCAAGAATGCATACGCAGCCCCCTCACTAGCCTTGTCAGGCAATGGAACCAACTCAATCCACTTGGAGAAGTGCTCCACCATCACCAACACATATCTGTGGTGGCGCATAGTCAGTGGCAACGGTCCTGCGAAGTCAAGACTCCACCTGTAGCCCAATCCCATGATTGGTAAAGGATGCAACTGTGGTGTAGGGGCGTTGAATGAAGCACGCACCCTGTCACACACCATGCACCTAGCCACGAACTATTGCACCTCTGTATGCATACCACGCCACCAATACTGCCCCTGCAGTAAACTGTGAGTGCGTCGCACTCCAAAATGCCCCAACTCCTCATGGGCATGCCGCACTAACCGTGCACGCTGTGTGGGGTGAGGCACAATCCTCACCCGACCATCCTCCCACACTCGAAGTAGGTGTATCCCCTCCCACTTGAACCTCTTGGCTCGTTGCAGGATCCGATCCCTCTCCCTGGCAGTCACAATGGCTGCCGTGTCTCCCGTGCGGAGGTAGTCCAACACAGCCGAATCCTCATGTATATCTCTGGCACCACCTAGCTCATCACTAGCCTCAGGGTCCTCAGACACTCCATCTACAGTCATCCCTGTTGTAGGTCCAATCTGACCTCCTAATGCCAAGATACACAAAAATGCAGATGCGTGCCATCCCGGCACCATCTCCTCGTCCGTCTCACCATGCCACCGAGCTCCAGTGTCATCCTGCTGGCTCATGCATGGATTGCGACTCAATCCATCCGCATCCCGATTGACCAAACCCGGTCGATGCACAACCTGAAAGTCATACTCCTGGAGTATAAGTGCCCACCGTGCAAGCTTCCCCGTAAGCTTGTCTGACTCCATCAACCACTTGAGTGGCTGGTGATCCGTGACAAGGGTGAAAAGATTGCCGTATAGATAGCACCTGAAGTGTGCCACGGCCCACACTGCAGCTAAGCACTCTCCCTCATATGAGCTGTACTTAGCCTCTGCAGCGTTGTTCGAGCGGCTAGCGTAAGCCACTACGAACTCTCTTCCCTCATCATCCACCTGTGTGAGCACCGCTCCAAGCCCCAGCATGCTCCAATCCGTATGCAGCTGAAAGGGACGCCCCCTGATAGGTCGTCTCAAGATAGGCGCCGAGGTCAACCTCGCCTTGAGCTCTTGAAAAGCTCGTTCCTGCTCATCTTCCCACTGCCACTCCTGGTCCACCTTGGTCAGCTTGGTTAGAGCCTTTGCAATGGTACTAAATCCCTTGACAAACCGTCTATAATAGTTTGCCAACCCCATGAAAGCTCGAACTCGGCTCACATCCGTGGGGCGTGGAATTTGTGCAATGGCCTCTACCTTAGTCTGCTGTACCCCCAATCCTCCAGGATATATCATGTGACCCAGATACTCAATCTGGTTGTGGAAAAACTTGCACTTCCCCGGATGCAACTTCAATCCGTGCGCTCTCAAGCGCTCCAATACCACCTGAAGGTGTCTCTCATGCTCCTCCATCGTAACACTAAAGATGATGATGTCATCTATGTAGCACCGAGCAAAGTCCACCCCTGCTAGAATCCTATCCATGACTCTCTGAAACTCTGCAGGAGCATTCTTAAGCCCAAATGGTAAGAACCGCCACTGATATAGGCAATCCTTGCCGTGCTCATTGATCCCCCAGAATGTCGTCTTCTGCTTGTCCGCCTCCTTGATTGGCAACTGGTGATATCCGGATCGTAAATCCAAAGTGCTAAAGGCCTTAGCATGCCCGATGGCATCAAAGATCTCCTCTGGTGTTGGCATGGCATACTTATCGGACTTGGTCTGACGATTTACAGGCCGGTAATCACCGCACATACGTCTCTCCGTCCAATTGCCATAGACATCCTTCTTGGCTGGCATCACTGTGGCTGAAGCATACTCTCCACCAGAGAGCTCCACCAAACCTGCCTCCCAGAGATCTTGAGTCCTCATCTGAATCAAAGACCTCTCCATGTCACTGTATCTATAGGGTCTCCGAAAGATTGGCGTGTCAGTGGCCAACTCAATACGGATCTCTTGACCCTTCAGTGCTCCCAAGTCCTTCAAACTGAAGGCAAAGCAATTCCTGTAAGCCCTCAGGAACCGCCGTATACGTTGTCTCTCTCCTCCGGTGACAATGGGTCCAATGTCAGGCTCCCAATTGTCCTCCGTAACTGCAACCTTAAGTCCAGTGGGCTTAGAGGTAGAGGACGCGTCCAGTGGTTGCTATGTTGCAACCTCTTGAGCAGTACTCCCTCCCTGCTCAGTCAATGACAAGGCCTCATCCTGCCCCATCATCTCATCCTTGAGGACCTCCTCAACCCGAGAAGAATCCCCAACCTCATCCATCACAGCCGCCTTGGCTGCCAACTCCCTCTGAACCTCGAGCACCTCCCACGTGTGCCATGGATGCATGCACCCCGTGGTCCTCACATGCTCGCCCCACTCACTGCCTGTACCGTCTCGGTAGGCAGAGAGACCATCGAGGGAAGTGTACTCCGCACTCTGCGTTGCTCAGCCAGAGCCAAGCTGATAATCCAGGTCAAGCAATTGAGATCCATTGCTTGCCCCAACACTTGACGACGTGATGCCTCAGAAAGAGACGACACCGCCGTGGTACCAGTGGTAAAACCCATTGCCCGCTCACGCTCGTCAGCATTAGGCTCCACTAACTGCTGCAACTGAGCATCCCACAGGAGGCCAGGTCCACTATCCCGGAAAGCATGCGATCCTGGGAAGCTGAGCAGTGTAGGTAATGCTGCTCGTGGTTGACCCACCTTGTTGACCACTGCCAAAGGCGAACGGTCATCGTGTCTCACACGCTGAGACTGCCTCCCTGTGTCCAGAATGTTATCCACTGTGAGATGTGCTGGCCGCTGCACCCCATCAAATGCACGCTTGAGCAGTGCGGGTGGCATCAAGTTAGTCCACCATAGCCGTGGACGATGAGCCCGTGACCCCACTGTAGCTGCATCTAGCAACACTGCTGACCCAAGCCACGACCGGACTTGATGCACACTGGCCATCACCCTGGCCCGAGAATCGCCCATCAGTGGCACATTCTCCAAGATGTATGCTGGAGATACAGCTTGATGAAGCTGCAAGTGGCGCAAAACCCGCACCATCTCCCAAAACAGACCCGACCTCGAGTCTCGCAATCCATTGCCATGCCCGGCTGATGAATGCCCTTGGCAGGGCCAACCTGCCACTACCAGATCAATGGAGCCAACCCGCTCCAAATCCTGCGCCCCCAGCAACGAAATGTCTGCTGGCAAGGCCTGCTGATATCCACGAATTGAGACATTGCTGACCAACTGACAACATGGCGAAGTGAAACGCGTCGTGCAGTCTCATCCCTCTCCACATACAGGTAACGCCGAACTCGTACACCTGCCTGTAACACAGCAGCCAATCCGGTGCTGATCCCGCCAAACAAGTCCAGAAGACAAATGCCTTCATCCGGATACTGCCACACAATAGGTGTGGTGTCCAATGGAGACAATTGAGGTGGTCCTGGTGCAATCCCCACACTCTCCTCCTCTCCTGACGGTACAAAAGCCTCCCCCAGGCTTGTTGCACCCGTCGATCAGCATCCCGCTGCAAATCCTTGCTCGTGCCCCACAATGGAGTCTGAGCAACCATGGTAGGCAACTCCGCCATACCATACATGTCATCTGCTCTCCCGGAGGTGGTACATCCTCTGAATGAGCATTGCCCTCAAGCAACTCTCTAGGCCAACTCACTGCCGCTGTGAATGCTGCTAGTGTCGGCATCTTGCCTCGCTGGGCAACCGCAACTCTTCCTATGAACGTCACAGGAGCTGCACACGCCGCCCTCCCCTGACTGCCATGCAGGCCTATAGAAAGCTGACTCCTCCCAAAAATCCAGGGTGAAGCCCATGGGGTACAACACTGCCCCACCAACCAGGACATCGTATGAGACCGCGTCTGTCACAATGGCCTTGGCTCGCATCACTGAGCCATCTGTAGGGTGATCCGGCCGTAGTCTGATAGCCAACTCACGCGTGTCATGCCCCGAGCCTGCTCCGATCCTCCCAGAGACGTCTGTATCTGGAAAGGACAAGACTCCATATCCGCCTCGTGAGGCCCAAGCCTGCAATAGCAGCTCTGCCCAGCATCAATGGCTGAGCTCCCGAGTCCAACAAGACCCGCAGTGGCCGGTACCTCTTGCCTGCCGGTCCACTCAAACAGAAAATGTCATCCTGGTTGTCTAACATGACAACTCCAGGTGTCACCATGGCGCGCTCAATGGCTGGCCTAGCTGGCAGCTCCATCAACCTGGCAGCTGCAGCTTGCCATGGCGCCGCCGTGGCAATCTTGACCCTCAAATCCGAGGATCCCTCCGGCACTACACCTCTCACTATCTCCGCAGAAGATGAAGTAACCTCCCCACTCTCACAGAGTGTAGCTGCCAGCCTGAACACCTCAGCTGGTTTTACCCCGGCGTCGCAATCATGGTAGCCGAGAACAATGGAGCCTGGCACACAGATGTGGCCGCTCCTAGCAGCACACTAGCTGCCGTAGCCTTGGCAACACTAGGTAGTGGTGCTACCCGTGTAGCTCTCCCCAATGGCATAGTAACCTCCGCCTCGGTAACCGTCGGGCGAGAACTAGGTGCCATGGATGGCGTCGACACTGTCTCCGCCAATGTGAATGACTGAGGAAGCCTAGCCTGACGGCTTGCCTCCCCACGCTGTGGATCCAACTCCACCTCTGCACCTCGTGGCTCAGGAACTCGTGCTGCTCCTCGAGTCACGGCTGCAGCAGACTCCACCTGCACTAGTGGTAGTGCTGCTCCACACATGAATCCCATGCCTCCCATATCTCCTCTCTCAGGAGCAGGAGGTGGACCATCCGCCTTAGAGCCGGTACCACCTGAGCTGTAGCCATGGCAGCGAGCCTCTGCTCTAGCTGCTGAAGCCGGTTGGCCATGCCTTGGTCAACACCCTGACCTCCGCGTCCTTGGCCACGTTGAGCTTGCCCTTGGCCTTGTGGCTGGCCACCTCGTCCTCTCTGGGCTGCTCCACCTCGCCCCCGGCCACCATTGTTCCCTTGGAACTGTCCTGGGCGCAACTCAGGATGCAAACCATAACACTGGGCCTCTCCATGCCCGTGCTTGCCACAATGCCCAACTGCAACTGTGCCGACCCTTTGCCTCCCTCTGGCAATCCTTCTTGACATGGGGTCCTCCACATGTCCAGTACACCACATCCGCCCGTTGTTGGCCAGCAAATGAAGGGAGAGACCCTGCATCTGAGGTCCTCTCTGCCCTTCCCTGAGCTTCACCTGAGCCCCTTGTTGCCTTGAGCACGTTGAGGTAGTGGTTGGCTAGGAGCACCACTACCCCGTGGTGTCTCCTTAGCAAATCCCACCATGACCACTCGTTCCTCCACCATGTTGAGCTCTATCCGCTCTGCCAGCAAAAACACATTTGCTAAGGTGGGTTGGGCCGCTTGTAGGAGAGTTGCATCCCGCACCCTTCTCCTCAGCTCCTTGTCCAATATCCCATACCAGAATTGGACTGCCTGAGCTTCCGTAACCCTTGGTTACATTTATCAAGCGCCTCATGCGAGTGAAAGCCTCCCTCAAGCTCTCGGTCGGCTTCCGTTGGAACTCTTGCAAGCTCCGCAACTTCTCTGTCCTCACCCCTTGGTAGTTCCCTCTCAACTCTTCGAAGAACTCCACAACAGGGTTGAAGGCAGGCACGGGTGCTAGTGCTGGGCGCGGTAGTGGCTTGGGTGGACGTCGTAGCTACTGTACCACCAGTCCCCTAGTTCCACTGCTACTTGCTGAAGTGCCGGTGGTGCAGCGGCAGGTGTAGCCACTGCCCTCGTGGCTCTAGTGCCCCTAGTGATGGAGACATAGTCGGGTGACCAGTACATCCTCCACTCCTCGATCTCAACCTCATGCCCCCGCCTGAACTCATGGTAATCATCCATAGGCGGCCCCTCAAGGTGCTGAAACAGCCCTTTCCATGCCATGAACGGCGTAAATAGTTGTGGATTGCGCATTTGCTGCAAATCACACCAACTATCAAACTCTTGGATAAAATCATCCAACTCGATGGTGCCCACCGCCCCAGAGTACCTTCGTGGCCCTTGGTAGCTCCATACATCTCCTCCATTGTGTCCCACAACAATGGCAAAGAAACAACTTGCACCGCCGGTATGAGTCCTCCTGATTCACAATCCGAATCAGAACCTTCCGTGGAAGACACAGGAGGTGAAGGTGGCCTAAACGCACACCTCGTCTCGTGTACCCACTAGTATCGCTAGTGCTCGAACCGGCACTGTCCCCAGCAACTAGTGGCACCTCCGTGTTGACACTCAACCGGTCATCATGAACATGTCCCTAACCCCCTCTCCACAAGGTAACCGGGTAGAGAACCTGTTGCGGCTTATGGTTTGGAATACTAAGTTCCTAACATAGCCTACACTGTACCTGCATCCACCGCAAGCACTCCTATGGTTGGCTGGTCATCACCTCCAACCTCACCACAGGAGAAACAATGATGGTCTGGCTGGTCATCACCCCAGCCTCACCATCGACAGCATGCTCTAGGACTGGCCGGTGATCAAATCCGGACCAATCACCTATAAAAACAAGCGCCCACACAAAACTAGCATGGCGCACAGTCAAGCATGCAGGTATGGAGGGGATCCAAACACAAGAAATCAGAACGACAACTCCCCCACACCAAAAACAACTCCACGGTGTTGCTCCTGCAAGGACACCCCAGCCCAAACCCGGACTGACTCTTGCCTCCACCTACGGAAAGGTCTTGGCCTAATGAGAGGGTGGAAACTACGAGGAAGAGAAGCTAAAGCAATGCCTAACCCCAGCATGCCCTCATCCCAACACTCTTCCTCTCCTCTCTCCCTCACTTGCATGACCATGGGAATATCATGAAGATACTCCTCAAACCGCCCTCCACGAGCTTCAAAATTCGGCCTTACAGACCACATGCCAGTCCTTAGGCAGTCCACCAGTGCCTCCCGAGTCAGCACAGGCCGTCCACAGGTCAACACGGGCCACCACAGACCAGCATAGGCCCACACAGCTCACTGGTCACAGCCGTCACAGTCCCACAGGCCACTGGGCACAGCCTGTCACAGCCCCTCCTAGCCCGTCACAGCCCCAAAGGCCTCACGCACGGCCTGTCACAGCCCCTCACAGCCCATCACAGCCCAAAGGCCATGGGCAGCCGGCACAGCCCCGCACAGCCCGTCACAGCCCCACAGGCCATGGCACAGTCGTCACAGCCCCCCACAGCCCGTCACAGCCCCACAGGCCACTGGCACAGCCCCTCACAGCCCCTCACAGCCCCACAGGCCTCAGGCACGGCCTGACACAGCCCCTCACAGCCATCACAGCCCCAAAGGCCTCAGGCAACGGCCTGTCACAGCCCCTCACAGCCCGTCACAGCCCCAAAGGCCTCAGGACGGCCTGTCACAGCCCTCACAGCCGTCACAGCCCCCCAAAGGCCATGGGCACAGCCTGTCACAGCCCTCACAGCCCGTCACAGCCCCATAGGCCACTGGGCACAGCCTGTCACAGCCCCGCAGAGCCCGTCACAGCCCCACGGCCACTAGGCACAGCCTGTCAACAGCCCGTCACAGCCCCACAGGCCTCTGGGCACAGCCTGTCACAGCCCCGCACAGCCCATCACAGCTCGCCACAGCCTGTCACAGCCCGTCACAGCCCGTCACAGCCCCACAGGCCACATGGCACAGCCCGTCACAGCCTCACAGCCACTGGGCACAGCCTGTCACAGCCCCTCACAGCCCCAAAGGCCACGGGCACAGTCTGTCACAGCCCCTCATAGCCCGTCACAGCCCCATCCATGGCCGCTCTGGCAGTTTAGCCATTTCTCCAAGGGGTTTAGCCACGCCAAGCTAGGGTTTGTGTCTCTTGGACTCTAGGCTTCTTTCCACCGAGCTATGGCAGCTGTGAGGAAATCAGCAAGGTATTCTTGCTCTTTCGGCTCCCACACACCACCATAGTAGCCCTAAGCCATGAGGTGGTTGCCACAAACCAAGCCTTCTTTCTCACTTAGCCTCCCCAAACACGCCACTAAACTCAATGGCAAACAACCAAGCCCTGCTGGTTCCCAGCCCTTGTGAGCACTCATTCAAGCACTCTCCTTGGCCATAGCATCTGTCTTAGAGCCTATTCCAGCCCCCTACACCTGCTGCTTCAAGAGTTGCGCTCCCTTCAAGCTTGAAGTTGAAACCCCAACTCACATAGGCCCTACAAGTGCTTTTCTTTCACTCCAAGTGGAAACCAGCCCTAGACCTTCCGTTCTAGCTCTCTAAAGCTTGAAAATAAGAGCGTCAATGGGCTGAAGGCATGCTCCACACATGCCCCACTCTCACCATAAGAGAATCAGCTCCTTTGCTTCATTTCTTGCACCCACAAACCTGAAAATACAAGCTTCAGCAGGCTGAAAGCATGCTCCACATGCCCTACAGGGAAACCAGCCCCTTCCTTTTTTTCTTGCACTCACACACCTGAAAGTGCAAGCCTTCACCAGGCTGATAGCATGCTCCACACATGCATTGCCCTCACATAAGGGAAGTCAGCCCTTCCCTCTTCCTTGCTTGCCCTCCAAGCTTGAAGATGGAAGCTTCAATGAGCTGAATACATGCTCCACACATGCAACCTTTTCACACAAGAGATATCAGCCCCCTATCTTGGCTCCTTGGCTCCTTGATGCTCTCTAAGACAAGACTAAGCACTCCACAGCCTTTGCCAAGCTCTTGAAACCCTAAGGCTTACATTTCCAGCCACAAGACACTTCTCTTGTGGTGCAAGAGCTCTTCTTCCAAGCTCTGAAACCCTAGGTGCACATTCCATGGCTTTGCCGCACCTCTTAGCTCTTGTTCCAGCCCTGCTCTTGCCATGACAAGAGCCCTCTCAATGCTGAAGCTCGAGATTGAAACCCAATCTCACCATACTCCACAAAGTGCACTGATTTGCCCCAAAGCCAAAATCAGCCCTTTCGTTTGGTCTTGCAATCCTTCACACAATGAAAGCTCGCATTCCCAAGTCCAGTTCTCAGCTTTGCCCCCAAAGCCACTATAACCTGCTCTTGACTAGTCCTCTTCCCAATCGTGCTTGCTCATGCATGTACACAATCTGAAACCATCAAGGTGCTCTGGAATTACCTGCAGCATGGTGCTTTCATCTCTGAAGCTGAAGATCGAATGCCAAGGTCTACCACCTCGTAACCCACATCGCCTCCGCTTCTAACAACCAAGAGCTCCACGGTGCTCCTTTCATAACAACTTGGTTTCTCTTATTCTCAAGCAAAAACCACAAGTGCTACAACTAACTCGTATCTGGCACTCACAGATACGAGCTCATCTTTCTCAAGTGATAAAGAAGAAGAATACAAGCACAAGCTCATGCGAGCTCACAAAGCTGAAGCATAAACTCATGCATATATAACCTCATCACTCAAATACAAGTCAAGCCAAGTGCACCCCACGCCATGGGGGAATCCACACTACGGCGCCATAGCTAGGCGCGGTGAGGCTCAACTCGAGAAAGATGAGCCTTCCGCGCTTGCCGTGAAGATAACCACTCCAGGGCCTAAATCTGCCTTGACCCCTGGATTGACACTTGGGCCAATCCCAAATGTCAATATGTAAAAGCTAGCTATTTCCTAGCTAGTTTCACACTAGTGGTAAAATAACTTGACAGAGCTCATGGACTGCAGGGTACCACATCTCGGTTCTCAATAGTTTTTTGAAGCCTTTGAAATACTATTGCTACGTTTCATTGAATATAAAAATTGGAAAAATGCCGGCATACTTATGGGGATGATTATCCTAACATGTACCTCCTTATGATCTACTACGGGATATGTACCAATAGTTCAAAGGTCAAGGAAATAGGGACGGTGGGAGCAACCAATATGGAGATGGGAATAGGTGCAGTAGAGCAGCGGATGGAGACTTGTATCCACTTCAAGTGTGAGACTTTGAACATATTAATATTTTAACTAGAATATATTAGAATATATTTTACCTACCTATACCTACACCTAGATTGGATCATAGCTGGACCCTGGGACCTTAAAATTCTACAGGTCCGGGTTTGTGCCCACATCAGCCCCGCCGGTTCTAGCTGAGCTCGGGTATGCAACTCATGTGGGCCCCCGCCGGGTCCAGCTCAATCCGGGTACCACCTGTATTCTAGTGTCGGCCGGTCCATATACTTTGATACCCTGAAAAAGAACCGGCAGGGTACATAGGTCCAGACTGGTACCCGCCCAACACTGGTCATAGCCACCAAGTAGCGGGCATCAATCTCCCCCAGCTCCCTTTGCAGATCTTCGAGGGCCCAGTCTGGGCTGGGATCTAGTATCGAAGCTGGGGACACGGAGGGCTGTTGGGACAAAGTAGAACAGCGCGGGCGGAAGGTGCTCCAAGATTTCGAGCAGCCCTGGGGCAAAGACGGCACCAGTCTACCCAACAACCTGCACTTTCGCTGGCCAAACACCATTCCCTCTCAATGGGAAGTCCCCTGGTGAGGGGGAGGAGGCAGACTTGAATTGACGTCATAAGAGAGCTAGGGATTTTAGAACTCGGTTGAAATGGTGATACCTCAAGCCTATCTTCTCTGCCTCACCTTTGTCTTCGATTCATTTTCACTTCCCTCGCAACTAGGAGTGCCCACAGATCTCCTCCGGCCTCTCACTCCCACTCTGCCCACCACATACTTAAGGGAGTGAACGGAGATGGACGAACAAAATAGTGGAACCCTTCTGAAATAGAAAAAGAAGTGATGAAAATATTAAACGATCTTTATTTACTCTTACGTCTATTTTTATCCACAAGGTAGGTAATAACTTGGGGATAAAGATAAAGATAAAGTTTCTTTAACGCCGCTGAATTTACAAAGCCTACTGCTCAACACACAGACCATCAAGGGCCCAATGGACGGTTTGAAGGAACATGTTGAAGGATTGAACCCAAGATCACCTAGATTGTAGAGGCAAGGCACAAACACCCAACCACTGGGCTACTTGCTCAAGGACAAGTTCTTTAGGAAGGAGCCACAAGTGGTGAGGAGGGAGCGGAGATGGACGAACTAAATCTGGAACCCTTCTGAAAAAGAAAAAGAAAATGATGAAAATATTAAACGATCTTTATTGGCTCTGTCCCGCAAGGGATCTCATTGTGGAGACTTCTTGCCTAGGCGGAGCTAGGCAGAGAAGGGAGACCTAGGCTTATCCATTAAGCCTAGTGTATGGAGGGTTGATGGGACTCGCAAGGGATTGAGGCATTGTGGAGACATCTTGCTTAAGGGGAGAAATAGACTTATCTATCAAGCCTAGTCTATAGGGCCCACCCCCGATAAAGGCGAGGTGGCTCTTAATTACGCTCGCTTTGGCCGGAGTCTTCTCTCTCTAAGCCTAGTCTAGAGAGGGTTGATGGGCATGATTCATGAAGCCCTAGAAAACAACCCCCAAATCACCGAAGGACACATCCTCTTGTGGCAGAGCCATTTGTTTACTCTTATGTTTACTTTTATCCACAAGGTAGGTAAAACTTGGGGATAAGATAAGATAAAGATTCTTTAACGTCCAGCGAATTTACAGAGCCTACAGCTCAACACACAGGCCATCGAGGGCCCAATGGACGGTCTGAAGGCACATGTTGAAGGATTGAACCCAGGATCACCTAGGTTATGCACAGGCAAGGCACAAACACCCAACAAAGTTCTTTAGGAAGGAGCCATCGTGAGGAGAGAACGGAGATGGACGAACAAAATGTGGACAAACCGACGGAAGGGGATGGAAAACCCTAAAACTGTTGCAAGGCTGCTGCAAAACTCTCTCCTCCTGCTTGAGGTTCGATGAGGGGAGATTTGAGGACTGGGTGTTGGAGACAGGTTGGAGGTGAGAAAGAAGTTTTCGGTCACAGCAACCTTGCAGAGTGTAGCGATGGTGATTTTAACTGGAGGAATGCAACACATTTGCTCTTTCTCATCCCCTGCGTATTCAACTGCACTCTTACGGAAGTGACAGAAAGACAAACAAGAAATCTCACCATTTTGTTTTGAAATTTGAAGCTAGGTTGCCAGAGATTGCGATCTTTTGGGACTTGAGGAAAATGTGTTGCGACAGAGACGGGGACACTTACAGCGAAGCGCAGTTTCCAACCTAGCATGATCCTCGTATTCCTCTAGCCCTTTTGGAAAGAGGGGGATATGGCCGCACTCGCGAGGCAAAGCTCTCGAGCGTCTTCTCGCCTGGGCACACTGAGCTACATTTTCAACACTTCAGGTTTGACAAGTGGTGAATTCCCTGCCCTCGCCCCTGGATTTCAGAATGCTGCGAGCCGGCCGGCTTGTACTGGATCTATCTATCAAATTTCGGGTCGCACTTACGTTTCAAGCTACTTAGAATCCGGGGTAGGGAGGTTTAGGGGTTCTAGAGACCCTCTTTGTTTAGAAGTTGGCGGCAGGGGCTACGGTGGAGGAGCATCCTGTGGGGCATTGTCGGGTACCGCAACAAGGGTTCCTCCGGTGGCCCCATTTTCCTTATACTCTTCTCTCTTGGCCACCAGGGTATGGTCCGCCATGGCTCACCTGGAGGAAAGCGTTATACCAGCTGGAGAGGACGAGGCGGTGTCGAAAATCGAGAATGGGGACAATGGGCAAGAGGAAGAGGATAGATTGCAAACGAGCGAGAGTGAGGAGGGAGAGAGTCCCTCGATTTTCACGCGGGTGCAAAACCTTGTAGATGTTACTGTTGATGACATCGGAAAGTATCTCACCCTCAGGTCAGGTTTCTTGGGCCTCTTTCCGGGATCTCGTCAATTCATTGAGACCCATGTAGGAACACGTAGTCCATGGGATATGAAGTTCCATCAGAGAAAAAATCTACTGATTTGTTCAACACGATCTTAACTACTATACGGAGACTAGATATCTGCAAAAGTCTTCCAGAAGTTGGGTCATGTCAACCTGGTGAGGAGATAGCCATGACCGCCATCACAGACATAGAGGAAGCACAGCTTTAGTCTGCAGACTGGCAAGACAGTAAAAATCTTTCACACCAAAAGGCACATGTTCTTCTCCACAGCTCTTGGACGTGAAATTCTACAAGCTAGTGTAGGATGTCGATGCCATAGCCTTCTAATTGTAATGGAGGTGCCACTCGATTGTCCTTGAGTTCTGTTGCAATTCGGGCTGAGTTTTTGTAGGTGGGTGGCTTAGCACCATCATGGGGGACTATGTATCACAAGGAAATGGTCTAGCCAATATCCACAGTGGAGGTTCAACAAGGAGATCTGGTTGTGAGAAGGAATGTGTGACACCTTTGGGAGGGATTTTTGGTAGGGGTCTGAGATAGAAGGTAGGGCAGCAGTTGACAATGTTAGACTTGCTCCTGTTTGTGTTTGAACTCAGTGAAGAAGACCAGTCCAAGTATTTTGGTGAAGGTTTACCAGGAGGCCTGGTCAAAGAATTTGAGGTCACCAAGCAGAGTTCTCTATTAATCCGGCCTCGGGTGCTGCAATTATGTGATCAATTACACCGATGTGTGATGAATACTTCAGCGTTCAATATTCCTGTGGAAGAAATGACTGGTAAGTTTCCTTGAAGATTATAGTAGCCTCCTCTTCCATGACATTGGCACCTCTGTTACTGTGGTAGGACAAGAGAGAAGAGAACGAGGATCTTTAATTTTGCTGAAGGCTCATTCCAGACCTGCACTCACAAATCAAGTTGGTCCCAGCCTTGAATTTTCCTCTGGGAAGCTTGTCAGTAAAGCATAACACTGATTGGAGAGAGAAATACCTAGCATGTCAAAGCTAGACCTCAACCTTGATCTCCATAGCTCCCTTTTTTTCCTCACCATAGAGGGGTTCAAACCTGGGGTTCCACAGGGATCAATAACCTGTTGGGTTGTTGGTTGGCTTTGAGGGACACAGGGGAGGCCATTTCACCATCTTAGTTTGCTGGGGTTGCCACTAAGAAGTTAAAGCTTTGAGCTCTTGCAGGCTATAGATGACTAAGTCTGTACATATTTTTTAATATACACAATCACTGAAATGCTTTGATTGATGGTGGAAAGCTGTAAGAGCATGTGGTAACACAGAAAGGAGTTGCCTAGTACTGATACTACAGCATGCATTTTCTACCACTGCTTTTGCTTCCGAGGACATGAAACTGGCAAGGAAACCTCTTTTCTGTGACCTACCTATGAAGTGTGCATCTGATGGCCACTTGGACCACCCTACCTTTATTGATGTCATCCCTGTTGTAGGTCATACTAACAAAGAGAAGAGTGGTAAGGGAGGGCCTTTCAGCATTTTGAGCCCATAGTCCAGGGGGAGGGGTTAGTGGTTGCCCAATAGCAATCATCCATTTCCAAAGAGGATGCTCATATGTCAAGGAAATAGATAGTTTAGCACAGCACTTCATGTGGTAAGGCTATACTATCCTAGGAGCTTGGAAGCATAAAAAGCTACATAGCAAAAAGGAAGCCATACTGAAGTGAGCACCCATTCCCTATACTGCAGAGGGAATGGCAGTTTCTCAGCTCAAAACCAGGATTATGACTCCGCCAGATACAAGGAAAGAATGTACTCATAAGACATTGTTTACTGTAGCCTTGTGGCGTGGACCCACACCCAGTTTGAGCGGTACCTTGTTTGCCATAGCCTTGTGGCCATAGACCCCGCGGCCAGTTTGATAGGGAATAGGCACTACCTTTGTGAGGGGCTCACTCCAGTAGTATGACATAAACAATTAGTTCGGGTTTTCCAGATATCCTCTAGAAAGCCCTTGACACAAGCATCAATCTGCTGTGTGTGAGCAGTTCAAAAGTTAGACCCCAACAGGGCCAGGGCTTTAGGTTCAGCCTACAATCTCAGAGTGAGAGGGAGAGGAGAGAGAGACAATCTTATGGAAGATTTGCGCTATCCTATGTGCAGCTGCAAAGCCACGGAAGCACTACCTCCTTGACGGGCCAGCGGGTAGTGGGAAGAGTGTGGCGCTGGCGATGCTTGTTTACTGGGCGCGCTCCAAAGGGTGGCTAGTTTTCTATATTCCCAGTGGGAAGGATTGGACACATGGGAGCTTCTATTACAGAAATGAGGAAAAGGATCTCTGGGATACGCCTACAACTGCACAGACAGCTCTGGAGGTGGGCAGATTTTGTAGTCCGGTCACCTGTGTGCAATAGAGGTCTTTGTGAAGCTCATATGTTGAGGAGACAGCACTTGCAATAATAGGTAGCTGATACGTGGATTCAAACTGGGCATCCATGCAGCTCTGTATTATGACCTGACACCAAATTTATTCATGGTTATGCGCTTTGTGTTAGGATATCAAAAGCATAGAGTAAACCTGAAAGCATGTTGGTGTGATCTTATGATGTTCTAGGGCTTCCTCAAGAGTCATTCCAGACTGCTTGACACTCTACCATGCCGCATTTTGGATCCAATACCTCTTGGAGAAGGAGCCGGTGTGGGTCGCGCACGGGGTCCTCAACAAATCACGTTGCCTGGGGGTGCTACACTGAAGCACTTGGTTGAGAAGGGATTGTCTATGTCGCATGCAGGGGTGGGAGCAGTCGTCAGGTTGAGGCAAGAGCTTTCACTGGTGACGGAGGTCCCTGTTCTTGTTGCAATTGACGATGTGAGTTGAAATTTTATCTTCTTCGGTAAATGGAGTGGCTATCTCTTAAGATAAGAACAGCAAACAAATATTGTGGGTCATATCATATCAGTGACCATTTATCATGGGTGTACCTTATGATGAGAAATGGTGTTTATTTTGGCTGAAGGTGTAATCACACAACCAAGCAGTGGTTGGGTAGCATGTCCTGTGGCTCCAAAATTACAGTCCCGCAGGTGTGAGCTGGAATATGTGTGGGGGTGGGTATGGCATGTGAACGGGTTGGAGTAATATTTGCTTCTGAAGCAAATCATTGCTAATTGCCTGGTTGGTATATCTCCTTCATTATATTCTCCGTCAGTCAGGCTCTCACATGAAAGAGATTGCCTTGAGATCACAGCTCAATAATGACTACTTGTGAGAGGTGGTGATCTGATATCTATGAATGGGGGTTTGGAGGCAGTACAACAGCTGGTTCGTATTCAGTGAGTATGGAAGGCGAGTACGCAGACCAATCCACGCCCAAAAGCTCACCATGGTGAGTGTCTCATATCACGTTATGTACGTTTTAGGCTGTTATGGCTCGGCATTGGTTGCAGCTGCTATCAGAGGTTTGACATCTAACTTGCTCGATTTTCTTGGTTTCTTTGTTTATTGCCCCTTTGGTTTCCTACACTCCTTGATTGGCTTGTACTCACAGGTAAATGCATTCGGATCGATGGAAGGATCGGATGTGATGATGGTAGCAGCCTTCTCGCAGTCTATAGCAATTGGCAAGCTTCCAGTGCAATTGCCAGGTGTTCCAAAAGGTGTTCGGTTTGATTTTCCACGGTACAGTCCTTTTGAGGCAAACACAGCCCTTCAGTACTATCACAGGTAAGGATACCCTCTCACTTGCCCCCCTTTCTTTCCCCATCTTGGTGGCCTTTGAATATTGGACATGGTCTATGGCCACAAGATTATGCTGAGTATCTTCTTCCGCTCCCTCTGATTGTGGTGGGGTGTGTGGCCGGCCACACAGGGCTGTGGAAGCAGACTATTAGCAATGCACCTTCTTCCATGTCCCTCTCACATATTCAGATAGAACTTACCTGGCCCACCTTGAAGTTTAGAGGCAAATTGCCTCTACACAAGTTCCAATGGGTTTGTCTTTTGCTTTCATGTCTTAACGTTGCATACTCCTAGTCTCTATAAGGTAGAGACACTCTACTTGCAATGATGTGATCAGAAAAAACAAGCACACCTGAGTTAATCCTCTTCTGATGCTACATGGATTTGAGTGGCAGGTGCGAGGTGCCATCAAAGGAGCCAGAGGAAGAGGATGTGATTAGGCTTTACTACCTTACTAATGGAAATGGGGTCGAACTTCGGAAGCTTGCTCGCTTTTTATGATCAGTCATCTTGTTGTCCATGTGGGCTGCAATCCGAAAAGAGGGCCTTGGGTTTAAGTACAGAGCTAGCTAGTAGCCAGGACTTTCAATGATCACTGCATTAATGGCACAGATGAAAAGGTACGTTCACTCATTGATGGGCTTTTTGACTACTTCCGCCGATAGGATGGCTTTGGTATGTAGACTTGGCAAACTGCAGTTGTGCAATCCAACAGATGGAGGGATCTTCCAGTTGAGTCCTGGTGTACTTGTGTTCATGCATGGGTTTTTCTAAAGCAGTTTTGTGAGATAGTATCTCAATGAATGTTAGTTGTCTGCAATCTTCGTTTGTCGACACTCCCCTCACAGCTGTTAACGTTACTATTTTCAATTGAATGGATTGCGTTCATGCTTGCAAGGATGCTGTGTAATCAGCACTAGCCAGTTGCTTTAAAAAGTACATTATGGTCTCCTAACTTAGAGGTGGTCAGTCCTGATCTGTGTGATCTTTGTATGGTAGTGAATCTAATGAGCCATTCAGTGGAACTCTCTGATTTCTCAGGGGATTTTTGGTTGACAGATACAGGTCTCCCTCTCCTAAACCTTCTGACTTCAAATTTGTCAAAAAGAGTGGGGGTTTATAGGGTCAGCGGGTTCATCTTCGGCTTGGAAGCTTTGGCAGCCCAGCAGAGAGTGATTGTAAATGTAGTGATGGTACCAATGACTTGTTTATGTTCTGTTGCTAAGGAAATGCGTGTTATGTTCTATTCATGTTTCTGAAGCATGTATAGCATGATGCTGAAAGAACTAGCAAGATTTCCTGAATAGCTTTCGCATGATGAATTATGATGAATTTTTTTTCTTTTGAACTGATCATCATTGCCAGAGATGTAGAGAAGAGGCTGTCAAGTGTTTCACACAGCTTGATATTAGGATTAGCTAAATTGATCAGTTAACAAGTAGAAGAAAAGGTCATTATATGCATGCATGCACTGGTCTGCTGCATATCCCTTTCCCTTTGTGAATAGAGGGATAATTTCGGATTAGAAGTTCTGGAGTAGTTGAGCAGGTTGACACACAGTTTTCTCAGATTTTTCTGGGTTCAAGTGGAGAGGTTTTGGGTAAGAATTTGACCTTTTAATATTGTTTCTCACCTGACCACTTCGTGTTCTTTTTGTTTTAAAGGAAAGGGGACTTATTCACAAATTCAAGAAGGTAAGAAACAATTCTTGGCCCCGCCGAGACCGCTCCACTGCCTGTTGCAGCCTTGTCCGGTAGAGGAAGGGGAATAAACCCATAGCTCCGGAATCAGGCTTCACAGTCCAGATCCATGACTTGTGGATCATGGCACTCCTTGGATCCCATGCAGATACCAAGGGAGAGGAGGTCCAACATTTCCTTTAGTTCCTGCTCCCAGACGCCGGAGATTGTGAGCTTGGCTAATCCGCACCAACCTTGTAGATGTATTTAAATGGTTGTGTGTCAACTCCTACAGAGGCTCCTTGTGACCGCCCCAAGGTGTGTGAAATCCAAAGACTTTTGATTTAATCCCTTAACTCCAAACATTAAAAACCAAAACTTATATAGCAAAACTCTAGGAAAACCTCACCTCCAAATGATGACATTTTTGCATATCTTGCCTGCAATTTTGTGGGCAGAAACAGCCCTGCCAGCTTCTTATATGTTGTGAGCATCTATGTTGTGAGCATCTGGCACACTAAAATCGTTTCCGACGCACAAATCAAACAAACACTCAAGTTTAGATTCGCCCAGTATATGGGGCATTAGCGCAAGTATACTTGGCGAAGTGACTCTTTTCTCTCTCTTGTGAGCATCTAAGAGATGGCTTAGTGGTCAGATCACAAAGGCGCCTTACAAGTGGTCATAGGTTCAAAGCCCTGGAGGTGTATGTTGTTTGTCACCCATTATAGCTAACCCAGCCATAAAAAGGAGTACTCAAGTCACCCCGGGGGACTTTCAATGAGTCCTTGGGGCAACCATTTTGTCTTGGTTATGGCCCTTAGAAGGTGTCCATCAGTGTTGGGCAAGATTACAATTTTTCAGTACGAGCCCCCGCCTAGTTTTGAAATATTTCGCTTTCCAATACCAGCCAATTCATGGTATTAGAATTACTGATGCAGGGGAAATTTCCCTGCCTTTTGAAGAAAACAAAGACCCCAATAAAAATCCTCATTTCCTACCAAAATATTCAAATTTTTATTGACCATCCTAAACGTGCCCACAAAGCCATCTTCAACCCTGCTCTCAACACTCCCATTGACTGTCTACGACACCGACTTGGCCACCTGTTAACCAAACTTGATTATATCAAAAATTAAATGTGGGCTCAAGCCTCGGCATATACGATAGTCAATATATATTTTCAATCGTGATGTGTTTGCTTCCTGGCTCTGCGGGGTTTTATTTTTTCCCCCAATGTAATAAAATTCCTGAGGGCCTTTGTCCCCTCTTTAACTATATATATATATATATACAATAGCATTTCGTAGGGTCAGCGAAGTATAGGAACCACAAGTACATACGTATGTGCACATATATTTGAGTTTATGGAATCTCATTGGCGAAAAGGAAAAAAAAAATAGAACTAAAACCAAAACAAATAGTTCCGCTAGCAAAAAAAAGCTAAAAGTTTCTTCTGGCAAGATTATTTCCAATTTTTCCTTAAGGATATTATCTCATGCAAGGAAGGCCATGTAACCCCCCCCCCCCAATTCATTTGGCCAGTTTGGGAAGGTCAGGCAACCTGACACTCTGTGGGATCAGTGGGGTGGCGAGAGGCTTGGAGAGGAGGGAAATGGCTGGACAGGGTAGAGGCAACCTGTGCAGGGTGCAGAACCTGTGCGCCTAGGTTAGCGTAGAAGTAGGAGGGTCGAGAATTCTTAGAGATTTCACGGAGGGAGTTGTAAGAGTGGGATCGACAGCTGCGCAGTCGGTGGCCGGCGGAGTTCAGTCCTCCACCATGCAGCTGTTCACTCTAGATGTATGTCAAATCCAAGCAGTCGTCTTTGTTTGAGAGCCGGAGGTTGCAATTGAAATTTGGGATCTACCTCTGCTCTATCACATTTCAACTATATGTCTTGAGCTATCACTTTTACCATGCTTCAGGATCTTGAGGTAGATTATAGGTCTTACATGATACGATCCCGCGGCATTAAAATGTTTGATCTAAAATCTCGCAATTGATAACATCACTCTATCGATCGAGAGACAAATTTAACATGTCAGCTGGTTTCGCTCAAGAGAGAACTGGCATCTAGCAGCTGGATCTTGTCAACTGCAGTACCACCTCCTGAGGGAACTCCATTTATGACCTGCACACACCGTGGGTTCTCATTGAGACGTCACCTCAAAAAAACAAACAACAATGGCTGGAACTTGATACCAACCCACATTCCAATTGCCAATGGTCAACGTTGCGCTACTCAACAGACAAGAGCCTTCACTGGCTGCCACTGATACCACAGTACTGATCAAGAAGGGACCACGCCCGTTTTCCCAACGGCTAGACCTAGAGTTTCCAACCCTCGTTGAAAGTTATTGGGGACCAGTGCCACTTTGCAGTCTACCTGGGATATCGGAAGTTTTTGTAGCCTCAAACGTCATTGGCTGCAACACCTGCAATGACAGGTGAAACCGATGCTTTTCCAACTTCTCTACTTGAATATCCGACAATGTCAGTCCTCCTGCAGCATCTAGCCGCAAAACACCTCTCGCTCATTCTGCCGACTCTTACAGTGTGTGGAAAGAGCCAAACACCAGGAACACCAGATGCGCGAGTAACTGGAGACAAGGAGACATAGGGAGACACAAGGAGACATAGCAGGTCAGTTCAGCGAATTCTGCACCTGCAGCGCTAGCACCGGTGGGCTGCTAAGCAACTCTTTAGTGGTTGGCGACGTCCGGCTGGGCAGCAGAGTGGTAGCTAGTGGTGGTGTATGTTGGAGGCCTCATTGAGAAAGTACCCAATATTTTCCTGAGATCCAGCGCCGTCCACCGTAGTGCTAATCCCTCCGTGACTTGCGCAGCACTGGCTCAGGACTTTTCTGCCTGCTTGAAGATACTCATTTTGATAGCTAGAGAGAGAGAGCTCTAGAGAGAGAGAGAGAAAAGACCAAGCGGGACTGTTGCAGCTCATGAATTCAAGGAGACGAGCACCAGCACATGGGCAGAAGGCTGAAATAGTGATATTTTGCGAGGACTGCAACGGAATGGGTCCCCCTTTAAATTAGAACTTCTGCACCTTGGCAGAAAGCGCAGGATCCAGTGGGAGCATCAGATCCTTACCTGCAGTACTGAAGCCCGTCCGAATGATTGGTTTCATTCTGTACATATTATATTTATGTAGTGTCTTATCGATCTTTTCATGTGAAGTATACTTTACTTTTTCCCAGTCCGTATGAAAATTACCCACCACCATTTTGTAGCTCAGTGCCCTCAAGGTGCTCAAGGCGAGGTTACTATGATAGAGGTTATTTCTCCTCTCACTACAATTGGGGTAAGGGCTTCAAGATTTGTGAGGAGTCTCTCCTTATGGGCTACCATTTTAGATTGTGTGCAACTGAAGTGCCTGGGAAGTTGAATGCTCTAACACCAATGTAAGCTTCCTCACCGACTCCAAATTAGTGTGAACAGCCATGTAAAAAGGTCACATCCCATGAAGCGCTTCATTTATGTAAAAACACATAGCTTCGAACAAGAAAAATCATCTCGATTCCAAATATGCCAAAGTCTGATGATGAGGATTTAGACTTTAGACATGGCCACACTGGACAACTACTCCAGAGGGAGCCATTCTAAGTCACTGCATCGCACATCATATAATACCTAGACATTTGAACATCCAGTGCAAGCTTTGTCTACAATCCTCCAAACCACATTGATGCAGAATATCACCACACACTCTTTGAGCTGATTGACCAGAAAAGAGAGTCCAGTTGCAGTTCTTGCTCAGTTACTTCACATATATGTTACAGTTTGCACATATATATCAGTTCGAATGCCTCCAAATGAGGGTAACTTGAGCTCAAAACTCTTGGAAGTGCTTGAAAGGGTTCCTAGTTATTACACGGAGGGAGTTGTAGTAGAGGGATCAACAGCTGCCCCGGCGGTGGCCGCGGGAGTTTCCTGGGGGGTGGGTGCTGCAGCTGTGTCCTGAGCAGACACGGGCGCTGGAGCTGTGGGTTTGTTCGGCTGGCCATACTCATTGAGGTAACCTTCTGCTTTCTGGATATAATCACCATACTGGCCCTTGTCCAGACCGCCAAAAGAAGACAGACCCTGCAGCAAGTTCTCCGCTGCACCTGCACGTCAAAACCAAGCAATTGTCTTAGTTTAAGAGCCTGAGGTGTGCAAAATTGAAATGTCGGGTCTATCACATTTCAACTGTATGGCTTTGACGTATCACATTCGACTCCCATTCTTCAAGATCTTGAGGTACATAAAAGGTCTTAGATGATACGATCCCGGGCATAAATATGTTTGCTCTAAAATCTCGCAATCACATCACTCCCTGGAGAGAGAAATTTCACCTGCCGCCTGCGTCTTGTCAACTGCAGATCCACCTCCTGAGAGAGCCCCATATAAGACCTGCACATGCCGTGTATTCACATTGAGACGTCACCCCAAAGAAACCGACAACAAAAATGGGTGTCAAAACTTGACACCAACCCAAATTCCCATTGCCGTGGACAACGTTGCGCTACTCAACAGACAAGGGCCTTCCTGGGTCACACACGGAGCACTTCGCTGCCACTGACACCACACACTAATCAGGAGAGGCCACGCCCGCTTTCCCAACCTAGAGTAACTTCCAACCCTTGTTGGAATCTATTTGGGACCACCACTTTGGAGTATACCTGGGAAATCGGGAGTTTTGGTAGACAGAATGACCGTGACTGACTGATGCATTTCCAACTTCTCTACTTTAAAATGAGAGGAATGTCACTCCTCCTGCAGTATGAAGCCGCAAAACACCTCTAGACCGGTCATTCAGCCCACTGTCACAGTATGTGGAAAGAGCCAAACATCAGGAACGCAAGATTAAGCAGCATAGTTACTCATCAACAGCTCGCTAACCTGTGTATCGCCTAGCAGCTCTGTAGTGGTTGGCGGCGTGTTGGTGGGGGCAACGCCCGACTGTGGGTTCGCTGCGGCAGCAGGATTGGCAGTCGTCGTAGTGGTAGCGGTGGTGTGTGATGTAAATATGGTGTTGGCCTCATTCAGAAGGTTCCCAAAATTTCCCTGACCTCCAGCACCGTCCGCCGATCCTCCCTGTCCTACACCAGCACTGGCTGCGAACTCTTGCGCTTGCTTGAAGAAATTCATTTTGACAGCGAGTCACAGAGAAAGGGAGAAATTTGCGAGTACAGTAAGATAAGACCCTTGCAGCACAGGAAATCGAGGAGACGAACACCACCAAACGAGCAGAAGACCGAAATTGTACTATTGTGCTAAGATCGCAGCGGAGTGGGTCCCTTTAAAGGACTCAGCGCAGGATTTCAGGGTGGGGATCAAAAAGGTTCCGGAAAGGGACCATCCACCCGCAGCAATGAAGACGACCCCATCCTTTCTGTCACGAGTCAGACGCTGATCAGATCGATTACCAGTGCGGATGCTAAACACCACACTAATCGCCACTAAATGTCAAGTATGTAATTCGAAGTTCACTGATCTTTCGATCTCTCCCTGTACTCTACACTGCACGCTCACATCATCGTGAGTGACACTGCAGCTAAACTTGCGGGCAGCGATGCAACTTGGCACGTGCGAGGTTGCATTATTGGTTGACGCGGTCCACCGACCACGCTGCCAGTGGATGAATGTGGGGGGAATGGATGAATTATGTGTGGATCCGATGTTGGGAACGGTCACTCGGTCCACCGACCAACTGCCGCCCGCTGCCCGCTGCCCGGATGGAAGAATAAAGGCGTTCTGTCGGTGGTTCAATTGGATGGTGCTCTGTTTGCCACCCAGGTGATTCGGGGTTCGAATCCTGCTGCCTTGTTGGTGTGGTGATCTTAGCATTCGATGCTCTTCAATTAGACATGGTGGCATTGTTGCCTCTGCTAGGCCTCTTGCGATTGCGCCAAGTGCTGATGTTTTGAGTCCCGTGGTTCATCTAACTTCTCGGAACAATAGTGATAATAATTTCGACGGCCCTGACTATATATATATATGACGCCAACCTAAATAAGAACCTCTTCCCCTTGCGGGTACTGCCCCTTTCAGAGGTGGGCTCTATCCGAACCGTAACCTGTCACACAATGGCTAGCTGGCCACTTTCAATCTTACGTTTATTGAGGATTAGGGATGTGAGTGATGAAATAGCCGTGAAATGCAACGCTCGTAGTAGAGGTGTAGTATTTGGGTGGTAGGTTAAGATTATCTTTCAAACCTTGGATATTATGGGTATGAGCACCGCCCATGACACCCGCAGTGATGACGGTCAGAGGTGCCGTGTTCCAGCCTCTCTGACGGAGGGCATGTATGATTGGGTCATATTTTTCATGTTTGTACATAATTGATTGATCTAGATTTCGATCATGGCAGAATGCAAATTCCAAAAAATGTATTTTGAGAGATGGAAGCGGTTCTGTCGGTGGCAATGCCTGTATAGGAAGTCCCTGGACTAGCAAAATATCTGGGCATAGTCTTGCTAGACAAAGGCACGGGTGTCATTGGGAGCATATACACGGTAGCAGCCATGGGGGTATGGTGTGGTCCGGTGGGCGACCTTGGAATGTGCCTGCATTGATGAGGATAAACCATATGGATTTCCGATGTGTGGAGTTGTCTAACCCCTTGGTTATGTCTGGTTACCCGCAACCCATGTATTATGGGGTGGTTGCACTGGAGAAGTAAGTGTGGCCATGTATCTATTTGGGGATTTTGGGATGAACATAACACGCAGTGTTTATTGGGGTATAATAATGGCCACAACAAGTTCCGTCGTTGATTGCCCACGTATTGACCATACCGAAATTTCAAAGTTTGTTTGATTTGTGCATCGGTAACCCTGGGGGATGTCCAAAAATGATTGGACATACTATGTAGCAGGTGTGGGGACGAGACCCACTTAGATATATACGAATTTCTGTAGGTGCGGGATTCTTGTATGAGTAGTTTGGTCTCGCCTTGAATGTGTGTGTGCAGATTCCGTATAGGTGCTATGGTCGGGAATCTAGCCCTTGTTGATATGAGCCAAAACGGGTATGTGTGCGACCGGTGGATAGGGCTGGTCGAGGGGTTGATGATTGGCTGAATAGCACCAAGTTGGGCAAGATGGTCTGCTATGTCATTACCTATTATGTCTATGTGAGATCGAACTTTGTGTATATGGATTTGTAGCGGTAAAGATGATACAACATCGACGATTCCTTTTATAAGTGTAATATCAGGATGGTGAATTTGTGATGATGGCATGCAAATTTGGTTGGTGAGAAGGTATAGGGAGACCAAGCTGTCTGTAAATAAATAGTATGTTGAAGTAGGTTGGTAGGGGAGAGACTTGAGAGCATCATGTATAGCCATAAGTTCCGCTCGTAGGATATTCTGGCGACCAGGGAGACGGCTATATATTTTGGTATTGGTGCCAACCAAATATATACCATAACCCGCTTGGGCATCTTTTAAGGAGCCATCAGTATATATGCATTTATGTGGTTGGAATTTTAAGGTTGTGGGTTCCGTGAAATCTGGGAATGGTATAGCAAAGGTTTTTGGTCTCGCTGCCCAAAGAGGCCTAGGGGTCACATGTCTCCATGGTTTGTCCGGATTGATTCGGGGATATTTGATGGGAATTTGGGTAGGCGGGTGAACCGTGGCTGTGTGACCAAATAAATGTTTTAGAATCCGGTCCAGTTGATGGTAGAAAGTTATAGGTATTTGTGGGTCTTGTGAGTGGTGTACACATACCAATTTAGTTAATAACGGTACTGGATATTTCATGTAATTGCGCCACGGCGATGGGGGTTGATAAATGATTGAGCGAGTCTTAAATGTAGCTAACGTGAATACTCCAAGGGGGTCGGTTAACATTGGGTGTTTAGAGTTGGTATGGTTAGTATTAGGAATAAATAAGATGGTGAATGATTCTGGTGATATATGTGCAGCAATGCGCGCCCAATGAAGCGCTTCACTGGCAGAGGCGGCATTAGGGGGGTGTGCAAACCCTCGCCCTTGCCATTGGTGGGACCTTGGAGCCCCAGGGATCCAAAGTGCTGATCAATGTTGTGTAAGCTCGAGTAAGTAGATAAACCCAATGGGCATATGAGAGGGTTAGAGTAGTATGAGTGAGTGAGTTGCAGCTCCGTGGTGAGGAAGTCTAGAAGGAGTGTGGGGAGGAGAGAAATTTGTGGGTGTTTGAAAAAAGTGGCGGGTTAACTATCAACCGTCGCTAAATGGCACAAAACTTTTTATTCCCCGTAAAAACCGTTGTGATCCCTCGGCTATGGAAATTCAAATCCATTGGAAGTGACCGTATATGTCGCGCACCTCACTTCGGTAAGCTCCCCCCTCAAGTCATAGTTACTCGCTTGATGCGCGCGCCTAACTCCCAACCTGGCCGCCGGGCCATCTTGGAGCTCCGGCTGCTCACCGGGGCATAACGGTCCCCCTTTGATCTCCCAAAGAACCCTCCAACGATTTGGAACTAGCGGAATTCCCTTTGGTAGTTGGCAGTCCGGAACAGCTCCCCACTCTTTGGTCGCTTTCCGGCTCGCTCGCTTACTCATTAGTTTTTGGTCACCAACGGGCTTACACCATTCTCGGGGTTACTACTCCCTATATATACTTCTGTAGCTGTCTGCGGGGGTTTCACAAACAACCATGCCATTTTATGGCGAACCACCACGAACACCCTCGACTCCCGGTGATGAGTCGCGGTGAGTCTTGGCCCACCCACCACGGCCCCTATGGACCGTGATGAGTCCCAAGACTCCCCACGACTCCCACCACGAGGTCTCCGCCCTAGGGTGAGTCCTATGTCACCCCCACTAAGTCCCGCTAAGCTACCACCACCCCTTGTGGAGCCACCCCCACCGCAACCCGGTGTGCGGGGCTCCACCTAGTGAGCGCCTCCGCCTCCTTGAGTGCTTTGGACACTCAAGGGTGCTTCAGCCCCCCATACCTATCGCTGTCACTACCCCCACCACAGGGGCAACCCCTCTTGTGTCCCGATCCCCCTGCCCTCAAGGCAAAGGGCCGCGACACACACCCCTACCAACAGGGAGTCGATGTCATCATCGGCTTGTCCATTTTGTGGAAACGAACATCCAAGTTGTGGCGTCCCACATCAAGGAGTTTGTTTCCGTACCATGGCGTCCCATGGCAAAGAACCAAACCCCACACTTGACTCTACTCTCCACTAGCTAGTTCGGCCGACTTTCTCCAAGTCCCGGCCAAGGGTGGAGCCTCTCAAGCTCCTCCCAATGCACTCTTCTTGGCCTACTTCAAGGCCAAGGAACGATCCTCCCCGAGGATCGAATCGCCTTACTGCAACAACATTGCTTGCGACCGCTCATGATGCCGTTTTTGGCATCACCTTGAGCAAGGGTTCACCTCGAACCCTCTTTGACTAGGAAGATAACCTTGAACCAACCGCGCGCCCCAATCACTACAATTGGGTCCGCCTTGGAATGCTGGCCTGAGGTACGGGAACACGCCAAAGCCGCACTACGACTTCGTCCCGAGGCTACACGATTATAGTACGTGAACGAAAGCACGTAGCTTCCGCGTTAGCCCGCACTACAAAGCAACCCCCTCGGTAGCGCAGTTATAGTATGCGCACGCGCCAGGTGCGCACTAGCACGTGAACTCCTAAAGAAGGCGCAAGTTTCCTTGCCCCTTGGATGGGAGTCACCCGATTTCGGCACTACGCAAACACACGATTAACCCAATTTACCTCTCCCACTTTTGTAAGCTAGCATGCATTCTACACACTAGCCAACCACACCATGCATCACCATTCCAAACAAAATAGGAAGCACAACATTTGGAACCCATTTCCTTTATAACAAATTTATGTACAATACAAGTTTTTGCAATCGGATTCCTAAACTAGCTAAGCCGGGCTAAGCATGCATTTCCTCCCCCACGCTCCAAGGTTGATGTCCCCATCAACGCTTCTTCCGCTTTTGAGGTCGCCCTTCAAAAACTGCAACCGCCTCGGATGCGTTTCTCATTTCTGAGGCACGCACCCAAGATGCCTCCACATGATGATAGCCCTTCCATTTGACGAGATACTCCGTTTCTCGGTTCTTGAACCTCCTCGACTTAAGTACTGCCTCCACCTCGTACTCAGGTTCATTTTCATGGTCCAACAGCACAGGTGGCGGATGCAACATTTGATGCCGATTCGGACGAGCTTCATCTTTGAAGTAAGGCTTCAAAAGGGAGACGTGGAATACTGGATGCACCTTGCTCTTTGCCGGCAGCTCCAATTCATACACATCCTCATTCATAACCTTCCGGATGCGAAAGGGTCCCGCATACGGAGGTACGAACTTTGGACTCACTTCCGGAGGTAGTCGGAAATTCTTGATGTTCAACCAGACCTCCGTGCCTGCCTCAAACTTCACTTCCCTCCGCTTCCGATTCGCCTACCTTTCATACCGTTTCCTAGCTTTGGCAATGTTGTACTTTGCGAGCTTCAACAAACACTCGCGTTCTTCCAGTACCGCCGCTACTGCCGGTTCCGCTGGGCGGCCCAACTTGTCGGCACCAGAGGTGCTTTTCCATAGACCAATACGAAAGGGGAAACTCCTGTTGCGGAGTGTTCTGTGTTATTATAACATAACTTTGTCGCGTCTAAGTGTTCCACCCAGTCTGTTTGGTCTGCCGACACGTAATTCCGCAAGATCTGCTTCACTACGGAATTCACTCTTTCCGTTTGGCCGTCGGTCGTAGGTCGGAAGGCGGTGCTCATCTTCAGCCTCGTCCCCATCTTCTTCCAAAGTGCCCTCCAAAATTTACTTGTAAACTTTGGATCGCGGTCCGAGACAATATCCTTCGGGACTCCATGATGCTTTAAGACGTGGGCGAAGTAAAGTCACCCTGTTTCCTGTGCCGTTGCCGTCTCCTTGGTGGGGATGAAATGGCCCATTTTACTGAACCTATCCACCACCACCATGATTGTATCGAATCCTTTTGACAGCGGCATAGCAGTCATGAAATCCATCGAGACGCTTTCCCAAGTCCCCTCTGGAATCGGCAAGGGTTGTAACAGCCCCGCTTGCTTTTTGTACTTGCTCTGGTTTTGTTGGAACTGCGATTTAACCCCCATCCTCAAGTCCTGCATCACGGACTTCGCCAGCTCATCCTTCCGGCAAGCCTTCCGGATCTTCCTTTGGAGCGCCGTCTCGCCCCTGTACACCAACACGAGCTGTTGCTTTCTACTTAAAGCATCGGCCACCACGTTGTCCCATCCCGGTTTGTACTGGATATCCACGTTGAAAAGTATCTTGCCACCTAAGTTGTTTTGGGGACAACTTGGGCTGCGTGGCAAAATACTTCACCGTGACATTGTCCGTGAACACCTTCACTGGGTTGGAACCAACATAGTGGCGCCAAAGCTCAAGACAGTGCACCACCGCCTTCATCTCTTTCTCATTCAGTTTCTTACTTTCGTAAGCCACTGGACGTCCATCTTGCATCAGTACACCCCAATCGCGAAGTCCGACGCATCTGTATGAATCTCGAACGGACGATCGAACTCCGGGATTTTCAAGACTGGAGCTTCCGCCATCCGCTGCTTCAATTCAGCAAAAGCTTGGCCACAAAAGGTGTTCCATGCCCAGACTTTGGATTTACACAGAAGGTCTGATAGCGGCCCCGCGATCTTGGCGAAATTTCTCACATACTTCCGGTAATAGGAGGTGAGTCCTAGGAAGGATCGCACTCCCGGGACCGAAGTCGGAGGCTCCCAGTCCAAGATTGCCCTCACCTTTTTGTCATCCATTCTGATCCCATCCCGTGTAATCACATGCCCCAGGAACTCCACTTTTGTGACCCCGAATTTGCACTTTGAAGCTTTGGCATACAGCTTCCTTTCCCGCAATTTCTGGAACACCCTTTTGAGGTGCTCCAGGTGCTTCTCCTTTGTTTTCGAATACACCAAGACGTCGTCGATGTACACGATCACAAAGTCATCCAACCACTCCTGGAAAAGGCTGTTCATCAGCGTGCTAAAGGTCGCGGGAGCGTTGGTGAGTCCAAAAGGCATCACCAAGAACTCATATGAACCATACCTTGTCCTGCACGCGGTCTTCTCCTCATCTCCTTCCGCCACTTGAATTTGATGATAGCCGGAGCGCAGATCGATCCGGCTGAAATACTTTGCTCCTGCCAACCGATCGAAAAGGTCGTCGATCCTTGGCAAATGGTACCGGTTTTTTATAGTCACCTTATTCAAAGCCCTGTAATCAACACACATCCGCAGCGTCCCATCCTTCTTGTCTGCGAATAGCACCGAGGCTCCGTAAGGTGACTTACTCGGCCGGATGTACCCCTTTGACATTAGATCTTTGAGTTGAGTCTTCAGCTCGACCAACTCTCTGTGGTTCAACCGGTAGGGCGCCCTGGCAGGCGGTTCCGATCCCGGTATCACCTCAATCTTGTGGTCAACTCCTCTTCGCGGTGGCAAGCCGCTTGGTAAATCCTCCGGCATCACATCCTGGTATTTCTCCAAAATCCCCTTGATCCAATCTGGGCTCGGCTCCCCATCGCCTTCTCCCTTCACTTCTCTAATATAGAGCAAAAATTGGGGCTCGTGTGCCTCCTCCACGGCCCACTCCCTTGCTGACAGGAGGTTTATTCGCCCTCCCACGGGTTTGGGCGTTTCTGACACTCGTAAGACCTCGCCACCATTCCCACATGGCAGCGTGACTACTCTCTTGCGGCCATCTATGACCGCTCCAGATTTGCTCAAAAAGGTCATCCCCAAAATGAGATCCACTCCATCGATCTCGCAGATGGTGAAGTTCTCACGTCCCTCCCAACTCCCCAGTTGAAGGGGAACATCAAACGCCAACCTTGTCGCCAATTGTGGTTCTCCTTTGGCAGAACGCACCTCAATAGAGGCCCCCACGTCACTTGTCGAGAGTCCCAGCTCTTGTGCCATTGCCGGTGTCATGAAGGAGTGTGACGCTCCTGTGTCCACCAACAACAACACGTTAGTTCCGGATATTATCCCATCCACGAACAATAACTGACTCCCTTTACGTAAGGCGCCAGTTTCCTGATACAACTCACAAGAAAATTTGCCTACCTTGCAAGTCCTGGCGACCACCACTTCCACCAAGTGACTGATGGTATCTTCCAACAGCTCTGTGGTCGCCCGAGTCATGTTCAATTCGTGCACTTCTTGGCCATGTGCCCGGGCTCCCCGCAATTGAAACACACTCCATCAAAGGTCGCCTTCTGTCCGCCATAGGCCGCTCCACCCGCTTTTCCTTCTGAAGCACCGGGTGCCGCCTTGACTTGTGAAGGCCCTCCCTTCGATTTCCACGTGCCATTGTCGCCGCATGGCCTATCCCACTTCTTTTCCGGTCGGAAGGAGTCACCTTCCCGCCGGGTCTTCTTGTGGTTCAGCTCCGTACGGCCTTGTCTTTCACCCTTAGGGACATCCGAGAAACATTCACCCTCTCAATTGCCTCGTTCAAAGTCTTAGGTGGTTTCTCCTCCAACTTCCGCCTAGCCCATGGGGCCAGTCCCGCCACAAAGTTGAAGACCATTTCTGGTTCCGCCATGTCCGCGACTTCGAGCAACAGCACATTGAAAGCCTGGACATATCCCCGAATGTCATCTGTTTGCCTCAAATTCCTCATCTTGTCCCGGGCGAGCCAGGACGCGTTGAGGGGCACAAACTGCCTCTTCATCAATTCCTTGAACCCACTCCAGTTCAAGGTTTCCGGGCTTGGACCTCAGTCGTGAAGCGTTTCTGCCACCATTGTTGAGCATAGCCCCTCAAATAGGTGGGAGCCACTTCCACCCGATCCTCGTCACTCAACTTGGCCACCCGGAAGTACTGCTCTAGCTCCAAGAGCCAGGTGTTGAGTGCCTTCCGATTTTGGACGCCCTCAAAGGTGCCGGGTTCCTTAGGCTTCACCTTAAACTTTGCCTTAGTGGAAGTGGCATTAGCCGCCTTCAACACGTCTTTCAACGTCCCGCCAAATTGCGCCAACAACCCTTCCCAAAAGGCTGCCGGCATGGGAGGCATCTGTTGGTGGGTCGGAGCTCTCAGGGATTCCTCAGGCTCCGACTCCTCAGATTCCTCCCGCTCTTGAGCGGCCTCGTTTTCAGAAACATGCATCGCTTCCTCAAACGGCCGCCTCGGTGACATGTCGCCCCCATCAGGCTCACCAGGATCATCATCTTTTGGGCCGTTCCGCTTTCGCTTTGGCTTGCCCGACCCCATGATGAGGCCAATCCCAAGGACGATCGCGTATTGAACTCTAAGCTCTGATACCAAGTGTCGCACACCTCACTTCGGTAAGCTCCCCCCTCAAGTCATAGTTACTCGCTTGATGCGCGCGCCTAACTCCCAACCTGGCCGCCGGGCCAACTTGGAGCTCCGGCTGCTCACCAGGGCATAACGGTCCCCCTTTGATCTCCCAAAGAACCCTCCAACGATTTGGAACTAGCGGAATTCCCTCGTAAACTCTTCAGTCAGGGGGCTATGAAGGGCTAGTGCTAGCCCAAGACTGATCGTTGCTACATGAGCTTATGACAGAGAACCCCCAAAAAGTGTGATTACTCATAGGGGTTAGGTTGCAAACAAGCATTCTGATTGGTTCAACTAAGAGATGTGATGATTTTGGGCTTCTCCTTATTGTAGTAAAAATGCAAGGATCTGCCGCACTTGGTACCAAATTGTATCTAATCAGAAAATTGTCAAACTTCGCATTCCAAACTCGTGAAGCCTGCTTCAGTCCATACATACATTTTTTCAAACTGCATACCAGGTGCTCTGATGTGTCTAGTCCTTTGCGGCTCACATGACTACGAGGGAAATCATTTGGTTACGGAGACTTATGGGATCCATTCATCCAGAGAAGACACCCATCCACTTCACTGGCAGTCCGGAACAACTCCCCACTCTTTGGTCGCTTTCTTGCTCGCTCGCTTACTCACTAGTTTTTGGTCACCAACGGGCTTGCACCGTTCTCGGGGTTACTACTCCCTATATATACTTCTGTAGCTGTCTGCGGGGGTTTCAAACAACCATGCCATTTTATGGCGAACCACCACGAACACCCTCGACTCCCGGTGATGAGTCGCGGTGAGTCTTGGCCCACCCACCACGGCCCCTATGGACCGTGATGAGTCCCAAGACTTCGCACGACTCCCACCACAAGGTCTCCGCCCCAAGGTGAGTCCTATGCCACCCCCACTAAGTCCCGCTAAGCTACCACCACCCCCTTGCCCACCGCAACCCGGTGTGCGGGGCTCCACCTAGTGAGCGCCTCCGCCTCCTTGAGTTCTTTGGGCACTCAAGGGTGTTTCAGCCCCCCATACCTATCGCTGTCACTGCCCCCACCACAGGGGCAGCCCCTCTTGTGTCCCGATCCCCCTGCCCTCAAGGCAAAGGGCCGCGACAGTATAATAGAAGGAGCCAAGCTAACTTGGTATGGTGATCTGAAGAAAAATCCACCAAAGAAGTTCAGATATTGTGAGCGTGGGACTGACTAGGGTAAAAGTTATTGTTTGGGAGTGGTTTCGGACACCCAGTCATTGGAAAAAGACACGATTCCTTCTAGTGCTACCTGCCTTTGCTTTCAAAAGGCTCTAAATCTAATCTTTAGCTCTGACTTCCTTTTCTCCAAGTTCTCTTAGTTGCTTCCTCCACCTCTCTTTTAGTCACCCCCCCCCCCCCCCCCCCTCCTCCGGCTTTGTCCTATGGTACCTGTGGTTTCAGTAGCTCGTTTGCTAGTATAATAGGGGAGTTTTCCTGCAGTCAGCCTTCACGGCCTTGGACAGTGGTTATTTCTTCCACTCTTATGGCCTTGATTTTAATTAATTTGATTAAAAGGGCCTCCGTCCCCTTTCTTTAAAAAAATAAATGCATGGAATTCATGCAAGCCCTGCCGTATAGTAATTATGAATAGGTAGTAAGTCTGGAAGATCGCATAATTAGTCTATGAATAAATATCAAGGTAATAGGATTTGAGCCCTGGTCTGATTACCAGCTGACCGAGCTGTGGGGGTGAAGATCACCTGACGATTCTCAACATTCAAACAGGTTAGATCAAAAGTAAGAGTGCATGGAACAAACAATGAAACATAAATGGAGCTAGTTAAGTGAGGAGTAGATCCAGCTAGAAGCATGCTGGGGGAGCAAGACATACTGCCTGCCAGGAAGAATATTAGAGATAAGGTAAGGGCCATTTTACGTTTGGCCTTAGATATCTGCTTACCAGGCTCAAACAGACCGGCATACCTTGAATGACTTAGAATACACAACACGTTTGTTGTAATTCTTGGCCTGAGCAACTTGGGCAAACACAATGTTAGATTTTGTTGTTTCACGCAAACTACGTCATCTAGCATCCATGGAAAGCAAAAAAACTTCCCAATTCTCAGGCTTAGTTGCGGATACCTGCAGCCAGGAGATATGCAAAAGAGTTCTACATTTCCTACCATACAAAAGTTCAAAAGGTGAGATTTTGGTACTGATATGGATAGAAGTCCTATAGGCAAAGAGCAGAATAGGCACGGCAATATCCCATTCATCAATGAGTGTTCCATTCTTCTCGAGCATCTAGCATATAGTTTTGTTAAATCGTTCTGTCAAACCATTGCATTGGGGATTGTAGGGAGCAGTAACGGCATGCTTAGTATTGAGATTAAACAAGACAATCTCCATAAGTTGGTTGCAGAACTCCGTACTTTGATCCGTGAGGATTTCAAGAGGGCAACCATGACAAAGTATCACCTTATTAAAGAAGAACTGCACCACCTCATCACTATCCTTAGCAACCAGAGGTCAGAGCTCAACCCATTTCGTCAGGTAGTCTGTAGCAACCACAAGGTATGCATGGCCCTTGGACGTGGATTTAAGGGGTCCGACTAGATCTAAGCCAACCCTGGCAAATGGTTCAGTCACCGGGATTGGCTGCAAAGGTAAGGGAGCTTCGGTCCTAGGTAGGATGGTTTTAGCATGACAGGGCACACATCTTGCAATGAAAGCTGAGACATCTTTAACTAAGTCTTTCCAGTGATACTGCTCATGTAATCTCTTGACAATTTTAGCAACCCCCAAATGGCCAGCATAAGTAGAAGCATGGTACAATTCAAGTAAAGCAGGGACAGCGGACCTAGAAGGGACTTCCACAGTAGAGGTACCTTCCAAAGCAGTGACTCTGAACAATCTCCCTTCATTTTCGCGGTGGCTAGGTAAGTAATAGTTGACTTGCCTCATGAGCAGCTTGGATATGTCACTAAGGTGGGTGCCGGTTTTTCACCTATGGAGAAGAGCATCGTATAATGGATCATCCATGCCTACATCACTCATGGCCACACAATAGCAGGTTGGTGCAAGCGAGAAGAAAGTGGCAGCCCCCGTCCTCTTCCTTTCGTGACCCTGACTTCATTTTCAGTTGGCTGCCTATGAGGAGGCAAGCAGGCTGTAGGGTGCAGCTCAGTCCCTCGGTCGGGATACAAACCAAGGCAGACGCAAGACAAGATGAACAGTTCTAAGGTAAGGGAAAGTACTAGACCATTCTGCAGGATGTCAGACTAGAATTCATGCCAATACCAAAGGAAATTCAACCAACATCAAACTGAAGTAGATCCCAAGTGTCAAGCAGATCTGGAGGAACATAAGGATAGTCTAGACTCCAGCAAATGACACAAGACAAAGGGATCCGAAACAGGCACAACAGGTGGTGTAGAGCGTGCAGCATGAGGGACTAGGTTATTTAAGGTAGTGTAAGGTTCAGGGATTTTGGGTTCGCCTCGAGTCAAAGCATCTGCATTAATAGTTATCCTTCCCATGCTTGTAGGAGATGGTGAAGTCATAGCCTTGCAGTATTAGAGCCCACTGAGCTAATCTGCCAGTGAGTTCATGAGGAGTTAGCAAGTCTTTCAAAGGTAAATGATCAGTTTCAATGGTAAAATGACAACCATGTAAATACTACCGAAAATATTTGACTCCAAAGATAACTGCAAGGCCTTCCTTGTCAGTGATAGAGTAATTACGTTCATGTTTATCAAGGTTGCAAGATAAATGGCAAGGTAAAATCAGGATGAGCAAGCACAAGAGCAAAGGTTAGTGCAATTTTGAGCTTCTCAAAGGCGGATGTTTCAGCAAACCCCACACAAAACGAGCATCCTTGGATAACAAGCGAGTGAGTGGAACAGCTAGTTTGGCAAATCGAAAAATGAAGCGGCGATATTAAGAACCCAAGCCCAAGAAGGCTTTAATACATGTTTTATCTCTAGAGGTTGGATAGTTCCACACAGCCTGGATCTTAGTTGGGTCAGGACTGATGCCAGCAGCAGAAAGCAAACAGCCCAAGAAATGGAGCTGCTCCATACAAAAATCAAACTTCTTGGCTTTAACTTTAAGGCCGGCTGCACGAAGTCTGCACACAACCCGTTGTAAGTCCAGTAGATGAGCATCAAACGTTGTAGAATAAATGTTGACGTCATCAATGTAAACTAAAGCACACTCCCAACGAAGGTTTCCTAAAACAATGTCCATAAGGCGCTGAAATGTAGCAGTGGCATTGTTTCAAATTGGAAGAGGCCCATCCTACAGGTGAAGGCAGTTTTCTCCTTAGCATCAGCAGTTAAATGAACTTGCCAAAAGCCAGAGGCTAAATCTAATAAAGAGAAGATAGTGGCCCCATTAAGTTGATCTAGCGTTTCATTAATGTGTGGCAAAGGGTAGACATTTTTCTTTGTGATGGCATTTAAACACCGAAAGTCAACGCAAAAACGGGTTGAGCCATCCTTCTTACCCACTAAGACAATGGTGTCGAATGGCTTTTACTCAACCATCCCTTCGCTATCCGAGGTGGAAACTCCAAGATAGAAGAGTTGGATATCTCTAAGCACTCAGCCCGCTCAGTACTATCAGTCATGACCTGCAGTTAGTGAATCATGGTTGTGCTTCCCATTTGTATTCCTTCTTGCCTTCATGTTATCAATTTACCTTATCTGATATTGAAGCATCAGATTGCTTCAGTATCTACTTAGTTCCAGTTAATCATGCATTCATTTCACAGCTTCACTCATGTCTCTCTACACAGTGAGATTGTATCGAATAAGTATCAGATTATGATTTATCAGGTATCAGGCCAATGCCATGGTGACTCTAATCCGCCCTACAGTATCACTACAGCTCTGCATATAATAAGCATCTACTGTTCATCTTTCCTCCTTCTCTGTGCTCTCGTTCTTGCTCTCCGCCTGATCTCCTCTTCCCATGACCCAGAAGCGCTCCCTGTGAAGTGATCCTCTTTCCGTTGCCGCTCTCCTTATCTGCCCGCAAGCTGTTCTAACCACCACCTACTAACTAGTCATCCCTGAAGTAACATGTTCCCCTGCAGATGTCGTTCCCTCACAGTCGTTCCCTGTCAATGATAACTGTTCCCCAAGTACTGTGACAGGCTGTGTCAAGCTGTGCCGAGCTCTGACTGGCTGTGTAAGGCTGTGTCGGGCTGTGACTGGCTGTGTCAGGCTGTGACTGGTTGTGTTTGGCTGTGTCGGGCTGTATAACCCCCCTTAAGCCTGCTGCTGCCACCCCTAAGGCTCCTGCTGGTCTCAGTCTGCGCAAAAATTAAGGGTACCCCACAGAACCCGTAAAAGCGTCTAAGTCCCAAGCAGCCCTCTAACATTTACCCCTCCCCCTCTCAAAAAGCCGTGTCCTCACGGTTTTACTGTTTGGATTAGCAAACCTTTGTGAGCGAGCACCCTTCTAACGGTGAGAGTCTCGTGAAGGACTCCGTGTGCGAGCCCAAGTCCTGTCACTGGTAGACAGAGATGATTGAGCACTACCAAGAAATGTCTGACCCTCCGTTGGCTGATAACGAGGTAACCTCTCAGGCATAGGAG